>CM060888.1:59264198-59699198 GCA_030762935.1 Hymenopus coronatus | reverse complement strand
TTGTAAGCAGCTAATCTAATTCCATCAACTATTTTTAACATATTACGGCTAGGAATATTTCGTTAGTTTTCATCCTACTATCAGACTTATTAAAAACTTGTATTTACTTAATATAATGGAAATATCAATTAGTACCCAGAAGTTATTAGATATCATAGCTACGCTGAAATGTAAGAAAACATAGTTAATTGCGTTAAAAGCGTAAACCAAGAATAAACGCTACCTATTACTGTTTTATTAATAACGCTTATAGCTAGAAATATGAAATTGGCGAGAATAATTATATAAATGGCAATAAAAAAAAAAGAAAAACGAAAACGTAGCAGGCAAATCTCAGAGAGCAGAGAAAAACTAAGTGAAAAACTTTTCGAGATAAAGCTTTTGTAAGACAATGACATCGTAAACAATTTGCTAAATTCATTGCTTTTAAACAGGTGTTATAAATGATATATTTGTATATAACGCCTGAATGTAATGTTTACGTTTTGAATAAGTATAGAAGCATTGTAGACTTCAACAGGCAAGAACAAACGACGAGCGAAAAAAATACATGCCCATCTAAATGTTCAAGAATTACTGACTCCAAGAAACAACGAAAAGACACCTAGCCGAAAAAGAAAAGAAGAAAACATGAGCATCTTAATTGTAGAAGCAACTTCAACAACAGCGAAGAAAAACAAGCGAAAGGAAAGCATGAACATAGTAAATATAAAGGCAACATTAGCAAACCATAGCGAAAAAAGTTGAGCATCGATAGAGCGCCGCATTGTGACCGTAGATCGGCCAGGTGTTGCCACAGCAAAGTAGGTGGTCTGCACCGTCAGATATCGCCGTGGTCAGCGCTCGGGATTTGTTTTCTAGTCTCTCTTCTTTTCATGGTTTTTGTTCCTCTTCCTTGCTTTTATAAACTTTACTTTTTAACAACGTCCTTGCCTCATTATTCACCAAAAACATAAACTGAAGAATATACACTTAAATGGATAACAAATCAATGATAATTTTTATAGATATACCTATTCAATTCATTTGAAATATCTTAGCTTAATAGAACGACAAGATACATTCCTTGTTTGCTGTTGTTCATTTAAGAATGACCTTAATCCCAGTTAGAAATTTTGGGCATCATAAGCAGCAAAATATCTTTCCATCTTCTTTTCTTCATAAAAATTCCCAAAATAGTTTTATTTATTTTCCTGTGCAGATTTAAGGCCATTAAATTTTCTCTCGGCCACAGTAATCAAAATATGATTTCTTAATAAATCATATCTGCAATAAAATTATATTGAATTTATACGGCATAATAATTCAGAAACAAAATCCATTGGGTTGTGCACAATTAAACAAACGTTAGCCTTCTAACTCTCAATCAACTTATTGTTTTAAATCCAATTATCAACGCACTAAATGTTCATTAATATGAAGGTTTTTAACCTTCAAATTGCATTTACGTACATCCAGGTGAAATCCTATACTTACCTAACTAAGCAACTTGGATTGAATAGGTAATAATTGTTGGTAAACCTATAAGTTAAAATAAAGTAACTTTAAAAATTAAATTTCACACATAAATCGAAAATCTGCATTAAATATTCCTCACTGGAAGAGACGTTACCTATAATAAAAAGTCTTTAAATAACGGTTGTGGCGAAGATACTTATGCATTTATAGGTACTTATTATTATATTTGAATCTTCTAGTTTCATCGTCTGTAGTTATTAGTCAGTAATGTGTAGAAGTGGTGTCACGTGAGCTTTTAAAGGTCTTTACTCACATGAACAAGTATCAGTTTTCTGTTTCTTTCTACTTTTGTGTAATCGAAATGTTACACTGTGTTGGTAATTGTTCAATTTCCTTCAAAATGTAACACCAAAATCTAAAAAATGCAAATGAAAATATGTTGGAAGTGATTTGTTCCGAAATGTTAATATGTATGAGGTTATTAGTTATTACATTCTATTATACTGAATTAAAAAAAAAAGTTATTCTAAAAATTAATATATTTCTTTTAGACGACCAAAAATAAACAAAATATTTTCAATATATATTTATTTATTTATACTTATATATTTATATTATGAATGTTACACTTATTTCAAAACAGTTGAACAGTAGTGTTTATAGAAATATATTTTGTTTATTTTTGGGTCGGCTAAAAGAAATATATTAATTTTTAAAATCATTCTTTTTTTGTAATTCAATTTAATCAAGTATAATAATCGAATGTAATAATTAATAACCTCATACAGTGTAACATTTCGGAACAAATCACTTTCAACATATTTTCATTTGCATTTTTTAGGTTTTGGTGTAACATTTTGAAGGAAATTGAGCAATTACCTACATAGTGTGGAACATTTTGATAGCCAAAAGTAGAAAAAAACAGAAAAACTTATACTTGTTCATGTGTGCAAGGAGCTTTAAAAGCTCACGTATTACTCAACACGAGATTCCAACTCGTAACCTCTAGCATGTGAGGTAGGCGCGCTACCGCCACACTATCGAGGCAGGCTCAGTATTTTTTTTACCTATAGTGAAATAATTTTTAAGCAAATAATGTCTTCAAAAAACCGAAGCTATGGCACACTGTTCTTTGCAAATATAGGTAATAAATGTATGGTATACCTACATTTGAGCAAATACATCATTATGAAAATCAGCAACTTCAACGGTTTACCCTTAAGGGTATACATAGGTGAAAAATGAACTAAATCCTTAAAGCATTTCATTTTTTGTTTATTAGGAATGAATCATCTAGTTTCATAATCTGATTTTGATATGTAATAGGTACTGACCATTAGAAATAATTTTAGACAAGATTTTAAACGTTCCTGCGCACAAGAGCGGATAATCATTTAGAACCTCAAAGCCGTTTTTCTCGCTTTCTTTTTTTATATATTTTTGCATATTTCAAATGTTTCACACGATGCAAGTTTTGTTCAACTTTCTTCAAATTTTATAGGGATACTCCCAAATCTATAAGTATTAAAATATTGGGAATGATTTTTTATCGATTATCATTGGAGAAACATTAAATTAAATGTATAAATAAGATACTAAACTATAGAAAAATATTGTTCCTTAAAGATTCAATTGTTTTCTCAAAAACTAGAACACACAAAAAAAAAATCCTTTTCAAACAGTCTTTCTTTAATATTTCTTAGCATCGAAATATAAGTATATATTAGTAATAATTTGAATGTTACTATTATAATAATCAATTAAAATTAATATCCTCAAAAACGTGAGTTGTAAATATATGGGCACCTTATGTATTTTAAACACGTAGTGTTCCTCCATTTTATTGGTAAACTTTTCTGATAAGAAACAGAAACGACAAGAATTTATGTTGTGTTTTTGTTTTCTATAAACATTGCGCAATAGAAAAGTTATTACTGGAAACAGGCAGTGAAACCAGCTGGTTTTATGAAGCACGAGATTGTTCGTGGAAACGCTGTAAAGCTCTCTAGTATAGGGTTTCAGGAGAATTAGTTTTTGCCTCAGTGTGTAGGATCTTATATCAGTGTCAAAGCCACCTGGAATCGAATACAAACTCCATCTCCTTTCCCCGCCTGCCCGCTGCAGACAAAAGAAATCCGTTTTATTAAAGAGATTCTGTTCATTACAAGAGCAAACTTGTTTGCTGAACATGATGTGCCTATACCGGTAGAGACGTTTGTTCCTCTGCAAGAAAAACTCTTCCCTGATTTAACAAACAGCGAAAAACGAGGAAAGAGAGGGGATGGATGGAAAACTCCGCTTCCCCTTCCCGCACGATGGCAAGAAGCGCATCATTTCTGGCCAATCAGAAACCTCAGCTTCCGCCTACGGTTAAAATAGGGCGTGACTTATGGATGACGCATTGCGAGCCAATGGGAATGTTTGTTACAGATTTTCTCGACGTGTGTGGTCCCCATTTCTTTCTCTTTTAACCAAATCGTGATTTGGCTGATCAAACAGAGACATAGTGCGCTTATCAATAAAGCTTTGCGCTGGTTTTATGAGGTCATATATCACTGCTGTGGAAACCGCTTCTTTGCGGTGTCTTTTAACTAATTTATCTCGCTGCTATTAGAAACAAACAACTGCAAGTAGGGAATACAAAAATATTAATATTTATAGCACGAAATCATTATCCTTGATGTAAAACACTTGCTTCTCTTATTTTCCCTAAATATGGCTACAAGAACGAATCAGATGGCCCCGGAGCGACTACAAAAATTTAATATAGATAATAAAGAACTCTTCAGAGGCTATTCTCAAAACATTCAAAATATGTATTTTATTTGTCATTCCACGTAAAGGGTAGATGGGGCTGGGGAGATTTTTTTTTTAAAAATATTTGTGTCGTATTTTTTAAACATACTGAACTTAAATATCAAGTTTGAACCGACGTTTCGTTTTTGAGCTATACTGTCCACAGACACGGACCTTTTTCTAAAAAAATCGGACTCAGGGGGCATTAAAATATATATTTCTGGTGAAATTTGGGTTTCGAATTTTTAGGTGCGATATAAATACTTTCTATATCCACTAAGTAGGTAGGTATATTGTATCAACACATGGGCTAGAAAAAGTAAAAGTTGATATTATAACTTTCTCCAGTAGGTGTGTACAATGTAGATACATAGTTGGTAAAGAAACTATTGTATTCCACCCAAAAAGTATATATCGACATTTCACCGAAAGTGTTTTGAGCATCCCTGAATCCCAAAAAACAATTTTTAGAAAAAGGTCTATGTGTGTCGACATTTTCGATTTCTTACTTCAAAATGCCTCAAACGATTTTGGGTTTTGATTAATATTCCGCATATTAAATAAATGTGTATCCTGAATTTCTTGGGAATAGTCTCTGAAGTGCTCTTCTGAATGACGTTGAATAATTGATAAACCCTAAGATACTTATAGATAAAAATTTAATACACTAGAATGTAGAGCTAACCATTTCAGACATATATCCTGTTACCCGTATACTTTTCTCAAACAGGAAGTTTCCCATGTTACTTTTGTTTTAATACTGGACATACAAAGAAGAGAATTTCAATGACAATCGCATATGAACAGTTTTTAAAACATTTGACTACCGCTTTAGCCTAGTGTATTCAGTTTGTTCCCTTCTACATACAAGAAACTAAGTAATAATACCATTTTTCTAATGTTTATCTCGATTAGGTTGAAGTAGAAAGAAGAATTTTTTATAAGAGTTGGCTTGCAGAGTGGGTAGAGAGTCATGTGAATGGGTATATATCAAGTTTTTATATCTAATTTCGTACCTATAACTAAGGTCTGTTCCACGTAACATTAACCCTACATCTTAATCGTCACGTGGTTAGTTGCCTCTCATTGGCTGCTGTGGTGGAATAGGTTTTATTTAACATGAATATTTACATTTTCATAGTCGCGTGAATCCTAGATATATATATATAGGTCTGTAAGAAAGAGTTCGTGTAGGCAAATGTTATCTAAGTAGGTAATACCACGAGTGTACTCAGCTTGTCGATAATTCACGACGGGAGTCAATTGTCCTAAGAGATGAAAACACGAGTTGTATTTGATAAGACAATTCAGCGAAAAAAGACTATTAATAATTTATAACAAATAGGAAGGCAGATTTTATCAGGTTATGATTGTAATATTTACGTTAGTTAGTTCTCAAATGGTAGACGACGCATTCGACCATGTTTATTTACCAATCTTTTTTTCTTTATTGCCTCCTGAATTATACTTATTTACTATATTAGTATCAAGTTTGGTATTTAACGGACTTTTAGTTTCTGAGCTATGCTACCCACAGACACACACATAGATATTTCTCTAAAAATGATTTTTTTGGATTCAGGGGTTCCTAAAACAAGTATTTCTGATGAAATCTCGGTATCAAAACTTTGGGCGCACTACAATACCTTTTCTATACACTATGTACAAGTACGTGTAGAGAAAGTAAAAAAGAAGAGTCGTAAATCATCAACATATGCCATCATGAAATGACTAGTATGAATGACGAAATACAACTCAGGAAAATATAGACATACAAAAGAGAAAACAATGAAACGAATTTCATTGATGTTCACTAAAGAATGGGTGCCCCTATGGGTATACAATCGTTTCAAGATCTAAAAGTGTGATACTTCATTCCAAATCCTACCTAGGTGTGTTTTCCCCAAATCTCATAACTCCATAAGTATCACGTGACTAGATAGCCCAAATTGAGTGGAAGATCCTTCATTTAAGCCTGCCTCTCGGATGACGAAGCACACATATCGGAGTTTGATATCACTTTTATCTGATTATTTTATATCACTATTGCTCTGCATAGGGTAGTATATCGCATTCAAAGGTATAATTAGACAATCAGGGAAAAGGGGAAGGGAGTCATAATCTATAGATTATATATCAGTGGGAAAGCTTATAAGAAAAAATCTGATGTGTTTCATTCACATGACTTTCTCTGCATCTCTGCAAAAAAAAGTATTCTTAAAAAGCTTAGGTTTCTATTTACTTCATGCTATTTGCTTCCTTGTAAGTAGAAGTGAAATAAAGGAGTACCATGGTCAAAGTGATAGTCAAAAGCTGGTTGCTATGTGAGAAGTTCCATAGTTTGTATGGACACGAGTTGACAAATCCCTGGATGAGAAAAGTATGTTTTCAAAGCTGAAACCAAAAACAAGGGATATCTCAAAAACGATCAATTCCACGAAAAAAATGTATATAACATAAATTGTGTGTTTTTATGTGCTCTACATCTTATGTCTGGCAAGTTTTCCTCCATCTCTTATGGTTTAGCAGTTATGCAAAATTCTTCAAAATTGATCCAGAATAAAGTAGTCTTCAGAGGCTATTCCCAGAAAATTCAAGATATACAATTTATTTGTCAGGTAAATATCCTTAATATACGATATTTTAATCAAAACCATTAGAGCCATTTCTGAGAAAATATAACTCTCGAAAAATGATCCATGTAAAGGGTAGTTGGGGGTGGGGAGATTTTCTTGAAAATCTTCGTGTCGCATCCTTGGAAGTTATAAAACTTAAATACCACATACACACACACATACTCACGCACACGCACGTACACACACGCACAAACGCACACAACGGACCTTTTTCCAAAAATGCTTTTTTTTTTTAATTCAGTGGGACCCAAAATATGTATTTCCGGTGAAATCTCGATATCTAATTTTTGGGTAGAATGCAATACCTTCTCTATGCACTATGTACATAGTAGGTACATATAGAGAAAGTAAAAATTAGCATAAAGGATCTTATTACTTGCTTCCTTGCAAGTAGAAAGGAAATAAGTGAGTACAATTGGCTGAAGTAATAGTCAAAAGCTGATTGCTATGCGGTTGGAGTTCTTTTGTTTGTATGGACAGGAGTAGACAAATTCCCATATGAGAAAAATTAAGTTATTTTAAAGCTGAAACTGATAACAAGGAATATCGCAAAAACGGTCAATTCCACGAAAAAATTATATAGGTATAATAAAACACATAAATCATGTGTTTTAACGAGATCTACATGTTTTGTTAAGTAAGTTTTTGCCTATGCCTTACGGTTTACCAGTTATGCAAAATTCCGCAAAATTCATCCAAAATAAACATGTCTTCAGAGGCTGTTCCCAGAAAATTGAAGTTATACATTTTATTTGCCATGTAAATATCTTAAATATACGAGATTTTAATCAAATTCGTTAGAGCCATTTTGAGAAAATCAAAATGTTCGAAATTTTTTCCATGTAAAGAGTAGCTGAGTGGAGAATTTTTTCGAAAATCTTCGTGTCGCATCCTTGGAAGAAACCGAACTTAAATACCAAGATACACACACACACACACACACACACACACACACACACACACGCACGCACGCACAAACGCACGGACCTTTTTACTTTCTCTACACGAACTATGTATAGTGTATAGAGGAAGTAATGTATTCCACTCAAAAATTCGATACCAAGATTTCACCGAAAATACATGTTTTAGGACCCCCTGAATCCAAAAAATCATTTTCAGAAAGAAAAAAAAAAGTCCGCGTGCGTGTGTGTGTCTCTGGACAGCATAGCTCAACAACGAAAAGACCGTTACATACCAAATTTGGTATTTAGGTTTGGTATCTTCCAATGATGCGACACGAAGATTTTCAAGAAAATCTCAGCACTACCAACTACCCTTTTCATGGAAAAAATTTCGAAAATTTTGATTTTCTTGAAAATGGCTCTAACGATTTTAATTAAAATTTCGTATTTTAAAGATATTTACATACCAAATAAAATGTATATTTCGAATTTTCTGGGAATAGCCTATGTAGACCTCTTTATTCTGGATGAACCGTAAGAGATGGACAAAATCTCACCACACAGAAAATATAAATCTTGTCAAAACACACAATTTATGTTCTTTACATTTTTGTTGTGGAGGAAACTGTTTCCAAGATATTCCTTGTTAATGGTTTCAGTTGTGAAGTACTTATATTTTTCTCAGACAGTAAATGTCCGTTTTTCTTTTGTTCTGCTCCTGGCCAAGCAAAGAAGCGATTTGCAATGACAATAACATAAGGACAGCTTTTAAAACATTTAACTATCGGTTTAGCCTAGTGTATTCCCTTACTTTCCTTCTACTTATAAGGAACTAAGTAATAAGAACATTCTGCCAATGATTATCTCAATTAGCAAGGTGCAGAAAGAAGAATAATCTTATGTAAGAAGTCTGTAGGACAGCTAGAGAAAGTCATGTGAGTGTAACACATCACATTTTTCTACAAATGCTTTTTTGGGATTTAGGGCCTTCAAAACATTATTTCCGGCGAAATCTCGGTATCAAACTTTTGGGTGGAGTACAATACCTTCTCTAAACACTATGTATATAGTACGTGTAGAGAAAGTAAAAATATATATATATATGTATCTAGAGAATTTGGGACGGAGAGGTGCATACCACCCATATACATTCACACACAGATGTAGGTTAATAATTTATTTTGGAATAAGCAGTTTCAAAACTGTATTTTCCATGAAATCATAGATAATATGGAATTTTTACTTTCTCTATCGAAAATACAGTTTTGAAACTGCTTACTCCAAAATAAATTATTAACATATATCTGTGTGTGATTCTATATGGGTGGTATGCACCTCTCCGTCCCAAATTCTCTAGATACGTATATATTTTTACTTTCTCCTCAGGTACTATGTACATAGTGTATAGAGAAAGTATTGTATTGCACCCAAAAATTCGATACCGAGATTTCATCGGAAATACATATTTTGGGTCCCCCTGAATCCAAAATAAGCATTTTTGGAAAAAGGTCCTTGTGTGCGTGTGTGTGGACAGCATAGCTCCAAAAAAAAGTCCATTAAACACTAAATTTTAAGTTTGGAAAATTCCAAGGATGCGACACGAATATTTTCAAGAAAATCCACCCACCCCCAACTACCCTTTACATACCCTTAGAATACCCACATACCCTTTAGAATAAAGCCCGCGTGTGTATGTGACTGTGAACAGCATTGTCAAAACGAAAAGGCCGTTCAAAACAAACTTGGTATTTATGTTTAGCATCTTCCAAGGATGCGATACGAAACTTGTAAGAAAACTCACTCCCCCCCAACACAAAGTAACCTTTATATGGACAAAGTTTTGAAAACTTTGTTTTTCTAAAAGTGGCTTGAACGATTTTAATTAAAATGCCGTATGTTTAATATATTTTAATCAAAAATAAAATGTATATTTTGAATTTTCTGGGAATAACCTCTGAAGATCTCTTTGTACTGGATGAGTTATAAAGAATTTTGTATAAGGGTTAAAATGTAAGAGATAGACAAAAACTTAGTACACAAAAAATGTAAATCTCATTAAAACACATAATTTATGGCATGTGTGTTTTTCTTGTAAAGTTAACAGTTTTTGAGACATTCCTTATTATTGGTTTCAGTTTCAACCATTTACCTCAAACGGGACCATGCAAAGCGAACCGAACCTCAATTGCTTCAACATAGCGACCAGCTTTTAAAAGATTTGGCTATCGCTTTTGCATAATATAGGTACTCCCTTATTTCCTTCCTACTTATAATGAAGTAAGCAATAACATCAGTTCTACTTATATTTATCTTGATAGAATGATGCAGATAAAAGAATAATCTTTTGTAAGAATAGTTTGTATTTGGAACAGCTAGAGAAAGTTATGTGAATGTATCTCATCAGATTTTGTCAAGCACATTAGATGAAATTTTAACAATTGATGAGTATGCTGGAAGATCTAGAACGCCACATATACATATTATTTACCCCAAGAACTGAAGAAGTGCTCGAACAAAAGTATCTAAACTGCTTGGTTTTAGCATCCAATCGGAATTTTAATAGACTCCCTAAACCGAGGGACTATTGTTGCACTATCAAACTGGGTACTCGCCATTGTAACGAAATGTAAACAAAGACATTCGTAAACGAAATAAAAGAGCCGAAAGGATGATTTAAAAAAAAAATCTGATGCATTCCATTCACACGACTTTCTCCAAATTGGGGAACAACATAAATTTTGCAAACATTTATTTTTCTATCTACTTCATGCTACTTATTTCCTTCTAGGTACAAAGGAAAATAGGAATGCACTAGGCTAACGCAAAAGTCAAATCTTTTCAAAGCTGCCGCTATGTAAAACAAAAGAGCCAGGAATAAAACAAAAGAGATGTGGAACGAATTATGCCATCCCGTGCGAAAAAAATATAAAATGAATAGCCAGAAATAATGGTTAACTCTCAAAAAATTGCATAGGACATGGATTATGTGGTTTAGAGACATAAGATTTTGCTCTAATATGGTTTATCACTTATGTAAAATTCCTTAGAATGAAGAGAGAAAATTCCCAGAAAATTCAAAGTAAGCATTTTATTTGTCATGTAAATATCTTTAATGTAGCGTATTTTAATCAAAGCCGTTTGTCATTTTTGCGCGAAAAAAAATTAAAAAGTTTTCTATGTAAAGAGTAGTTCAGAGGACCCTAAAACGTGTATTTCTAATAAAATCTCGGTATCGAATTAATGAGTGGAATACAATATCTTCTTTACCTATGTACTACTTACCTGCTAGAGAATTAAAAATGCTAGGCAAAGAAAAGACGAGGAAAATATAGTAGGTGTACACACCGGCTTATATGAAACATTGAGAAGTAAATAAGAATGCAATATTGAAAAGTAAATAGTAAGGAATGTTAGGATTATAATTGTCGCTGACACTTGGCAGAGCATCAAAGATAGGTCATGTAATTCTTTGAGACCGGGGAAGAAGGATGAAAGGCGAAACCCGAAGGCAACCAGATCTGGATGACAGTGAGAGCAAACAAGTACACTTCCAGTTTGAAGGCATCCGACCTCGCCCGAGCCCTGCGAACACTCCCGAAAAGAATGGAATCTGTGAGTATAAAAATATACTAAAAGTATCATTAATGGAACCAATGTTTTGTTTTGTTCTTTAAAGTTTTAATTTTGGTCGAAATTCTTTTATTGGGAGGAAGGGCCTTTTTTTTTTTTTTTTTATTTTACTCAATTCACCTCTCGCCAACCAATCCTCACCGGCGAATCCGCGTAAAGTTCGAAAGTATCTGAAAACGAATTCTATGAGACGCCAGGAAGAAACATTTGCAGAACGCACAATTGCCGCCCAGCTGCAACCCCCGAACACCGATGCATGGCGATTCAACTCAGAAACAGATGACGAGGAAGTGATGGGTATTGGAAATTAGGAACAAGAAAGCCGTGGTAGAATATGAACCGCCTGCCGACCTGGGAAGCCACAAAAAACCCGTGGGTCAGAGTGGGCGGTCGCGGACCTTCGGGTGTGGCCCACAAACGTTACCACCTGAGTGTCTATTCGGCAATAAGGAACATTTATCACAAGGAAAGCTAATTCAAGTATAACATTAAAAGAACACCGTAGAAAAAAAGAGTTAATTAGGATATTGTAAATCTAATAACAAGGTAGAAGAAGCACATACATGGAATAACATCATTAAGATGCGTGAATGAAAGGACAGAAATAGGATAAGTAAATTAAATGATATACTATCTATATTTGATGTTCCCAGTTTTTCCCAGTTTGACAAACCTACTTATATAAACCAATAAATCACATCATACCCCCAAGTTATAGGCAACTTCTCTGACATATGCGCAAAGCAGTGACGGATACAGAAACTTCCAGGCGATTAAAATGTATGGATATGATAAATATTATTTTGTCAAATTCAGAAAGTGACGTACAACTTTTTTTTTTATTTTTGTTTTTTGTTTTAATTAGGGTGTATAAAATCTGTTGCTGTTTTAGAATCAAAACTTCATGACTTCGAAGTAAGGATTTTGGTAATCTAAACATTTAAAGGGGTTCTTTTGTAAAGGACGAACAAATGTACTATAAATTTTAAATGTTTTTCCATTGGCATATAACATCTACAAGGAATTTTAGAGCTAGATTTGGGTTAAATTTAGATGTTCCAACGATTTTGCATTACGTAATCTGGAAATAAATTCCTACTTAAAGAGTTGTGTGGACTTTATTATTAATTATTATTATTATTATTATTATTATTATCATCATCATTATCATATTATTATTATCATTATATTATTATTATCATTATATTATTATTATCATTATATTATTATTATCATTATATTATTATTATTATTATTATTATTATTATTATTATTATTATTATTATTATTATCATCATTATATTATTATCATCATCATTATTATATTATTATCATCATTATATTATTATATCATTATTATTATATCATCATTATTATATCATCATTATTATATTATTATTATTATTATTATTATTATTATCATATTATTATCATTATCATTATCATATTATCATCATTATTATATTATTATTATCATCATCATTATATTATTATCATCATCATTATATTATTATCATCATCATTATTATATTATTATCATCATTATATTATTATATCATTATTATTATATCATCATTATTATATTATTATTATTATTATCATATTATTATCATTATCATTATATTATTATCATCATTATTATATTATTATTATCATCAGCATTATATTATTATCATCATTATATTATCATCATTATCATCATTATTATATTATTATCATCATTATTATTATTTTATTCTTGTTGTTCTTGTCGTCATTAACATCATCATTAATTTGCTTGGCAAAACAAAAAATAAAATATTTATAATATTTATTATTAGAATACAGTGAAATGCTACATGCTCTCATGCATGAATTTTGTAACGTAGCCTTAATGTTTAGATTTAGCCCTACGGTAGGTTTACTCTAAGAACAGCGTATACAATTACAAATTTATAAATAGTTATTGACGGATATAGGTGAAATAGGCGTTTTAATTACTTGTAAACCTAAAAAGCGACTTTATTCTCTAAAAAGCAACTGAAGTGTTAAGTTTTTCCTTGTGTTTACACTGTTCTTGTATATCATCACGGACTCTAGTACAAGCCAGGGAACCGCCTCTTATTCCTTCAAAACTTGCGCTAATATACAAGAGGAGAATTGAGTGCGACCTTCGTTTTTACAACGCCACTAGTCGGCGTATGCTTGGATTTATCCCGTGGCGTTCTGCAATTTTTATTACGCGTTAAGGGTGATCTTGCACAAGCGAAATGCCCATCTGGTAGGCAGCTCACAGCAACCGTGATTCAAACTAAAGTCCTCCGGGTTAGAAGCAGACATGCAATCCTTACAGACTGGATGTATTATTATTATTATTATTATTATTATTATTATTATTATTACATTTTTAAAATATCTGTATCTATGTATATATTTTCTGATATAAAGATTGAATGATAAAATAAATTTCAAAACATCACTTTTCATAATGTAAACTAACATAATACTGAAAAATATTGACTTTTTCCTTTAGAAAAACTACCATGTGTGTAGATATGCATATAACTAATGAAAGTTTGTAAATGCCGAGAACATTAATCTGCACACATTTTCTGCCAGCGACTGTTATGTGGAAGGCAGTGACTGTACTTGCAGTTTACGTTTACGCACGTGGCAAGGAAGTAAATTTCGTGATGACGAAAGAGTGAGAAGCCAGGGGGGAAAGCAGGAGAAAAAAAAACAGCTCTTCTAATTAAAAAAGCTGCTGGCACGGGCAAAGAAATTCCAGAGTCCTCTTCAGGCATTCGGAATGGGGGAAATGATCAACCCATCTATAGGGTGCCTACGCTATTTAAAAAAAGAGATAGCATCTCTTCTTTTGAAATCTTTACTTAGGTGTTTTACGCGTTATTTTAATCCCAAAATGTTTAATATGAGGGTGAGTCAGAAATTAACTGTACTTTATATTCATAAGCTTTGTCCCGTCTTAATTGTCATATGACCAGTCGCTTCTCATTGGCTGCTGTCGTGAAATAGGCTGTTAGGTGGTACAAAATATATACTTGCTTATTTAATATGATCATTTATTTATATTAATACCTATATCCAAACACAGAATTGTCTAATTTACAATTTCACAATCCTATGAATAAAACATGATGTAACAAGGCTAAAAAAAGCCCGCCTATAGTGTGCCTCACATTGGGCGGTTCCAAGGTTCGAATCTCGGTTAGGATGAGTTACCTGGAAAAGTTGCTTTTAGCCAGAAGACGCATATTGAGTAGATTTAAACTCTACGTAATCTGAGATATTTTGAGCATCGTTTAATCTATTGATCACTTATTAGATTAAAAGACGTTAAATTAAAAAAAAAATATGTTCCATTTACATGATTTCTTTAGCTATTCTGTAAACAAGCTACCAACAAGAGATTATTCTTCTCTCTACATTAAGCTAATTGGCATAAACATTAGCAGAATTTCCTTAGTTCCTTGTAAATAGAAGGGAAATAAGGAAATTCAATAGGCTAAAGCAATAGTCGAACATATTTAAAGCAATGTGATTTTTTTTCTCTTTGCTTAGCATAGATCATGCGTGGCTAGGAATAAAACAAAAGAAACACGGATGACTTCCGTTTCAGAAAAGTATAATTGTTTTAAAATTGAAACCAATAACAAGGGAAATCTCGGAAACGATTAAGTTTCTCAACAAAAATGTATAGGACATAAATTGTATAGTAAGTTTTTGTCTATCTCTTAAGGTTCACTAGTTATGTAAAAGTCATCCAGAATAAAGGGGATTTACGTGACTATTCCCAAAAAATTAAGGTTTAAGTTTCATTCACTATGTAAATAAATTTAATGTAGGTATTTTAATCAAAACCGTTAGAGCTATTTTTGAGGAAAAATCGACTATTCCGAAAAATCTTCCATGTAAAGAGTACTTTGAGGTGGAAGGATTTTCCTAAAAATCTTCGTGTCACATCCTTGATAGACATGAAACTTAAATAACAAGTATGGAATTTAATGGACTTTTCGTTTTTGTGCTTTGCTATGCAGATAGACACACACGGACATGTTTCTAAAATGCTTTTTTTTTTTAAATTCAGATGTATCAAAACATGTGTTTCCGGTGAAAACTCGATATCAAAATTTTGTTTGGAATACAATACCTTCTGACCTACCATGTACAGTGTACATACATACTAGAGAAAGTAAAAACACTGGATGCCTCTGAAATACGGTATATTGTTAGCAAGCAATGCTTAGGAGAATCCTTCGCTTTAAACTTGCCTCTCAGCATGACGAAAGCAAATAATTTATCATGACAGAGTGTTTATATCACTTTTATCTCCTTGCTTGCAATTCATTAAAGCTTAACCCCTGGCGCAACAGCCCACAAGGGGCCAGGGCCTACCGCCCGGCCGCTGCGTACCCCATCTCGACCCAGGACAGGTGTCATGGATGGGTTGCAATATTGGAGAGTGAGACGTGGTCGGTTATTGCGGTTCTCTCAATCTGGAGCCGCGACTTCTCCATCAAGTAGTTCCTCACGTGCTGGTCTTACAGCGGGGGAAAAAGCCCTCGCCTGTACCGGGAATCGAACTCAGGTCTCCCGCTTAGGAAGCAGCCGCGCTACCACCGCGCTAAGGAGACAACCGCTTACGCAACATAGAATTTGCATAATCGCTATGCAAAGAGGTACATTAGCCAGTCAGTGGAAAGGAAAATAACACGAGCAGATGCATGTCAGCGGGGAAAAGCTATAAGAATCAAAGTTTAGTCTCTTGACAGTTAAGACATACCGGGCCAAGTTATATGGAGCAGATCTTAATCCAACAAATATGAACAAGCAATTAACAAATGTGAATGAACTTATTGATGTGGTTAATTAGAAGCCCTGGAATTAAAAATCTTGTTGCATTCCATTTTATACCTGCTCTGCGGCAAACTATTCTTATCGAAGAGTTTTCTTTTATTCTGATACTATAAAAATTGTTGCATTGCATATTTTCTGCAAGTTCAAGATGAATAAGGGAATAAAATAGGCTAAAGTTAATCAAATATTATAAGGGCTGGCCGTTATGTGATAACCTTGGAATTCATTTTATTTGCATTACCAGGATAAAAAAAAAGGAAAAATGAATATTTTCTCATTTAAGAAAAGCATAAGTATCGGGAAGTTTAAACCACAAACAAGGAATAAATCGGAAATAGATAAAAATGGGTTTGACCTAAATTACGTGTTTTAACGGGAATCACACTTTTTAAAAGTAAGATTTTGACTTTCTTTTTTGGTTTACCTTATGGAAAAGCCATCCAGAATGAAAAAGACTTCATAGGCTATTCATAGAAAATACAAGATACTTTATTTGTCATGAAAAGGTCTTAAGCGTGGGTATTTTATCAATTCTGTTAAGATCATTTTTGAGAAAGTCCAAAATTCCGAAAAATCTTCCAAATATCTAAAGGGTAGTTTGGGTGTGGAATATTCTTTAACATCTTTTTCTCGCGTCCTAAAATGACACTGAACTTAAACACAAAATTTGGTACTTACCGATTTTTCGAATTTGAATTATACTGTCCATAGACACATGGACACACACACGTATTGGGTCCTTCTTTTAAACATATATTTCCAGTGAATGAATAATTGAGGGTATTATTTAAATAAGAGTGTAAATTTATGTCATGCATATATCAACCACACGGGTCCGTAGACCGTGCTTGCTGTTTTAATCACAAAGTAATAAGCAAGATTAAAAGTAATAAAAAAGTGCACACGAAAAATAAAACCTCAAACATATACAAATATCTATCTTAAATATAAAAAATAAACACAATAAAAAGAAATATGCACATAAACTGACAGAACAAGGTAAATCGATTCAGATGCATTATTGTGCCTTATGGTAAACAAAGAACATTGCGAGAAATAAACACAATATGAGCGAAAAATATGACAGAAACATAAAGCACTAATACCACTGTTAGGCTCCTCTTATCTCCGCCACATCCTTTTCCATACTTTCTCAGATCTCAGCTGACACACGTTAAGAAGGAGTTTGCCTATTCCCTCCGCGTCTTCCATGCCTGCCTGTAGCGTCCAACATGTCCGTAACTCTCCATTCGAGGTGGTAAGGGATCGTGATAGATATGTTTCACTTCGTACCCCTACATCTTAACAAGATATGCACCTCCGACTCTTCTTCCTCACAAATATGGCAGATTCTCATACCAAGTTAGTTTTATCATCCTCATGATAGGCCACGCGAGGCCTATCTAATAAGTTTGGTACATATTTTGATGCATTCTCCATGCCCCATTGGAGTACAACGTCTTCTCTACCTATTCTGTATATTGTACGTGGTAGAGAAGGTAATAATACATTACCATTGCAGTAAAATGTCTCAGAGTAAATTACTGACTCCGGTGGCCAAGGTGGTTAGGTGGTTGTTGCACGATTCGTGAATGGAAGATCCATATATCGAATCCCACTAGGATCCCTCCAGACAGTTTTTTTTTATTCATTTATTTACTGCACTGCCAGTAAATGTTCTTAACCTGGGACGTTATTTCCAAAATGTAATTACTCAATTATTTATTTCATTATTCAAAAACTCTGATGTGTTATATTAATATGGTTTTCTCTACTTTTTCTTTAACGAAGTATTATTAAAACATTTTTCTGCCTACTGGTGGCCCAACTGCCCCATATTAGA
This sequence comes from Hymenopus coronatus, assembly GCA_030762935.1. NCBI lineage: Eukaryota > Metazoa > Arthropoda > Insecta > Mantodea > Hymenopodidae > Hymenopus > Hymenopus coronatus. The sequence continues at coordinate 59,681,076 of CM060888.1, read as the reverse complement.
TGTGTATATAGGTATATCCCTTCGTGCATTAAAAGAGTTACAGAATTCAACGGGGCTCTTTCAAGTTAAAACTCCCCGGATAGTCCATTAAATACCAAACATGGAACTTATATTTAGCATATTGCATGATTTGACTAAGATTTTCAGAAAAATCCCTCTCATCCCCAGCTATCCTTTACATAGGCTATTTTGCGAAAATGTTAATTTTGTCAAAACGATTTTGATTATATGCTAAGATATTTCCATGAACAAATGAAATGTATATGTTGAATTTTCTGGGAATAGTTCTCTCCGAGCTGGATAACTTTTGAATAAACTGGTAAACTGTAAGAGATACCTAGACAAAAACAATTAAATTAACACTATTTGACCTAATTGTTGGCAAAAACTATGAAGCTCAGGACAAAGTATTACATCGTAAGTCGCCATTGGGGTAATAATTTGAGATCACCTTGTGGTTTACCGGGAAACATGTGAGTCAGTGAAGGAATTTAATTGCATGACGGAATGTTGTCCTGGTAACTCAGTGGTAGAGCAACTGGCTAGAGACCAGGAGATCCGTGGTTCAAATCCTGGATATGGAATTGAATTTTTCAATCCGTTAAAACACCACATATATCATAGATTTTAAAACGCTTAAAACATTTCTTAAACGGAAGTCGTGATTCGATTCGTATCTTTTTTCTTTTACTCCTGGCCATGCAAAAAGAACCGAATTTCAATTGTCACATATCGAACAGCTTTTAAAAGATTTGACTATCCCTTTACCCTAGTGTATTGCCGTAATAAGGGCATGTGTGCTAAGTTTTTTTCTTGATAAGCATGAAGTAATCAACTCACAAGCTTGTGTAAGAATACTTTGTTTGTAGAACAGGTAGAGAAAGCCATGTGAATGGTGCATGCTGTTGTTGTTTTGCTCCGTTATAGCCCGCTACACCAAACAGAAATATAAAATACATATTCGAGAAACAAATGAGGGTATGCCTATGACTTCTAAGTCATGTTTAACCGTTCACTTTTAGGGAAGACATTTTGACAGTGTCTCAAGTGCACTCAAGTATCGGAGAGCGCTGGGAAAGGAGGAGGGAAGGAACAAGAAAATGAGAAGGAAAAGAAGGCAGAGAAGAATAATTTAGAGCGGTAATTATCGGCGTTGCCTGCCCCTAGTAAACATTCGCAGTGAGGAGCGGAAGAAATTAGCGACTTTCTTTTCCTTTTAATTTAACTTTTTTATTATTTTCAGACGTGAAGGGTTGCAAGATGTTGTAAATGTAGTCGTCCCTCTCTAGCACCCGCCTCCCCCGTTACTACTGATTACGTAGTTACAACTTCCGAGGGCGTCTGGAGTACATCCATCCCTCTCGACATAAGGAGAAAATTACCCCATAATTAATTCAAAACCGTGTATGTCTCGGCTGGAGCAATGCCAACATTTCCCCAAACACTTCAGCAACCGCCTGCATTTTCAAAAAGTTAAGAAAACCACAACGGTGTTTTGACAGCAATTTTATCCTTCTGACACTCGCCTCTAACCTAGACGGCCCGGTTTCGATCCCAAGCAACCGCACATGAGATTTGTGGTAGACAAAGCGGGTTTTCTCCAGGCTCTCTGACTTCCCCGCCATCACATTCCACCGGTGCTCCATTTTCACTTTCTCTACACGTACTGTGCACACAGTGTATAGAGAAAGTATTGTAATGCATCCAAAAAATTCGTTACCGAGATTTCACCGGAAACTTCTGTTTGAGACATTCTGAATCCAAAAAAAACATTTTGGTATTTAGGTATGGTATCTTCCAAGGATGCGACACGAAGATCTTCAAGAAAATCCCCACCCCAGCTACCCTTTACATGGAACTTTTTTCGAAAATTTTGATTTTATCAAAAATGGCTCTAACGATTTTGATTAAAATATCGTATATTAAAGATATTTACCGGACAAATAAAATGTATATTTTGAATTCTCTGGGAATAGCTCCTGAAGACTTCTTTATTCTGGATAACCTTTGTGTAACTCGTAAACTGTAGGAGATAGATAAAAAAACTTACTGAACAAAGAATATACATTTATTAAACGGCAAACTTTATGTAATATATGTTTTTTGTAGAGTTAAATGTTTCCAAGATAGTCATTTTTACCATTTTCAATTTCATACTACTCAAAAACTTTTCTCAAACGGGAAGTCATCTTTTTACTTTCTCCATATGCACTATGTACATAGTGTATAGAGAAAGTATTGCACTCCACCAAAATTCGATGCCGAGATTTCACCAGAAATATATGTTTTAGGGTCCCCTGTATCCAAAAAAAGCATTTTCACAAAAAGGTCCGTGTGTGTGTGTGTGTGTGTGTGTGTGTGTGTGTCCGTGTGTCTGTGAACACGATAACTCAAAAACGAAAAGTCGGTAAAATACCAAACTTGGTATTTAAGTTTAGTATCTTCCAGGGATGCGACACGAAGATTTTGAGAAAAATACCCCCACCCCCAACTACCCTTTACATGGAACTTTTTTCGAAAATTTTGATTTTCTCAAAAATGGCTCTAACGATTTTAATTAAAATTTCGGAAATTAAACATATTTATCTGACAAATGAAATGTATATCTTGAATTTTCTGGGAATAGCCTCTGAAGAGTAGTTTATTCTGGATGAATTTTACTAAATTTTGAATAACTGCTAAACCGTAAGAGATGGACAAAAACTTACTACACAAAAAATGTAGAGCACATTAAAGCACACAATTTATGTTATATACATTTTTTTTCGTGGAGTTCGTCGTTTTTGTGACATTCCTTATTTTTGGTTTCTGCTATGAAAAACGTATACTTTTCTCATACTGGAACTTGTCAACTCCTATCCATATAAACAAAGGAACTTCATTGACATAGCAACCAGCTTTTGACTATCACATTAACCGACGGTTGTCCCTTATTTCGCTTCTACTTACAAGGATGCGAGTAATAAGACTATTTCTGCTAATTTTTTCTGATTAGCATAAAGTAAATAGAAGTATAAGCTTTTTAAGAATTATTTGTTGCAGGGATATGGAGAAAGTTATGTGAATGGTACACATCAGATTTTTCTGCTTTTGTTTTACTCCTAGCCACGCAAAGAGAGCCGAAGTTCTATTGTTTCACATAGCGATAGCTTTTAAAAGATTTGACTATCGCGTTAGCCTAGTGTGTTCCCTTATTTCGTTTCTGCTTACAAGGAAGCAAGTAATAAGAAACATTTTGCTAATGTGTTTCTCGATTGGCATGATGAAGAGAAATGAATAATTTTTGAAAGAATATTTTATTTGAGAACAGGTGGCGAAAGTCATGTGAATGTAAAACACAAGAATTTTACTTTTTCTACTTCGTACATACTAGAGCAGGTATTGCATTCCACCCAAAAATGTGATACGGAGATTTCACTGGGAATACGCGTTTTAGGGTTCCTGTGCATGTGTATGTGCGTGTGTGTATGTCCGTGAATATATGAACACGATAGCTCAAAACCGAAGAGTCATTAAATACCAAACTTGAGATTTTAATTCAGCATATTCTAAATCACGAAGATTTTTAAGAAAATTCCCCTACCACAATTTACCCTTTACAAGGAAAAAAAATTGAAAATATTTTCTCAAAAATGCCTCTAACGATTTTATTAAAAGTATATTAAATATACTTACATCACAAATAAAATGTACATCTTGAAGTTTCTGGGAATAGCCTCTGAACCTCTTTATTCATGACTTTTACATAACTGTAAACCGAAATAGATACACAAAAAGTGTAGATCTCGTTAAAACAATTTATATCTGTACACTATTTGTAGAGTTAACGATTTCCGAGAAATTTCTTGTTTAGGTTTCAGTTTTAAAATACTTGAACTTTTCTCAAACGAGAATTTTGTTTTACCCCTGATCATCTAAAGGGAAAATGGTAGTTCAATCCTGTAGCGATAGCTTTTAAAAGATTTGACTATCGCTTGAGTCTAGTGTATTCCTTTATTTCCTTCTTTTACAAGGAACTAGCTAATAAGACAATTTCTCCTAATATTCATCTAATTAGCATGAAGTAGATAGAAGAATAAGCTTTTGTAAAATAGTTTGTTACAGAATTGGTAGAGAAAGTCATATCAATGTAACATATCAGAGTTTTTAAAAAAATGGCTTTGACCATTTTTATTAAATACGTACTATAGTATATTTAATATATTTAGCTTTGTATTGAAATTTAAATACACCATGTGAATAGCCTGTTGAACCTGTCCTTTCTGAATGCATGTTGTATAATACAATCTAAAGTAAACCAAAAGAAATAGATCTTATGTCAAAAAATGTCTTTAAAGTAGACAATTTTTTATCAAAAATGTGATATTAGCGTTCCGAGGCATCCGTTGTTATTGTATTTAATTTTTCAAAATTTCGAAAGTTTTTGAATTGGTGTCATCATCCGCATATCATGGAACACGTGGAATTTCAGAACTAGCATATAGCAACTCGAGTTTAAATAATTGATTATCGCTTTAGCCTTTTGGACCCTAATTATAACTACAAGGAGATGTTTAATGAAACTATATATTTCGCTTTATCTCGATTAACATGAAGCATGAGGAGGAGAAAATACCAAATATCTTGAGATGTAACCCTCAGGGCAGAAAGTAGAGGGGCAGGCCCAAGAAGACATGGAGGACAAAAACATTCCTGAGAACCTATGCGAGGAACTGGATAGTGAGTGAGATGGCTTGGTGTTAACGTGAGGCTCGCATTCGGAGGGTTTTGAGATAGGTTCCCACCCTGACCACAGGGTTTTTGTGGTGTTTTCCCTGGCCGCCAAGAATCCCTTTTCTCCAATTTCCTCTAATTTCATTTCCCTTTTATGTTTGTGAGTTTTCAGATCCTAAAGTGTCGGTGGTACCGGGCCGATGGCGCAGTTGCTTTCCCTTTGGAAATATTTTCCCCCGTGAACCCCTGAGTAAGCTGCCTCGTCTGCTAGAGTTGCTGCGTCCCCCTTTGGGTTTGCTCTCTAAAGTTGTGCGGGTGGTCAAACTGGAAATGATAGGGGCCTGTTTGCTTGTCTGCCTACCGGCCTGGAAACTCCCCCGGCCCCTTCATCTTATCCTTGCTTCCCGGGAATATAACAGGTACTGAGCTATATTACATCAATATTAGCTTCATTTGCAGACTTAATATTTTACTTATTAAGATTAGCATGTTTTGAGACAGAACCTTCAAGTAGGCGCAGCACACACAAGACATACGTGGTTATATTCCTTAATGAGTGGGCGGGCCTTGCTATAAACAAAGTTGTACCGGGATTGAGTTTTTTTTTGTGCAAGACCAATGACCCTGCACTACCTAGGTAGCAGGTCACATTATTGAAGTGTAGAAACGAGGAAGCTAAACAGAGAGTCTATATTGAGAGAGATTCATTTAGCGGTGCAATTAAGACCGTGTAAAACAGAGATAATAAATTATGTGATTGGTTTGTAGAAGGGAAAAAGCAAGTACTACACAAAGTCGATAAACATTAAGGTACCATTTATCAAAATATCTGTTTCTATACCCTAACTCCTTGTATATTAGGATATAAAAGCTTGGAGATTGAGAATATGGAAGGTGTAGACATATATTGAAGAGTCTCATGTGCTTCTCTACCTAAGGTGAACTAATCTATTCTTACGAGGTGTTATCTACACTTCACCCTTAGCAAGATAAACATTAGCAGAGTGGTTTTATTGCACAATATTTCCTTGTACAAGAGGAATAAGAAAATACAATACTTAAAGAAATAGTCAAATCCTTTAAAAGTGGTTGATATGTGATTGTTTTAAAATTGCGTTCTCTTTGCTTAATCAGGAGAAAATAAAACTAATAACGACTTTCCATTTGAAAAAAGTTGAATTGCAAAATTGAAACCAATGACAACCACATAAAAATTGCACACCTTATAAATTGTGTGTTTTAACACGATCTAAACACTGAGAAATCCATAGTGATCCCTGACAGTTGTCTTCCTCGTGGCCGCTCCGTCACACTGTTGCCACTTTGTTCCGTCCATGCTACAGCACCAAACCTCTCAGTCGCTGAGCAGGGGCTCTTCTGTTAAATCATCTTCATCGTTGATTCTAAAGTCAAACTAACTGTCCTTATCACTGTCATTATCATTGCTTATATTTACAATGACACTGGGGTTACTCGGCGCCAACTCAAACTGAATTGAGGAATGTTTGTTACATCTTGAAACAAGGATGACAACATTGTTTTCGTAGCATGAATCTATTGGCAGAGAGGCAGACACACTTCTTATCAGCTGAAACAGCGTGCTGGCTATCAACAATCACTACGGTTTTCTCCGAGTTTTAAATGTTTTGTGTGGTATGTTTTGCTTATCTCCTAAAGTTTGACAGTTATTCAAAGGTCGTCCAGAATAAAGCCTTCAGAAGCTATCCCCAAAAAAATCAAGACATACAATTCATTTGTCATTTGGGGTTTATCAGACTTGAATGAACCACATTGTTTAAAATGTCAATAAATCAAGTAGGGGCCCCTATTCCAGCCAGAAATATCACTTCGAACATAACTCTTCGAATGAATTAGACCACTATCGTGTGTTTTAGATTACACGCTCCACAGATTTTATGGTTGCATATGAAGTAAGCTCACGTTGCCTGGTCTTTGTTTGCCGTCTTAAGTTCGAACTTGCACGGATTAGAAAGAATCTTCCATAGTTTCCCAAAATAGTTCCTTAAACAAGTTGCAGTATCCTGGTTCCAATATCAGCATCTTTTCTTATCTGGTTACAGAATCGTAAGTTTTTTTCCTGCAGGAATAGACACTCAAAGTGGATATGCAAGTCAGTTTCCTAATCCTCTTATGTTTCATAAAGTGACAATGTCCAGAAATGACTGCAGCTACTTTGCTTATTCCTGTTCTATTCAATATCAGGAGCGATAAGGAGAGTGTTGCGTGGACCTAAGACTAATTTCATGGTTTCTTCTTGTGTGGAATACGATTCGTCCTTAGTTGGGTTTTTTTCCTAATCCACACTTTTACCAAGGTTTTGGCAGAATGGTAGGGAATCCCAGTTTAGTTGGAACAGATTTTCAACTTTTATTTACATGAGCAATATTATAGTTCACATTAATTTGCAAATCGATCTCTGTAAAAGTATAATTACTTAGTTAAGTTTAGAAAATAAATATAATAATAATTCATAAAGATAATTAAGGAACAGTAATTTATAACAACACGTGTGATAACTTACCCCATTGTGGGGCTGTTGGTACAAGTGAGCAACAAATTATTGCAGCAAAAATTACACAAAGTCTAAATTTAGCGAATAATAATTCAAACAGTTTAGGTAACTTGCGTTCATTTAATAAAGCCTATAGTAAAAGGTATCGGAAACTTCAAAATATTCATCTGGAATGTTATAATTACAATTCATAAAAATAAAATATTTTAAATAAGCATACAACTTATATGGATGCAATGATTTTATTCTTCACCCATGCCTCTTGAGCACTTTCCCACGCAAATCAATTAAAATCGTTCATCAATTTCATCAAGTCATCTGAGTATTTTGATGGAAATGTCCTCCGTAATTCTATTAATTTAGTTCCTTTTTCTGGTATCTCAAAAATATTTTTGTTCCAGTTTTATTTAGAATTTTGGCTTCCGCTTACAGCTTTGGAGAAGCCAAAATTTTTACTTACCAATGATGGCTGAGGTTTATAGTGACACAAGGTTGTAGAACATCTTAATTTGTTTTTACTTTATCGACTTAATCACAGTCCACAGATGGAGAAGATAGGTATTGCGTTCCACCCAAAAATTCTTAAACAGATTTAACTGTGAATTATATACGTTTTAGGTCCCTCTATCCAAAATCAGAATTTTTAGAAAAAGCTTCTGTATGTGTGTGAACAAAATAATTCATAAACGAAAAGTTGGTTAAATATCATATTTGAAAATTATTTTCAGCATCTTCCAAGGGTATGACACGAAGTTGTTCAAGATAATACCCTCATCCCAAACTGTTCTTGTCGTGGAGAAATTCCCAAAAATTATTATTTTCTCAACATTTGAATATATTTAATTTTCTGGGAATAGTCTCTGGAGTCCTTTTTATTTTGAATGACTTTTGCATAATTAGTAAACCTAAGAAATAGACAAAATCTTATTACACAAATAATGTAGATCTCGTCAAAACTTATGTTTAATGCCCTTACATTTTTGCTATGGAGCCAACCATTCCTGAGATATTCCTTGTTGTTAGTCTCAATTTTAAAATACTTGCCCTTTAAAACAGGAAGTCGTCCGTATTTCTTTTGTTTTACTCTTGGTCATGCGAAGAGAAACCGAATTTCAAAGTCAATCGCGTGGCGAAGCTTTTAAAAGATTTGACTAACACCTTAGTCTAGTATATTCCCTTCTACTTATAAAGCAACCAAGGGTTAAGACAATTTCTGTTAATGGATAATTTTAATTGAAACCGTGAGTAGGACAGGAGTTCGATAGGTAGAGTCAGACTGAAAAATTCAATAACATAGCCGGGATTTGAACCACAGCGGATCACCCGGTCTCTAGCCAGTTGCTCTACCACTGAGCTACCATGGCAACAAGCAGGTATAGCATTGAATTTCTCAACTGACCCGCGCTTTTCCAGGTAAACCAAAGGTGATCTCAAAGCTTGTAAAGTTGTAGGTTGCCATTGGGATCACCTTGTGGTTTACCGGAAACATGCGAGTCAGTTGAGAAATTCAATGCTATGCGGGCATGTTGCCATGGTAGCTCTGTGGCAACGCAACCGGCTAGAGACCGACATATCCGTGGTTCAAATCCCGGCTACGGCATCGAATTTTTCAGTCTGGCTCTACCAATCCAATTTCTGCTAATGTTTATCTCGATTAGCATGAAGCATGAAGAATATTCTTTTATGAGAAATGTTTGTAAAACGGTCATGAGAATGGAAATATCAGATTTTTGTGAAACGTTACTGACGTCATGAAAGCTGTAAGTCCATAATGTTGCAGTGAAGTATGTGTGCAGAAGACAGAAGGAGAATCTGCACAAGATAAAAAGCGTGCATGTTGTGAAATCACGCGCGAACGTAACCCGAGCTCATTCGGGCTGCTGTCACATGTTCCTCCTGATACCTCATTAACCACATGATGTGCGTTAAACATCATAAATCATTGTTTACTCCCGCCCGGGCCACCCACGGAGACCAGTGACGTCACACCTCACCTCTTCATGAGACTGTCTTCTTTACAAAAATTATTCTATTTAAAGTGTTCTCCATGGTGTTCAGGTCAGCCCAAGACTCTCTGCTTTCGTCACCCCTTTGATTTATGTTTTGTTATGTAAGCAACTTCTATTTCATTCAGCAGGTGTTTACGGTGCTATTATTCAACCTTTAATCTGCTCATCCTCACTTTATGGTGTAACAAAAAATCTGCTGTTGTCAACCAATTTTTTATTGTTTTACTTTCTCACGTATGTACAATGTACATAGTAGATATAGAAGATATTGAAGGTATATCAATCTTCGACATTAAAATGTACAGGAAAATCTCCCATCCAAAACACTTACATGGAATATTTCTCGAAATATTTGATTTCCTCAAAAATACCTGTAAGAATTTTGATTAATATTAAAGATATTTACATGGCAAACAAAACATATATGTTGAACTCTCTGGGACTAGACTCTAAAGGCCTCTTCTTTCTGGAGGACTTTTGGATAACCGGTAAATATTGTGAGATAGGCAAAATGTAGATTTCCTTAAAACGTACATTTTTGTTGTGGAGCTAAGCATTTCCAATATATTCCTTGTTATTTGTTTCGATTTTAAAATACTTTTCTCAAACGGAAGTCGTCGTTCGTTTATATTTCTTTTTATTCCTGCCCATGTAAATCTCATTACCTAGTGACGATTTTCTATGCGCGCTTACCTGAATGAATGAATAAATGAATAAAGTAAATTTATTGAAATGCCAGTATGCATACACCGATCTTCATCAATCGCACGGGTCCACAGACCGTACGTGCTTTTACAATACACAAAATAGTAAGCAATATTAAAAACAAACAAAAAATGAAAAGAGTGAACACGACAATAAAAGCAGATAGATATTCAAATACTTAAATTAACAACACAGAATAAACCGTATTCCGTGAATTAACAAACCCTATTATAGTATACAAGTACACCTAAGAGAAAAAAAAAATATATATATACACATACACACATACACACACATACACACACATAAAACATTAAATAGTTTTTCGTACTTTTCTCATCCCCCCCCCCTCGCTCTTAATATTATTAGCCTTATCAGATCTTAGCTGTATCGCCTTTAAGTAGAAATTTACCTATCCCGTCCGCGTCTTCCGTGCCTACCAGTAGTGCCCAACATGCTTCTAACTCTCTATTCGCGGTGGTAAAGGATTATGCGTTTACTTGCCCTTGGGTGCTAAATTTACGGGGAACAGAGGAAGAGACAGCCTGCCCGCCTGTCTTTTCTCAGTGTTATCCACCAATGAAATGTTCTTTCTTCGAGTCTCTCAGCCATTATTGTGAATACGTTATCTAATTTACCGTGAACTAGCTGAATCATTAAACGAAACAACACATGTGCATGTGCCTGAATTCAAGGATCTACGGACAGAAAGAAACCTTGGCATTGAAGCCACTAGATGTCAGGATGTACCTCAATGTTGTCTCTGTTCCGAAATTGCGCAAAACAGACATAATGAAGACCAGGAAGCCGAGCACCCAATAAAAGGTGGGCACATTGTAATACGACCATTTTTTCTAATATTTTTCTCGATTAGTGTGAAGTAGACAGAAGACAAGCTTTTGTAAGAATATTTTGTTGGAGAATAAGTAGAGAAAAGAATATGAATGTACCACATCAATTTGTTTCACTAAACTGATTAGCATTAAGGGTATATCGTTCTGAGACAAAAGACTTTATGCCACTTCATTTTGTCTAGAGCTCTTTTTTTTTTTTTTTTTCAAAAATGTCAATAATAAACTCAAGTAAAATATTACATTTCCCTACAACTTATAAAGTTTCAAATGAACGTTGATAATTTTATTTCAAAACATTGCTGAATTAATTTAACTGAAATTCATAAGAATGAATTTCCTAGAACTGTATACGGTATAATATAGAAAATGGTCCAAAATACTTTTTGGGGATAGTTTCCTTACATCAAAGAAGAAAATAAATATATGCTCTGAAACCCATCGTTTTCATGTTGTCAGTGTATTAATGAAAGTTTACCTTCAACGGCTTTCCGGGCCCAATTTAACTATGCACTCATTCATTGAAGGCTTTGACCTATTTTACCCTGCGAAGTGGCCTTGTATTGGCATGGCTGCTTGTTTACATTTTTTACTTTCTCTATACGTACTATGTACATAGTGTATAAAGGGGTATTGTATTGCACCCAAAATTTCGATACCGAGATTTCACCGGAAATATGTTTTGAGGCCCCCTGAATCCCAAAAAAGCATTTTTAGAAAAATGTCCGTGTGTGTCTGTCTTTGTGTGTGTATGTGTGTGCAGCATTGCTCAGAAACCAAAAGATCATTAAAAATCAAACTTAGTATTTAAGTTTGATACCTTCCAAGGATAAGACACGAAGATTTGCAAGAAAATCCCCCCACCCCAAACCACCCTTTACATGGAAAAAATGTCAAAAATGTTTATTTTCTTAAAAATAGCTGTAACGATTTTGATTAAAATCTCATATTTAATTGTTTACTTGCCAAATGAAATGCATATCTTGAATTTTCTGGGAATAGCCTCTGAATCCTACTTTATTCTGGATAAAATTATGCACTGACTGGTATGTACCATGACAGATGGATAGGTAGAAGAATACCAATTCTATGGCCTGCACGTTCTCCCGACATCATTTCTTTGGATTGTTACATTTGGAGGCACCTTAAAAAATTGATTTCTGCAGCAGATATCCAGGATGAGGAAACTCTTAATCTACACGTTCATGAAAGCCTTGTGAAACTAATAACGCAGACAGGGAGTATTTGACAGTGCATGTTTTGACGTGTGCATACGTAAAAAGAGGACATTTAGAGCATTTGCTATGGTGTTGGTATTGAACACTTCCTAACAAAGCTGACTTCAAAAATAGAATAATGTGGCACTCTTAAGATGTTTTGATTAATAACATTTTGAATCTCAGTAAATCGAAAACGAAGGGTTTTGGGAATTTATTTGTATATTTTTTTTTTTTTTTTTTTAGCTTAACGTCCTGGTTGGTCATATCGGACGATGAATGAAATCGGTGAAATGATGCTCAAATGATCTCGGGGTCCATGGAGCTTATACATTCGTCTTCTCAGGATAAGGGAAAACCCCGAAAAAAACCGTATCCAGGTAACTCACTCTAAGCGAGATTCGAACTCACGACCTGTTGAATGTGAGGCAGACACGCTACCACCACACTATCCAGGTGGGCCAATTGTTTCTTGTTTCGATGTAAGGGACCAGGCAATCTTCGTAAAAGTATTTTTGAATCATCCTCTTTATGCATATATACAGGTGCGGATGAATAAGTACAAATAATTTGATATTTAATAGAGAACAATATGTATACGATACAGTTTACAGTTTCATTTGTATAGCCCCCTTTAACTGCTATTGTCATTATGGGAGTTTTAACTGGTGAAACAACTCTGCATTAACTGTAAATGGTTGACATTAGGTTATTACACTTCCAAACTTTGTGGGGCATAGGGAATAACTCTGGTTAAAGAACATTTTCCCACCCCAGACGGGAATTGAACCCAGGTCCTCCGGGGGAGAAGTTAGCTTGCTGATCAACATTCTTATTCGTACACTTCAATTTTCCCCGAAAATTATTATATACTTTTAAGAAGACACATTTTAATTAATACATTTCTTTACAAATTGCAAAAATGCAACTAATGCTCTAGAAGGAATTAAAGCAATATTAATTTATGAAGCTATAAAGTGAATAAAATAAAATTGTAAAAGAAACATAGCCATTTTGTACACTTTCTATTCGTACATTAAAAGTTCCTCTCGTGCATTCAGTCTACTTTCTTTAGGTTTTCTTGGTAAATTCTTTCTAGAACCTTGCCCCTTAAATTGATTGAATATATACTGCATGATAGAGCCAAATGTATTTAGTGTTTTCCCTATTATTCTGAGAGAATACCCTCTAAGTACCAGATTTATAATTACTTTCTTGAGCTCAGAAATAAGTTGCTTATACTTGCCCCTTTTGACGCTTCTGACGAAAGCAGCCGATCCCGGTGGCCGCGCTCGCTAAATTGTCTCGCTTTGGTGCACAGGATTGTGGGTTCGAGTCCCGCTTTGGGCATGGGTGTTTCTGTGTTTGTAAATGTGTCTATGTTTGTGTATGTATATGCAAAAGGAAAACGTTAAGAATAATAAGGTCTACTAAGGAAATATAGGAAACTGGAGAAAAAAAGGAATACAGCGCCTGAGTCCTGACAAGCCTCCGGAATTGTATTTAAAAAAAAGTGCATGTTTATACAAGAGCGAAATTGGTAGCTTAAGGCGTGCATATGCGTCAAGTTGTTTATAACGCAGTGGGTATTTTAACAACTGTACGAGCAGGAAAGTTGTATAAAAGTTGGGGCTATCTCTTTAATATTGCTATTTCATACAACCATATAGGCTTTCAAGTTCATTTCCATTGAATCACAATTGAAATACATACATTAAACTATTCTAAGTGGTTTAAGAAAAAAAAACATTTTAACAAATAAAGAATGACATTTCATTGAAAACATACCGTGTACGAATAAGAGTGTTATATACTGCAACAACACATATGTACGTGTATCTGATTTTGTCCGCTTACTGATAGCATTTCACAAACTTTAGGTGTAATGCGTTTTGAACTATCCTGAGCTATGTCTCTTGTATGTTTATATACATCACACCACCTATAGTCGGGCAGGACAAAGGGCGGAGGAGGGTTAATCGTGTGACCTGTTACATGAACAAGCGAACATCTGAGACAGGGAATAATAACCGTCCTAAACATGTGAAATTTTCCTAATGAATGTAACTTTATAAAATAGCGAGAGAAAAAACTGCAAATACTGACACAAGATATCGTTCTGAAACGCTGAGACAAATATTTGTACTTATTCACCTCCTAATCTGTATAATTGATGCTTAATGATAAAAAATACATTTATTGAAGTTTTAAAAAATTGGTTTTAATTTTATAGCTTAACCTCTTTATTTAAATGATCAAAACTCCAACCTCACTTTAAACTAATAAAAATTGCTCGAATTTGACTCATAGAACCTACCATAGGCTGCTTTAATATAATTTGAAGCATTGTCGACTTCAAGATTCAGAAAATAAACCTGTGTCTTTGAATTTTTGTGAAATTCATGCTTCCTAAACTCTGCAACACCTTCGCGTTTATTCTATTCCTGCTTTACTGATTCTTTCGAGAGTAACCAATCATCTTGTCAAAGAAAATGAACCAACACACCTTACTCCAATCTAGAATATATTCCAGACTTCAGAATTAGAAACCAGCACAAAGGGACTTAGTATTACAGTCTTACATAGTTCCTCACTCTCACGTGTTCCTTTATGTGGTTAAATCAGTTTTTACTTTCTCTATACGCACTATGCATATTGTAGTCAGAGAAGGTGTTGCGTTGTAACCAAAAATTCCATTTCGAAATTTCACTAGAAATATGTTTTGAGGTCCCCTAAATTAAAACAAAATAGAAAAAGGTCCCTGTATGTGGACAGCATAGCTGAAATCAAAAAGACAGTTATTAAATACCAAATTTGGTATCTTCCAAGAATGCGACACAAAGATCAATTTTAATTTTCTCAAAAAAGACTACGATTTTTACTAAAAAAAACACATCTTTAAGATATTTTCATAGCAAATTAAATGTATATTTTGAATTTTCTAGGAATAGCTCCTGAAGACAGCTTCATTCTGGATTACTTTTATCTAACTGGTAATTCATAAGAGATAGACAAAAACTTACAATACAAAAATTTAAGATCTCATTAAAACACACAATTTATGTCATATAGATACATTTATGTAACCGTTTCCGAGATATTCTTTGTTGATGATTTCAGTTTTAAGCTATTTAAACTTTTCTCAAACGGGAAGTCATATTTCCTTTCATCTCTCTTTTGTTTTATGCTGGGCTTGCAAAGAGAACCGAATTTCAAATGATGCGGATAGCGTTCAGCGTTTAATCGATTTTCTTTTGTAGTTTAACTCCTTTAACCTGCTTGGTCATATCGGACAATGGATGAAATTGGTGAAATGATGCTCAAATGATTTCGGGGTCCATGAAGCTTAAAGTTACTCGACGTTCGTCTTCTCAGAATAAGGGAAAACGCCGAAGAAAAAAGGAAAAAAAAAAAAACCTTATCCGCTTAACTCACTCTAAGCGAGATTCGAACTCACGACCTGTTGAATATGAGCCACACACGCTACCACCACACTACTCAGGCGGGCTTAATCGATTTAACTAATGATTTAGCCTAGTGTACTCCATTATTTCCTCTCTACTTACAAGAAAACAGTTATTAAGACACTCCATTCTACCCTTTACATGGAAGATATAGGACAATGTAAAATTATCCCTAATGAAGAGAATTTTACAGGCTATTTCCAGAAAATAATTCAAGATATGCATTAAATTTGTGATGGAAGTGTCTTTAATATGCGGTATATTAATCAGAACCGTTGAGCCATTTTTGAGAAAATCGAGCATTTCGAAAAATCTGTTAATGTTTATATTGAATAGAATGATATAGATAAAAGAATAATATTTTGTAAGAATAGCTTGTTTGTGGAACAGCTAGACAAAGACATGTGAATAGAACACATCAGAAGGTATTGCATTCCATCAAAAAATTTGATGTTGAGATTTCACAAGAAATGTATATTTTGAGGTACCCTAATCCAAAAACAATATATTAGATCACAGGTCCGCGCGCGAGCACGCGAGTGTGTGTCTGTGAGCAGCATCTCAAAAAACGTAAATACCAAATTTTGATTTTGATTAAAATACCGTATATTAAAGGTATTTACATTACAAATAATCTTGATCTTTCTGGGAATAGTCGCTAAAGAATTCTTATTTCTGGAGGAGTTTTGCCTAACTGGTAAACTGTAAGAGATGGACAAAAAAATTACTACACGAAAAATGTAGATCTCATTAAAGCACACTAGTTATGTAATTTACATTTTTTGTAGAGCTAACCTTTTCCGAGACATTTCTTGTTATTAGTTTCAATTTTAAGCTACTTAAACATATTTTTCAAGCGGGAGATCATCTTTCGTTTTATCTCTTTTTAATTGCTATTAGACTGTTGATTTAGCCTAGTAATTACCTTATTTCGCTTCTACTTAGAAGGAAGTAATACAACCATTTCTGTTAATGATTATTTCTATTACCACGATGTAGGCAATGGAATAATCTATTATAGTTTGTAGAGAAAATCAAGTGAATATAACACGCGAGAATATGTCTTTAATCAAGGAGCCAGTTTCGCGTAGACTAGAGTGTACGCAACGTTGGCAATAATTAAAACCGTCAAGCTGCCGCCTCCTTGAGGCAGTAGCATCCCAACACCAACAAATTAACAATTAAATGGGCGCCGAGGTCGTGAACAAGATGCTACTACAGTATTTCCTCTTGGAGAAAAACCCCTGTTTTAATGGCTTATTAGCCAACATTCCAGTTTAAAATAAATAGCCACCACCCTCAAAATTCTAAATTTCCACTTCTTTCCAAACACGTTCCTCCATTTCCTGTGACATTGCACTGAAACTTGACTGTTTAACTTTTGCCAGAAGAAATATGTATTAGACACCATGATTTAATCGGATAGGGGGAAAAAGATTATTAACATAGTAAATCGTTTTAAAAAAGTAAAGAAAAAAAATGTATGCATTCTATTCACAATACTTTCTCTACAGCTCAGTAACAAATGCTAGTTAAAAAGCTTATTCTTCTACCTCATGCTAATCGAGATAAACCTTAGCAGAAATTATGTTAATACTTGCTTTTTTGTAAGTAGAAGGGAACTAATACAATACACTAGGCTAAAACGATAGTCAAATATTTTGAAAGCTGGTTATCATGATGGATGAAATCAGGTTCTTTACGTTGCCAGGATTTGAAAAATTTCCGTAAGTGAACCGATTTTTCGTTTTTGAGTTATGCTGTCCACAGATATAGACACAGACCTTTTTATAAAATGCTTTTTACTTTCTCTACACGTACTATGTACAGATATAAAGGAAGTATTATATTCCACTTAAAACTTCGATACCGATATTTCATCGGAAATACATGTTTGAATCAAAAAAAAAAAAAAAAAGCATTTTCAGCAAAAGGTCCGTGTGTATATGTGTTTGTGTACAACATAGCTCAAAAATAAATAGACCGTTAAACACCAAACTTGGTATTTAAGTTTAGTATCTTCCAAGGATGCGACACGAATATTTTCAAGAAATACCCCCACCCAAACAGCCCTTTAAATGGAGAAACAATTGAAAATTTAGATTTTCTCAAAAATGGCTCTAACCATTTTGATTAAAATACCATATATTAAGGCCATTTCCTACACAAATAAACTCTATATCTTGAATTTTCTGGAAATAACTTCGGAAGACCTGTTTATTCTGAATGAATTTTGCAAAACTAGTAAACCGTAAGAGATAGACAAACTTGCTACACAAAAAATGTAGATTTCGTTAAAATACACAATTTATGTCACATACATTTTTTTTTTCGTGGAGTTGACCGTTTTAAAACACATGGGAACTTTTCAACTCCTCCTTTTTTACTTTCTCCATACGCACTATGTACATAGTGTATAGAGAACGTATTGCACTCCACCAAAAATTCGATACCGAGATTTCACCGGAAATATATGTTTTAGGGTCCCCAATATCCAAAAAAAATATTTTCACAAAAAGGTCCGTGTGTGTGTGTGTGTGTGTGTGTGTGTGTGTGTGTGTGTGTCCGTGTGTCTGTGAACACGATAACTCAAAAACGAAAAGTCGGTAAAATACCAAACTTGGTATTTAAGTTTAGTATCTTCCAGGAATGCGACAGGAAGATTTTGAGAAAAATTTCCCCACCCCCAACTACCCTTTACATGGAACTTTTTTTCGAAAATTTTATTTTCTCAAAAATGGCTCTAACGATTTTGATTAAAATTTCGGATATTAAACATATTTACCTGACAAATGAAATGTATATCTTGAATTTCCTGGGAATAGCCTCTGAAGAGTAGTTTATTCTGGATGAATTTTACTAAATTTTGAATAACTAATAAACCGTAAGAGATGGACAAAAGCTTACTACACAGAAAATGTAGAGCACTTTAAAACACACAATTTATTTTATATACATTTTTTTCGTGGAGTTCGTCGTTTTTGTGACATTCCTTATTTTTGGTTTCTGCTATGAAAAACGTATACTTTTCTCATACAGGAACTTGTCAACTCCTATCCATATAAACAAAGGAACTTCATTGACATAGCAACCAGCTTTTGACTATCACTTTAACCTACTTATGTCCCTTATTTCGCTTCTACTTACAAGGAAGCGAGTAATAAGACTATTTCTGCTAATTTTTCTTATAAGGAACTAATATGACCGTTTCTGCTAGTGTTTATCTGGATTAGCTTGAAGTATACTAGATAGAAGAATAAGCTTATTAACAATAATTTGTTACAAAGATGTAGATGTGAATGGTAGGTACACATAAGATCTTTTAGTTTAAAGAATGCATTTCCCTCAGCAGAATGTCGCCAGAATACTTTGTCAAACTGTGAAAATAATGCAGTTGCAACGCAAAAACTTCATGTTGTGTACTTGCAGTATGCTTTGGTATGTTCTATGCTCAGGGGCTGCTTAGCCACCAAGCAACAATCTAAAGTAATCTTAGCCCCATTTGACCATTACAAATAACGCTCACATAAATGCATGATACTCGATACCAAACAAATCATTTAATATCATTCGCAAGTAAGACTGGTAAAATATCGAGTCCCTGACACAACTAAATACATTATGGAATGACAAAGCGCTTACAAAACTGAGTACTAAACGAACCCGAACTAGGAATAGGCTTGCAAACAGTTCTGTCACATCGTACCACATAACATACAGGAAATGTCAGAAAGTATCACTCACCAACCAAGTGGATATTGCAGTTCCAATACAAGCAGCTATGTCACACACGTAAATACATTATACTCTCCAGAATGGTCACAATAGACAGGAATTAACCTGCGTACATTAGGCAGTCCACCTCAAACCGTTCTCCTTCGCACTAAGTTTCATTCGCAGCGCCACCTTCCCTGGGTGCTAGTAGAAACAGCGGCGTAGACAGTTTAACCAACTTTAGACCGGAATATTTACTAGTATAATATGGCTTACGACACTGAATATTTACATTTAACGGAAGATTTTTTTACTTTCTCTATAGAAGGTATTGTATTGCACCCAAAAATTCAATATCGAGATTTCACCGGAAATATGTTTTGAGACCCCTGAATCCAAAAAAAAAGCATTTTTAGAAAAATATCCGTGTGTGTGACCGTGGGCAGCATAGCTCAAAAATGAAAATACCGTTAAAAACCAAACTTGGTATTTAAGTTTGGTATCTTCCAAGGATGCGACACGAAGATTTTCAAGAAAATCCCCCCACCGCAAATTACCCTTTACTTGGAAAAAATTTCGTAAATCTTGATTTTATTAAAAATGGCTCTAACGATTTTGATTAAAATCTCGTATATTTAAGATATTTGCTTGACAAATAAAATTATATCTTGAATTTTCTGGGAATAGCCTCTGAAGACTACTTTATTCTGGATGAATTTTACGGATTTCTGCATAAATGCTAAACCATAAGAGATGGACAAAAATTTAACCACAAAAATGTAGAGCACATTAAAACACACAATTTATGCTACATACATTTTTTTCGTGGAGTTGGTCGTTTTTAAGATAATTCCTGATTTTTGGTTTCAGGATTGAAAAAACATACTTTTCTCATACAGGAATTTGTCAACTCCTGTCCATACAGACAAATAAACTTTAGTCACATAGACATAGCAACCAGCTTTTCATTATGGTTTTAACCTATGGTACTCCCTTTTTTCTTCTACTTATATAGAAGCAAGTCATAAGACTATTTCTGCTAATGTTTTCTCAATTAGCATGAAGTAAATAGAAGCCTAAACTTTCTAACAATTATTTGTTGCAGAAATGTAGAGAAAGTCATGTGAATGGAACATATCAGATTTTTTTTAATGATTTATTAATCGATCAGCGCATGTGCGCTCTACAGATCATTGATTTTAGACATTATTTACATGTATGATACTGAATAACATTGAAATGAGGTAAGCCCCATTAGGCCTCTCATAAGTAGGTACATTTTTGTTTTTATTTTACAGAAAGTCTTGTTGTGAGAGCTGGTAGGCGACTCTTGATGGCGAGTTGGACAGATTTTCTGCCAAGAGAATAGTGAATGGCTCCTGAGACGTCTTTCAGATTGTTGTAAAACTGTTCGGCTTGTGAAGAAATTGACTGTTGAATGATGCTGACTTCAGTTTCTCTATGTAGTTGACTATTTCTGACAAACCATGGTGCATTCGTTGAGATTCGTAATATTTTGTTTTGAAACGGCACTGAATATTTACGTTTAACGGGCACTTAAAAACTCTAACCCGTCAATGTTAAGTCTATTAAATTCATCACCCGTTATCTCAGAAACTATTTAAGACACTAGACCCAAACTTCTACAGGATATAGCTGCAGTACTTTATTACTTTCTCTACACGTACTATGTGCATATGTATAGAGAAAGTATTGTAATGCACCCAAAAATGCTACACCGAGATTTCACCTAATGTTTTGGGTCTCCCTGAATGCAATAAAACCATTTTTGGAAAAAGGTCCGTATGTGTGTGTGTATACCTGTGGACGCATAGCTCAAAAACGAAAAGATCGTTACGTGGTATTTAAGTTTAGTATCTTCCAAGGATGCGACACGAAGATTTCCAAGAAAATCCCACCACCCGCAACTACCCATTACATGGAAAATTTTTCGAAAATTTTGTTTTTTCAAAAATGATTCTAACGATTTTGATTGAAGTATCGAATATGAAAGCAAATAAAATGTATATAAGTATGTATTTTCTGGAAATAGCCTCTGAAAGCTACTTTATTCCGGATGAATTTTACGGAATTTTGCATAACTAGTAAACCGTAAGAGATAGACAAAAACTTACTTAGCATAAAATTTATAGAGCTCGTTTAAACTCATAATTTATGTTATATGCATTTTTTCGTAGAATGAATCGTTTTTTAGATATTTCTTGTTATTTGTTTTAGCTTTAAAAATCCTATTTTTCTCATATGGGAATTTGTCAACTCCTATCCATACAAACAAAGGAGCTTCATTCACAAAGCACCCAGCTTTTGACTAATACTTAAGCCTATGCTACTCCTTATTTTCCTTCTACTTACTTACAAGGAAGCAAGTAATAAACACTATTTTTGCTAATTTTTTCTTGATTAGCATGAAGTAAAAAGAAGCATAAGCTTTTTAACAATAATTTGTTGCAGAGATGTAGAGAAAGTCATGTGAATGCAGCACATCAGATTTATTTTACTTTCTCTAGCCCCATGTACAATGCACATAGTGGATAGAGAAGTTATTGTATTCCACCCAAAAGTTCGATGTCGAAATGTCACCGGAAATATATGTTTTGGGGTTTCCTGAGTCCGAAAAACGCATTTTTAGAAAAAAGTCCTGTGTACGGTGTGTGTGTTTGGTATATTCCAAGGATGCGACATGAAGATTTTCAAGAAAACCCTCCCACCACAAATTACCCTTTACATGGAAAAATTTTCGAAATTTTTTATTTTCTCTAAAATGGCTCTAATGATTTTTATTAAAATCCCGTACTTTAAGGATATTTACATCCCGAACAAAGTGGATATCTCGGGCTTATACTTTTCTCAGACAGAAAGTGTTCGTTTTTCTTTTGTTTACGCCTGGCCAAGCAAAGAAGCGATTTGCAATGACAATCGCATAACGACAGCTTTTAAAACTTTTGATTATCACTTTAGCATAGCGCATTCCTTTATTTCCCTTCTATTTATAGGGAACTAATTAATAAGAACATTCTTCTAATGTTTATCTCGATTAGCATGAAGATAGAAGAATAATCTTTTGTAACAAGTTTGTTTGTAGAGCAGCTAGAGAGAATCATGTGAGTGTAACACATAAGTTTTTACTCAGGGGACCCTGAAAGGTATATTTTCGGTCAAATCTTGTTCCTATCTAATTTTTGGCTGGAATTTATCAACTTCTTTAGCTACTATGTACATTGTATGATCATACGTGCTAGATAAAATAAAAATAGCAATGGGTGTCCTTAAATTTTGGTAGAACCAATCATTAATAAAGGATATTCCGAAAGGAACAATGCCACAAAGAAATTATTTGAAATAAATTGTATGTTTTATCGAGATTTATATTTTTGTGTACTGAGTTTTCGTTTATCGCTTAACTTTTAAGAAGACAAAATCTGTAATGTTACATTCGCATGATTTCCTTTGTCTTGTACATGTATTAATGGTTATATAATTTGTTCTTAAGCAAGATTATTTTTTGTCTACTTCATTTTTCCGAAAAAACTTTCAAAAATAGCTATATTATATATTTCGTTATGTTCAGATTCAAAGGGAATATTCAAATGTGTAAGAACTTGACCTTACATGTTTATTTTAATATTACATATGTTTTCCTTTTAATCTCGAGAAATAAGTGAAAATCGAAAAACTTTAAAAAGAATGATAAAGTATTGAACAATTCAAACTGGCTATCCCCGTAGCTCAGTCGGCCTGTTAAGTAAGGGTTTTCGGGTTCGATTCCTTCTTTCTCTGCTGGTTCTACAGCCTATTTTCAGCCTTGACCGCCCCAACTTATTTCCTCCATTTATTCCTGTCCGTGGCTATCCTTTCCAAATGCCCACTGCGCTTTTAATAAGTCAGTCTGTACACTTTGCAACCACCTAATTGGGGGTCGTCCTACTTTTCTGGTGTCAGAGAAGTGTTGTCGATTTTAAGCGTCCGCATGTGGGGCTAAAAGTTGTCATTCTTGTAGGTTCTTGCTCATGTGCTCTATAAAGGTGTCCTAATCATCTTATTCTTCTTGCTTTCTCTTCCCTCATGACATCAGGTTCTCTGAATGTCATGATTATATCTTACTCTCCATCTATCTCCTTCGCAAATTGGCCCATATATTCTTCTCAGATCTTCCTTTCGATATTTATAACCTGTTTTTATTCATTTTATCAATAGCCCAGGTTTCTGACTCATTTAATAATACTGGTCGTATGAGAGTCTTATAGAGCCCAATTTTGCATTTCTGCTGATGAATTTAGATTTCATTTGTCTTAGTCCGTAGTAGCTTTTATTGACCTGGACTATTCTATGCTTAAATAATTTCTTCATTCATCTTCCCATCACTGGGATGGAAAGATATTTAAATTCTTCCGCTCTCTGGAATTTATAGTAATCTGCACTCAGAACTGGAGCGAGTTTTGGTTATTTCCATATATATTTTCATTTATTAGGAATTTTCTCTAGTCAAGATTTCTAGCTATCCTCCTCAGAGTTTGGAGGTATAGATATGAGTCTTATTGTGTATGTGTTTATTTAATTAATAAAATTAAAGAAAAATAGAACGGCAAAAGCCTGTACACCATTGCCAGTAGGCAATATGTTTCAAAAGAAAATGCCACCGAGTGCAGTTAAAAGCGGGGTATAAATGTAACAAAAAATTCGAGTAGTAATTAATAAAGATATCTCGGAAATGGCTTTTCTCACAAAAATATTATTTAGAATAAATTGTGTGCTGTAAAAAAAAATGTAAATGTTGTGTTATTTATGGACGCTCTTTAACTGCTGTGGTTCTCAGCGTCCCATTCTATACTGGGCGTGAAAGACCGCTTAATTTTGCTCAGAGGCCTCTCTATTAGGCTTGAAGTTCTTTTACGTGCCGTAAATCTACGTGCTGTAAAGAGACCTATATATGTATGTATATATATATATACATATATATATATATATATATATATATTTAGAACGCTCTGTTTATCACTTGGCATTTACCAGCGATATAGGACAATGCAAAATTATCCCTAATGAAGAGAATTTTACAGGCTATTTCCAGAAAATTTGTGATGAAAGTGTCTTTAATATGCGGTATATTAATCAGAACCGATGAGACATTTTTGAGAAAATCGAGTATTTCGAAAAATCTTCCATGTAAAGGGTAGATCGGAGTGTTTTTTAAGTAGTATATAGGTTATGCTGTTGACACATACAATACCATTTCTTTCTTTTTTTTTTTTTTTTTTTTTTTTTAATTACAGATTTTCAACGTGTATTTTCGGCGAAATGTATAAATTCAGATATCGAATTTATATTCAAATTAGCTTTTTTATTCGATAATTGCATTGATATGATATATGCATCTATTAATATCAATAATGAATTACCCCCTCCCCCAGTTCCCTTGGCACTACAGTTGGCAAAGTCTACCAGTCCGACTGTTGACCTCACATCCATTCACGCATGGCAGAAATGGGCCTCGATCTAACCCTCCAATCCTGACATGTCCAAAGGCAACTATTGCGAGGGAGGTGCTGACGTCAGAACGTTACTCCCTCCAATTCTAGTCAAGGAGTGGAGCGGCAGGTGAGTCACACATACTGTCATATATACATACAGCGGTGCATGTGTGTGAGTGTGTGTGCGGCTGTGTGTTTGTGTTACACTTAACCTAAAACGAAAATTCCATTAAATGTCAAACTTATTAAGTTCAGCATATTTCAAGGATGCCACACGAAGATCTTCAAGAAAATCCCCCAACCCAAAATATCCTTTAGATAGAAACTTTTTCGAAATACCATAAGTTTAAAATATTTTCATCACAAATAAAAGGTACATCTTGCATATCCTGAAAATAACCTCTAAAGCCCTTTTCATTCTTGATGACTTTTGCATAAATAATAAACCATAACGAATAGACAAAAACTTAAAACACAAAAATGTAGATCTCGCTAAAACACACAGCGTATGTTCAATACAGTTTTTGTGTGTAGTTAATAATTTTCGAGATATTCCTTGTTATTCTTATTTCAAATTTTCTAATACTTATACTTTACTCAAATGCGAAGTCGCCATTAGTTTTTATTTCTTTATATATTTCAAGACAACGCTTGATGTAGGTGAGAAATGAATTGTGTTTACAAACATTCCTTACGTTCGCACAGCGCCATGCGCCAATACTTCACATGGTGAAGTATTTTACTGCGTCTTTCCCTCTCCTCCTTCAATTTGGACAAGCCTGAGACCACTGTTATTGCAGCTCCTCATTTTTCTCGTGATGTTGATTGGGCACCGGTCCTATACCTGACTTGAAGTCTGCACCCACTTGGGTGGGATCGAAGCCGAAAATGCTCCATGATCGGAAACCAGCTCTAGCCCACAGTACCACAACGTAAGATAGTAATGGTTATTACATTCGTGGGATTTTTGCGTTACATCTAGATTTTGATGTTCGTAGCTCCGGGTAAATAAACAAAATATGTTGCCAAGCTAACATCAAACTGAATTATCCATATGCTTCTGTCTACAATATTCTCAGAACGTGAATGTAAGCGGCTTGCATTGTAAGGCGTGGCTGATTGTTGGTACACATTGTCACACATGCGTTATTGGATACCTGTACTGCGGCAAGTTCTTTTGACATCGCAACTATGATTGTTACAGCTGTGCGATTGGGCAAGTGTTCTGTCGGAAGGTTCTTTAACGTTGAAGCCGCGCATTATGAAACCTGATTGAGTTTGTGGCAACTGCAGATGATTTGCGACTGGTTTTAGAAGTTTCCAGTCACGTCACCAACAGATTTAAAAAGGGCAACGAATCCCTAGCCAGTGTTCAGTTTTGACTGGGAATGCATCGCATGCAACATCTGAGTTACTTCGAAGGGATGTCATAGCGAGCTATATCGTCGCCACAGCGAACGTCAAAAAGAAACTTTAGGGCAGAATTTTTACGAAAGACAGTTACTTGTAAGTCGATTCTGATTTTGTAAAAAATAAAGAGTTCTTGGAGAGAAAGAGAGATTTTTGTTACAATAGGTACCTATAAGTGTCTTACATATGTAGTATAAGGCTGTTTCTTACATGTAAAAACAAGCATATCGAGGTTTTACTATAAATACATGTTTGAAGCCTTATAAATACATTCTACGCTTTCTTTCGCTTTCGACTTCACACTGAGTTATTTACCTCTGCCCTGAATTCTTATTTTTATCATTATCCCGTTATCCATTCTCTCCAATGCATATCTAAGCATGTAAACCGCTTACTGAATTTTGTAAACCCAGAAGAAAATTTTCCTGCAAAAAACGTAGTTAATTCACTCCTTCTTGTTATTTAATCAAATCTATAAAGTTAGGAGAGTAATTAAATGAGCGTTCATGATTTTAGTGTTAAGGAAAACTATAACTCATCTTCAACTTTACAATAATTAAATCAAACCAGCAATTTAAATTTGACCTCTTTCCTCTTCCTAAACAGTTTCAGCATTGCTCTTTTTTCACCTATTTTCTGTAACACGCCTGCAATGCTTATTTTGTATGTAGAGTTCTCACGTTCCAAGTCTTTTCATATCCACATTTCGTATGTCTCCAATCGTTTTTCATCACTTCGTTGTAAGACTGAAGTTTTTCCGTGCTATACATAGCCACTTCGTTGATCTCTTCCATTCTTATTGTCTTACTTTCTTTAGAGGACCACACTTTCTTATTCTATTGGTATCTTAACCAAAACAGCTAAACTTTTATACACAAATAAAAATTCATAAAAACATGTTTGCGATCGAGTGGTCAGCGTTTTGGCTTCTCATCCAGAGGTTCCAGGTTCGATTCCCGGCTGGGGCAGGGAATGTTTGTTTAACAAGAATCATTCCTTATCCCTCACAGAGTCTAGAAGTATGAATGTGAGAGTGAATGAGCGTGTGTTTAATAATATAAAACCGAAAAACCAACGTTAAGAAACCTACAGTTCAGCGTGTCTCAAGTCAAAGCCCCCGATATGACCATAGAAGTTAAAGGGGGTTATACAAATGAAACAATTTAAAAAAATACATGTATATAAACTAAAGAGAGATGATAGTTCAAACTAGTTCATTTTTTCCATTACCCAGCAAAACAACAAAAATCCTGTTTTATAAAATTTTGATTGTTTCTATTTACTGTTTGACTACAACAGTTCACATTACTTCTTAAAGTAGAGCCAAGAAGATTCACTATCTTATCTTTTCAAGATCTCTCCATTTTGCTTAAATTCTGGCCTTATCTGTACCTCTTACCTTTCTTATTTATCTCCATTAACATATTCCATAGAACCGTCCTAGAAGTGGCTTATCTTAGGCATGTTATTCTTCTTCCTCCATTATTACTACATCTCTCTAGTTCTGGGAGCAGTTCTTCAGAATTTGATGAAAAGTGCGAGTGGTAAAACGAATTCTTACCATACCCAGAAACACACCTATGAAAGTTACATGTGGCAATGAACACAACGGACGGATTTTGGAAATGCTGGATGGAGTGTGGTTCTTTGGATTGATCGATGGACATCAACAGAAGCGGTATCGGAGCGGAAAGCACTCGTGCCCTCTGTGGAACGAACAACTAACTACATGGAAGAGCTACGGAAGCTCGCTAATGCAGAGCGGTTTCCAGTTGGAGGCGGCCAGTAATTGAAAGCTTCACCCTGAACAAGCCGAGACAGATTTTTCTTTTTTCAAATACACAGAGCCCATCTCATCTCATTAAAGATATCGACTTGCCGCGCCGACAAGGACAGAGCTATCTGGACCACACACGTTGAAATGGCCCCGGGCTGGTGTTACTCAGGTGTACCAACCTCCCATTCTTTGTTTCTTTCTTTCTGACTCTCGTTTTTCTTTCATTCAGTACTCCTTTCGGTTAATGTTTTCAAACACTCGCTTCTCTGGGATGAATACGTGCCGCAGTATTTCAAATTGCACTGTAACCCCTTTTGACAGATTATTACAGCAAAATTATAACGTAAATCGTTTTTCTGCTTGAGGTATTCTTGCCAACAAGTTTCTGAGAAGTGTCCACCCAAGGCTAAAGATCTTTAACAGCTGCATGTAACAAATGAATGGAGATCTGCGTTTCTCTTCAAGCATCTGACCCCCTCTACCGACATAACGATGCCATAGCTCTCAGAAAATGCCAGCGTGTTCTAGTTAGGGTAAAATCTTTTATAAATATTTACAACTGAGGGAATTTTTCTTTTGCTTTTGTCATGATTTTCATATTTTAAAAAGAGTTTGGAATAAACTTTTGGAGATTTTGAAGAAATTTTTATGTGAACAGGAAAGACCTCTAAGTTATCTATATCACATAGTAAAAGTATATCTAATTTCTTCTTTTGATTTTCGGTTTTGGAAGAACAATTGATAATAAGGTGCATAATGGGATACCAATCCCAAGCGCCCGCATGTGGGATTTGTGGTGGACAAAGCGGCGTCTGGACGGGTTTTCTCCGGGATCTCCGGTTTCCCCCGCCACTCATCCCCCATTCATCACCTTTCCAATCATCAATTTCTCTTCCATTTCATATCATCCACTTTCTCATGTTCATGCCTGGCTACGGGCCGACCCTTCATACTAGATTCTTCATTCTGTAGTTTCGTGTAGTTGGCTTCTGACCCCTAGGCCTTGGCTTGTAAGTCCAAGGGGGATGTCAGTCCTACAAATACGGGGAGGGTAAGCCGATTACGAAACGAAAGGATGGGATACGTGATAATTGAGTCTGTCTCCCGAACTTTCCAATAAGCTTACGAACTGCAGGTGTTTCCGGAAACGTTTAGCAAATACTTCCTGTCCTAAATGCGTTTCGAGTACATATTTCGTATTAAATACTGTAGAATCAGATCATATTGAATCTTGAATCCAATTTACTTAAAAAGTGAGGTCGGGATGGAATCGGATCGAATTATGTTGCACAGAAACACCTCCATATTCAAGTCATATTGATTCTTCGAAGATACTATTCAACAATAACAAAATAGTTACTCCACCGAAGACATCGAAAATTAAAACTAAATTAAACACTTAAATACTACATATATCGCTTTCAATTACCACATTTCCGTGCAGAATCGAATTTGAATGCTATTGAATACATCATGGAAATTCAGATTCAGATTGTTGAATCTTGGATCCAATCCTCTTAGAAAGTGGAATAGATCGGGATCGGATCGAAATATGTTATATGTTATATGTATTGAATAGGTACATGTTTGTATTGTTTGCAAAACGCTGCACGCTCATCATTTTATTTTCTTCAATAAACTGGCCAGAAACTGTGCAATGAAACTCATATACGAGCTATTTGTATAGTTTCCAAACTATTCTTCGCCAAAACACGCATTAATTCATGTCCTACATGGATTACGCAGAACTATGTCTAACAGATTCGCCAAAGTAAATCCAAGTCGACCAACATAAACTTTTGAATTACTTATTCTCGAACCTTGCATATTGAAAACGATCTCGATACGAACTAAGTTTAACATGTGAAACACGGATCGTAGTCAGAAGTAAATGAACTTAAATCAATGACATTCCCATGGAAACATAGTAAATAACTTTTATCGGCTGATAATTGAACTAAACAGTTAAATACTATGCAACGAAAGAACTAATCTTACATTTATCAAAAAGAAATTATGCTTACTTATGTTAAGATATCTGCTATATACTCCGAGCTCACTGTATAACAAATGCATGAATTTTAATATGAAGAACTCCACTATCTATTAATAATGAACTGCTGCGATGCAAATTAGAAACTGAAAATAAAAGTATAGAACAGGTTACACAATTCAACTCTGTGGAAGTTGATATTACAAACGAAGGAAATCTAGTTCAACAAATTAGCCATCAAATTTTAAAAGCAGCGGAAATATCTGTCTTAATGATTTTGTCCTGTACCTGGAGCGGGGGCCTAGAGTGTGGTACGCTGGTTCTCATTCTCACTGAATCTACCTAAATTCGATTCCATGTATGGGGATGCGATTTTAAGTCTCGGTTATATGACCGGAAAGTGAGTAGTTGCGATAGGCAGCGGTCCCTGGAAAGCCAACTTTCCGGCTGGAAGATATGTGATGCTGGCCACATCACCTCCTCGAGGCGGTTGGATGATCGTCCACTTCCACGGTCAGGTTGGTAGGTCTAGGTCTCTCGCAGGATGTACCGCCATGGGTTTATTTACTGATTTCTCTACACGTACTATGCGCACATTAGGTAGAGAAGATATTTTATTGCACCCAACAATTCGATGTTGAGATCTCACCGGAAACATTTGTTTTGAGGTCCCCTGAATCCAAAATAGCAGTTTTAGAAAAAGATTCGTGAGTGTAAGAGAGAGAGAGAGAGAGAGAGAGAGAGAGAGAGAGAGAGAGAGAACAGAGAAAGGACGTTAAATAACAAAATTGGTATTGAGTTTGGTGTTGTCCAAGGATGTTACATGAAGATGTTCAACAAAAGTACCCCACCCCAAACTACCGTTTATATAGAAAATTGTTTGAAATTTTTGTTTTTTTAAAAATGTTCTAACGATTTTAATTAAAATACCGAATATTAAAGAAATTTGTTGAGCAAATAAAATGCATACCTTGAATTTTCTGGGAATAGCCTCTTCATTCTTGTTGAATTTTGCATAACTGGTAAACCGCAAGAGACAGACAAGAACTTACTACACAAGAATGTAGATTTCGTTAAAATACATTTATGTCATGCACATGTTTTCTTTTCTTTTTTGAGTTAACGAGATATTCCTTTCCATTGATTTAAATTTTAAACTACTTAAATTTTCTCAAACAGGAAGTCATATTTTGTTTCATCTGTTTTGTTTTACTTCTGGGCATGCAAAGAGAATTGAACTTCAATTGTTCAAATAGCGTCTAGCTTTTAAAAGACTTCAGCCTAAATTATCCTTTTATTTCTCATCTGTTTACAATGTAGTGTGTAATAAGACCAATGATTATCTCGAGTAGCATGAAATAGGTAAACATTAATAGAAGAAGAATAGTTTGTTTGCAGTACAGGTGAATGGAACATATAAGATATTTTGTATAAATGAATTGGTGTAGAGAAGTAAATAATTGAGAAAAAAAATCATATTTATAAAGTAATGACTTACGCATTGGAAATAAGGACGAGTATAAGAATTAATGTAAACAAATGAAATGCTGAGAAGACATCTGGAAATACATTATAATTATGAGAGTAAGAAATGAAAATAATAACAGATATGTGCCAGATCCTGGAGACAGAATTGGTTTAAAGAAGGAAGAACGAATGGGATGAACAGATTCAGAAGAAAGAATAGTAGGTAGTATAGCAGCAACAGACCACACCACAAAAGGAAAGTGAAGTTCAGGACAGCAAAAACATAGAAAGATGCAACATAGAAAGGCGACTGCGCACAATGCAAAGAGAAGAAGAGGAAGAAATATAAGTTTTTTGTTGTTTTTTTTTTGTTTTTTTGTTTTTTTAAATTTCTTGCTTACAAAATTTCTATAATATTAATATTTGAGGTGTTAGACCAATTTTTCATTACTAATGTTCGTGTAAGTAAATCGGTTACCAGATAGTTTCGATCACATTACAGGGAAAAGGAACAGGTGCAAATGCGCGTAACTATTAACATTTTAAATTATCTTTTAGCTTCTGTTCGCATCTCAGAAAGAAGATCGTTTATTATCAATTTTCAAAACATCATATCATATCCAAGTTGTACTGAAAGAGAGAAAGACTAGAAAGGGAGAAGAGGGAGAAAAGGAGGAGATATAGATAGAAGGGTGTGGGAGAGAAAGACAAGAGATGGTGAGAAGCAGAGGAGCTAGAGATAATGATAAAGATAGAGAGAGAAGAGACGAAGCTAAGCAGTTAGAATAAGGATAGGAGAAGCAACGACATAGAGAAGTGAAATAGGAGAAGCGTAAACTTAAAACCAAATTAATACAAAATCTCTTTTTAAAATCAATAAATTTAAAGGTATTCACGACAATAACCTCTTACTCTTCTATAAATTCCAGAATAAATCCCATGTTGACTAAAATTACTCTGTTCTAGAATTTAGTACAAACTGTTTCTGAAACAAGATAAGCTATAACAGAAGAAAACAGAAGGAAATAATATAACATGTAACACATAAAATTGCATTCTATGCTACTTAGATAGTAAATAATATAAATAAATGTATAACTGATGATTGTTAGCCTCTAAAACCAAAATTGCTTGCAGGTTCTAACCTGCAGGAGGTGGTGGAGTTTTTCGGACGCAAAAATCCTTAGAATGGCTTCCTTCGGAATGAAAGTAAAGCCCGTGGTTCCAAATAATATTTACTTGCACGTAAAATAGCCCCATACTTTGAAATAAGGTTTCTGGGCAAAATGTCGGCATTTCGCGTCCGTAAGTCGTGATTTCGTCCTTCAGTGCCATCTGTGAGCGACGAGCCCATCCCTCGTCACCATGGGGCATAGCGGCGAAAATTCAAATCCGATCAAGAAAACATCGTAACGACGTCCTATGCTCCACTTAGGAGTTACAGAATATTAATTAACTAACTAAACTGATTATTGGATTTTGTCAACAACCAAATATTGTAACTATTTTTATAAAACAGTTTTGCACTCTTCACTCTGTTTATGTATAACTGATTATTTAATGGTGTACAATGTGCTTTGTAAATATCTGTGCAAATGACAATCATGTGTCTTGTTACATACATTATGTGCTGACGTATCCAATAACAATGTACATTGTTCTCTAATAATAATGAACATATAGTAATAATAATAATAATAATAATAAT
Organism: Hymenopus coronatus; assembly: GCA_030762935.1. Lineage (NCBI taxonomy): Eukaryota > Metazoa > Arthropoda > Insecta > Mantodea > Hymenopodidae > Hymenopus > Hymenopus coronatus. The sequence continues at coordinate 59,648,026 of CM060888.1, read as the reverse complement.
AATAATAATAAAATGACTAATGTTATAAGACAAATAACAAAAAAGGGAGATGTCCGATAACAGAGATAACTGTTAACGGACATCTATTAAGGAATGCGGGATGAAGATAAATTTAAAAATAAGTAAATATACGAATATTATACTTACTCCAGAGGCGAAACCAGAATGCTTGTTCGGGTTTTATTTATAATTCTAATATTATTGATTATGTTATATTTTACTTTTTGTAGATTAAATATGATTTCTTTTTATTTATTTATTTTTGTTTGAAAGCTTCTTCACAAGAAGTTCTCTTCTTATTACTTTCTTTACTAATTAACAATGTACGTAGTAGACAGAGAAGGTAATGTATTCCACCCAAAAATTCAATACCAAATTTCACCGGAAATGCATGTTTTGAGTTCGCCTAAATAAAATAAATTATTTTTAAATAAATGTACATGTGTGTATGTATATGTGTGTATGTGTATGTGTGTGTACCTATACAATAAATCAAAGTCGAAAAACTTGATATTTACGTTCAGTATCTTTCAAGGATACGACACTTAGATTTTCAAGCAAACAAAAATACTCTTTCCAAAACTACCCTTTACACGGGAAAATGTTCGAAATTTTTTATTTTCTCAAAATTGACACTAATGATTTTGATTAAAATAGCGTGTATTAAAGATATTTACATTGCAAATAAAATGCATATCTTGAGTTTGCTTGAAATAGCCTTTGAAATCCTTTTCAAACTGATATTTGTATAACTAGTGAACAGTAAAGATTGGTAAAAGCTTATCTACTACACAAAAATTGTAGATCTCGTTAAATCACAGAATGTATTTCAAAACATTTTTGTTGAACTAAACATTTCGGAAATATTGCTTATTAGATACCTAGATTTTTGTCAAATGGCAAGTCGTTATTCAGTTTTTTTTATCTTGGTCATACAAAGAGAAGGGGATTTCAATTGTATCACATAACGGACTGCCTTTGAAAAGATGTGACTATAGCTAGTGTATCCCATTATTCCATTTCTACTTAAAGGAACTAAAGTAATACAGTAATTTCTGCTAACGATTATCTTGATTAGTGGAGAGAAGAATAAGTATCTGTAAAATAATTTGATGTACCTTTTTTCTAAAAATGTGTTGTTTTTTTGTTTTATATATATATGTGTGTGTGTATGTATTACAGCGGATGCTAAAACAGTGAAATTCCGTATCAAAATTTTGGACGGAAAATATCTTCTCTACTTATGTACTAAGCAAAAAAAAGTAAAAAAGTATAGGAAGGTTTCAAAAACGAATAATCCGTTTTATCCAAGTCTCTGCACCAGAAAGTAATATTTACAATGTCACTGATTTTTAACATTTTAATTAAGTTAACTTTGTTATTTTATTGTTTTACTATGCATTAATTGTGTTTTAACAGTTAACTTCAGAGCAATTCGCCTGCGGTGCTTTGGTAGTAAAAGCAGGCATTAAAAACTATCAAAAAAAAAAAAAAAAAAACTTCAGAGCAAAGGTCTACCGAGCCGAAGCTCCCCCTTTTAATTTCAAGGAGGGTCGCCAACCAAGTGATTCTTCCTTCGTTGGTTTTGTCATTAGGCCAATACCTGGTTTCCCAAAAATCCCCAATCTCCCCGCTTGCGCAAGAAGTGAAGCACCCTGCCAACCCATTTACGTCTACAACATCAAACTGGAAGACTATCAATGAGCCTCGGCAAGGACGACAGTGAACGAGAATTTCTTCCCCGCTATCTAAGTGGATCAGTTGTTAGTGTTGGCTTTTTGTTGGCGGGTTCAAACCCAGACTATACATAGGTTTTTAAGTGTACTTAAAAGCGACAGCCTCATGTCTGTAGATTTCCGACATGTAGAAGCATTTCTGCGGGACGAAATTTCGGCACACCGGAGACGCTGATACGATCCTGGCAATTAATAAAACTGTTACAACTCCGCCTGAGCAACACTGCTCAGACGCATTTAATCACCTATGGGTAACAGAAATCATTGCCCCGCCGAGTCCAACCCATTGCGAATGTCTCCCTAAATGCGGAGCTTTATATTTGTCTCGCTGCACTTCTAGTAATGTCAGAAGTACCACAAGTATTAGTGGTCGCAGCACACGCATCTCGGCAGCTGAAGATGTCGAAAAACCTCCCCTAACCCTTTACGCCTTATTAAATGTTGTAATCAGAGTAGGAGTCTATCAAGGAGGGATCCCCGAAACCGTGACAGACCACCGCACGTATGCCTTAGAGCTTGTCCGTGACCACTGGGAGGAAGGGGTGAATGGAAAATCGAAAGGGCGAACAGATCAGGCGACGATGTGCGCAAGCATGGACGGGAAAACAATAGTGACATTTCTTAAACTAAAAAGATCAACATTTATTAAAAATATTAATGATAACATTTAATAAATACTGAATTAGGACATGCTTAAGTAATATGCAACTGTATCAAGTCTCGACTGCAGATTCTGCGGAAAGAAATTGAAACAGCGCATCATTTTGTCAGTAATTATGAAGCCTTTGCTCATTAAGACAAAGGTACCCCGGATGTTATTTTGGTGAATCTGTGATTTTATAAGAGTTTCCTCTCAAAGGACTATATCCATTTATCAAGGATACAGGATTAATGGGATAGAAATAGCAATTGCGAAGGGCAGTACAATAAGCCAATGGGACACACCGGAGCTTTAGCAAACGGATCTTTTGAAAAGAAAAAACATGGACTTAGATGGGTTCCTAACGATTCCAGATTGAGTGTATCCGACGCAAAGCCCCGAGCCCCCCGTGATTCCCTAGAGCCCAATGCCTTTTCAGATGCCTTTCCAGAACAAAGAAATTTGAACCAAAATGGAATCTGCGATGATAATAATGGTGCTTCGGTAAGTTCATATAATAAAATAAACGAAAAGAATAACAAATTTTAATCTTTAGAAAAAATAAAAATATATTAGAATGTATTTACCGATCCGTCAGAGATCCAACAAACTCAAGGAGAAACCCTACAAAGCGCGCCTCTCCACCGCCCAGCCGCAACATACTGAACACCGTCGCCTGGTCCTTCAACCCCGAAACAAATGAGTAGGAAATGGGAACAGGAAATTCGTGGTAGAAGAGGAGCCACTCCAGTATCCTGCTACGGACCCTGCGAAACCACCAAATACTACTGTTAATATTACTACTGCTAATAATAATAATAATAAATAATAATAATGATAATAATAATAATAAAAATAATCAGAATGCCCGAAGCAACGGGAATAATCTCCGGAGTGCGGAGTCATTTCGAATATCCTAATTAGGTATATTTAAATTGAATGAACTGATTAACCTAGATGAACGTGTTTATTTACTAAAGTTATACCTCTTGATTATGCCGACTTACTTCAAATTAGACGTTGCTGGGTATATTAAAGAGATCGGAAAACCTTGTACTAGTTTGTAGTCAACTGGCAATAATCTGAACATTGTTGAAGATATGCTATGAAACTTTGGGTGTCCCCGATGATTTGCGCCACTCCTAGCCTTGAAATATAGCGGATTCTATTCTGTCCCTAGTTCCAATATTTTCCAATCATGGGCAACGTATTGCTTCCCTAATACCAGGGGAAAGTAATCGATTACACATCCGTGGTTCAACTTAATCGATCTGGCTTTATTTGAAAATAAAGTTGATCAAGGAGCAGGCAGTAATTTTAAAATTAGTAACTTCACTAGTTGTTAATGAGGTACAATTAATATAATTAATCATCCATCACCCAACAAATGACATGTAATATGTTACGTGTGTAATAGTATCTTCGGAAATATAAACTTTTCCTTGATTCTGTTAAAACCATTTACCACTGTTATGATGCAATATGCTATAATCAAAGATCTCAACGTTTTACTTACATATCGGAAATTAGTACTGAAACAAAAAGATTTTTGCACATGAGTTTAATAACAACAAAGCCCGACATGACCATTGAAGCTATAGGTGGTTATACAAATAAAACAATTTAAAAAAACGAGAAACAAATTTCCTTTCCTTCTTTTCCTTTGTGAGCTTTTGTTTGCGAGTGTACAGGGAAATTGGATCTGTGAGACCTCGAAGGGGGGAAGAGGTTATTTTTATGCGCCAGAATCTTGGAGCACGTGTGATATTGGATCCGGAGTCAATTGCGAGTAAGTAATTGGTGCCAGAGGTGGGGTATAGGGGGATGGGCCGGGGAATGTATCAAGTCATGCTATTGGCACCCCTGCCTTTACTTCTTTTTTCCTTGCTTTCCTTTCTGTCCCCTTTCACATAAAAGAGTTGCTCGCTCAAATGTGAAAATTCACCCCGGCGAGACACTCAGAGAATCAAGCGCTTCGTGTAGCGTCAAAAAATCAATGTGACTGGAAATTATAACAGGAGCCTTAAGTGAGAGAAAGAAAGAAAATCTTGAGATAGATCAAATAAGATCAAAACAGTTGTGTATAAATATTGGACCCGGCGAGACACTCAGAGAATCAAGCGCTTCGTGTAGCGTCAAAAAATCAATGTGACTGGAAATTATAACAGGAGCCTTAAGTGAGAGAAAGAAAAAAAATCTTGAGATAGATCAAATAAGATCAAAACAGTTGTGTATAAATATTGGACTCTAATAAAGCTTATATGTGTAAACATGTTATATTGTCTTATATTACATAAAATTATATTATTATGCTTTGTTATTTTATGTTATGTCATGTCATGTTATATCATGTTGTCATGCGATATCATTTATATTCTGTTGTATGAAATTGTATTATATTACATTATATTGCATTGTATTCTATATATTATTATGTTATAATACATTGATAATATAAATGTGCATTTATACAAACCTGTTAAAAAAAAGGAATTGCACCTTTTCATTTTATTAAAACGATTGATGCACTACATACTTACGCATATTTGGGACATTAATGCACGTTTGTGCATGTCTTGTACGCTCTTGAAGCTTAGTGCTACAAATACTGTTTTTACTTTTTTCTGAAAATACTAAAATGTGCAACATGTAATTATGCAATTTGAGATCACAGGAATATTTCTTCTTTTTAGTCCCAAAGTCTTGACAGCAGAAGTAGCTAAACCATCCTCTGGGACTAGATATTGTGCTCTAATGATTTTCAGAAGAAAAATATTGTGTTACTTCCGCCATCACTTGTTTCCTTCTAGATGAAATTGATTTCAAGACTCAGGAACTGCATACTGGTGTCATTAAAGCTCATATTATCGTCAGTGTTCGGTTTTTACAGTCCATTACAGTTTTTACAGTCTTACGACCTAGGATGGCAATCTACACCGCTGTTGAGAATACATGTTAAATATTAATGCTTGTGAGGCTTTAATCTGGATTAAAGTAGATATTATAAAAGTAATACTAACCATAAAAAATCTGATGTGTTCCATTCATATGACTTTCTCTACATCGCTGTAAGAAATTATTATTAAAAGGCATATTACTCTACTTTATGATAATCGAGTTAAAAATTAGCAGAAATTGTCTTAATTACTTGCTTCTTTGTAAATAGAAGGAAAATAAGGAAATACCTACACTAGGATAAAACGATAGTAAAACCATTTAAAAGCCGATTGCCATGTGGATGAAATCCGTTTCTATGCTGGGACAGGAGTTTACAACTTTCTGTGTGAAAAAAGTTTAAATTATTTTAAATCTGAAACAAATAACAAGGAATATCTCAGAAATGGCAAATTCAACAAAAAAGTATTTGACATAAATTGTGTGTTTTAACATGATCTACATTTTTATGTAGTAAGTTTTTGTCTATCTCTTACAGTTTGCCAGTTACGCAAAATTCAGCAAATTCATTCAGAATAACGAGGTCTTTAGAGGCTATTCCCAGAAAATCCAAGATATACATTTTATTTGCCATATAAATATATTTAATTTAATCAAATTCGTTAGAGCGGTTTTCGAGAAAATCAAAAATTTCGCAATGTTCTCCATGTAAAGGGTAGTTTGAGATGGAGGATTTTTCTCAAAATCTTTGTGTCGCATCCCTAGAGGATACTTAACTTAAATACCAAGTTTGGTATTTTACTGACTTTGCGTTTTTGAGTTATTGTGTTCACAGACTCACGGACACATACGGACCTTTTTCTGAAAATACTTTTCTTGGATTCAGGGGACCCTAAAACGTGTATTTACGGTGAAATCTAGGAATCTAATTTTAATGGAATGCAATACCTTCTCCACACAGTATGTGTAGAGAAAGTAATAAGAGCAGCCCCTGATTACCTTAAGATGGCATACTTGTATATATCATAGTGGAAGGAGTTTTTGGTAATGTGGGCTTCTAATATTATCTAATGTGTATCGTTGAATATGCCTTAATCCTTATTGGTGGTTGCTAGCTCGTAGGCCCAAACAAAGTGGCAACGTCAAGTTTTTTGGAGTTACGGTTTTCGTGTTGGCTTGTTCAGTTCTTGGCTGGAGGAAAGCTTTTTATGATGTTTAATCATGTTTATTTCATATCCTCCTAAGAGTATAAACAAGTATCTACGACAGCATAAACCGTTTCTGGTTGAACGAGAGAGTAAGTTGTGTTTCCTTAATGTTTTTCATTACAAGCATTATAGGGCGCAATTTAGTGGTATTGCTCCTTATTACACAAAGTGTAAACTAGGGGGAGGGGTGATTCTGGAACATCCCAAATACCCGATACCCGGACATCCTTGTAGATAGACTTAGTTCTCGACAGGACCAAGCCAGGTGGCTCAGGTGTTTCTCTGGGACTGGCATTCGAGAGGTCCGGGTTCGCTCTGGGTACTCTGGCCCTGGATTTTTCCGTGATTTTCCGGGCCACGTAACGGGAGTCAAAAGGCCCTTTCTTGCCAAAGTTAAAATTTCACCATTATCTTAAGGTAATGAACTAAATTTTTCAATGTATACTCAGCAGTACCTTTACTATTGATTGATGGAAATTAGAATATCTATGTTGATTATAAGGAAAGGTACAGTTTTTTACTTTCTCTGGCCCCGTATGTACAATTTAAATAGGGAAAAAGAAGTATTATATTCCACCTGAAAATTCGATGCCCAAATTTCACCGGAAATACATGTTTTAGGCCCCCCTGAATCCAAAAAAAAGCATTTTCAGAAACGGTGTGTGTGTGTGTGTGTGTGTGTGTGTGTGTGTGTGTGTGTGTGTGTGTCTGTGAACACGATAACTCAAAAACGAAAAGTCGGTAAAATACCAAACTTGGTATTTAAGTTTAGTATCTTCCAGGGATGCGACACGAAGATTTGGAGAAAAATCATCCCACCCCCAACTACCGTTTACGTGGAACTTTTTTCGAAAAATTTGATTTTCTCAAAAATGGCTCTAACGATTTTGATTAAAATTTCGTATGTTAAAGATATTTACCTGACAAATAAAATGTATATCTTGAATTTTCTGGGAATAGCCACTGAAGAGTAGTTTATTCTGGATGACTTTTACTGAATTGTGAATAACTGCTAAACCGTAAGAGATGGACAAAAACTTACTACACAAACATGTAGAGCACGTTAAAACACACCATTTATGTTATATACATTTTTTTCGTGAGTTCACGTTTTTGAGACATTCCTTATTTTTGGTTTCTGCTATGAAAAACGTATACTTTTCTCATACAGGAACTTGTCAACTCCTATCCATATAAACAAAGGAACTTCATTGGCATAGCAACCAGCTTTTGACAATCACTTTAACCTATGGTAGTCCCTTATTTCGCTTCTACTTACAAGGAAGCAAGTAATAAGACTATTTCTGCTAATTTTTTCTGATTAGCATAAAGTAAATAGAAGTATAAGCTTTTTAAGAATAATTTGTTGCAGGGATATAGAGAAAGTCATGTGAATGGTACACATCAGATTTTTCAATGTATATTTAGCAATACCTTTACTGTTGATTGATGAAAATTAGAATACTTCTATTGATTATAAGGAAAAGTATGGTTTTTTGCCTTCTCTAGCCCCGTATGTACAACTTCATTATTATTATATTATTATATTCCACCTAAAAATTCGATTTCGAAATGTCACCGGAAATACATGTTTTAGGCCCCCCTGAATCCAAAAAAAGCATTTTCAGAAACAGGCCTGTGTTTGTGTGTGTGTGGACAGCATAGCTCAAAAACGAAAAGACGGTTAAATACCAAACTTGGTATTTAAGTTTGGTATCTTCTAAGGATCTAACACGAAGATTTTCAAGAAAATCCCCCGCACCCCTAACTACCTTTTACATGGACATTTTTTTGAAAGTTTTGTTTTTCTTAAAAATGGCTCTAACGATTTTAATTAAAATACCACATATTAAAGCCATATTTATCACAAATAAAATGCATATCTTGAATTTTCTGGGAATAATTTCTAAAGACCTGTTTGTTCTGGACGAATTTTGCTTAATTTGGTATAACTATTAAACCGTAAGAGATAGACAAAAACTTACTGTACCAAAAATGTAGATCTTGTTGAAATACACACGTTATGTCATATGCATTTTTTTTTTCTTGGAGCTTGCCGTTTCTGAGATATTCCTTGTTATTAGTTTCAATTGTGAAGTACTTATATTTTTCTCAGACGGTAGTGTCCGTTTTTCTTTTGTTCTACTCCTGGCCAAGCAAAGAAGCGATTTGCAAAGACAATCGCATAACCACAGCTTTTAAAACATTTGACTAACATTTTAGTCTAGTGCATTCCCTTAGTCCCATTCTGCTTATAAGGAACTAAGTAATAACATTCTGTTAATGTTTATCTCAATTAGCATGGTGTTGAAAGAAGAATTATCTTTTTAAGAAGTTTGTAGAGTAGCTAGAGAAAGTCATGTGAGTGTAATGCATCAGTTTTTTTTTAAATAAAGTTCTTAAAGTGTTATTGAAAAGCGCTGATTTTTAAATTTTAAAATAATAACTAATCCATGTATGTACATAAAAACTATTTCGTTAAAATAAAGCCTATTTGAGTGCAAATGTGTGGTAAAAGTTTCAGCCCTTGGTGTCAATTAGTTTCTGAGATAATGGGTATTTGTATAAACAATTTTAGTTCTTCAGAAATTGTTTTCAAACAAAACATTAGAAAAAATGTAACCTAACTTTCCAAGCACAACTTTGCAGTACTTCGAAACTCTCACATTAAGAAAATGTGAGCGGTATGATAGTGCTGCCAATAGCTAAAGTAAACCTTTCCGAATAAAATTTATAAAAAAGATTTCTTCTCTAACACTAATATTTACAAACCTATTGATATTTTACGAAGTGAATGTACCAGAATGTTCTAAAAAGCTACTATGCAGTATTATTTTCAACAATATTTTTAAATTGTTTACAAATTAGCGTACCTCTATGAAAGTTACATTAAAATGAGCGGGAGATTCGAAATATTAGTATGCAATTAAAACGTGAAAATGGGGAAAAATTATGAAAACTCCCTTTCGACTCCTCTTAAGCGAATGCTGGGGTGTTGTATATCTACTACATGCTGTACGGCTACGAGGTCTGGGGCTCAGTGACTCGTTCCACCATCCTCAGGCTGCAGACCGTGCAGAACAGGGCACTGGGGATGATATATGGCACAGACCGTAGATTCCCGTCCCACATACTCCATTCCCACTCCGGAATTCCCTTCATAGTGGACGTTGTACGAGAAAGAGCTCGCACAATTTACGCTAAACTTGCTCCTCACCCCAATCCCCTGGTGAATACTCTCGCTATGACCACACGCTGCCCAGAAGACTCGTCAGCTACCGGCTTCCCAAAGATGCCTTGGGATGGTAGTTTCGACCGTTTCTCTCTTCAGTTTACTCTTCCCCGCCAAGTTAAGCAGCATTGGGCCCGGTCACAACTCGGTTGGGTGACCACCAAGTTGTTCTCAGACCAGTTACACGACAGCCCCCAAGCGGCTGGTCAAGTTAAGCAGCATCGGGCCCGGTCTCTTCCTGGGTGGGTGACCACCCCGGGAGGTAAACCAACTCCTGCCGGCAGCACAAAGGGAAACACCTAGCCCCCAGCATAATTACACAGGCATTCACGCTTGCAAATCACCGTATCTGGTATATCGCACGGTAAATCCGCAAGAAAAGCGGATAGGTACCGCGGCTAATTGCGCCCGCCCGAGTACACTCGAACTACTCGTTCCTGCTCCTGGCTCCTCATGGTTCCTTTCCCTTTCATTCCTTTATTTCATTTCCCTTCTTCATCTTTCAGGTTAGGCGCAGGCGTGGCTTGAGACTCTGTATGTAGACAGAGGCTCTTCCCCCTGGTTGAGGCTCGGTGACGTTGTATAGCGTCTGTGGCACGCCAGGACTTCTAGGGACTTCCGTGCGTCTCTGCGCTTGGCTGAGTCGTTTCCTGTGAGCTGACCTGTGGTTTCCCCTCCTCTCAACCCTTTCCCGAGTGGTAGGCCGCAATCGATCGTACCGGGCCGCAGTTGCTGTGGTGTCCCCGCTGTTAACATGCTCTACCCTCTAGCTTTTTATGAATTTCAAACATCGAGGTAGCCTAAATGCAAGTTGGCTTCCTTCGGAAGGGAAGTAAAGCCGTTGGTCCCGTATTGTAGATTTACGATTTAAAAGAACCTCAAGCCTGATAGAAAGGCCTTTGAACAAAATTAAGCAGCCGTTCACGCCCAGTATAGAATGGGACGCTGAGAACCACAGCAGTTAAAGAGCAACCATAAATAAAACTCAATTTCATTTCATTTAAATGCAGAGTATCCCGAGCTCAAATGTACTCAGGTGAAAATACAGAGCTTGATACTGCAATAGCTTTTTGGTGGAGCGCCGGCTTCAAAAACTGTGGAGGTTCACATATCGATGGATTTTCTTTCTTTCATTTTTTACTTTCTCTATACGCACTATGTACATAGTGAGTAGAGAAAGTATTGCACTCCACCAAAAAATTCGATACCGAGATTTCACCGGAAATATAGTTTTAGGGTCATCTATATCTAAAAAAAAGCATTTTCACAAAAAGGTCCGTGTGTGTGTGTGTGTGTGTGTCCGTGTGTCAGTGTGTCCGTGTGTCGGTGAACACGATAACTCAAAAACTAAAAGTCGGTAAAATACCAAACTTGGTATTTAAGTATAGTATGTTCCAGGGATGCGACACGAAGATTTTGAGAAAAATCCCTCCACTCCAAACTAGCCTTTAGATGGAACTTTTTTCGAAAATTTTGATTTTCTCAAAAATGGCTCTAACGATTTTGATTAAAATTTCGATTATTAAAGATATTTACCTGACAAATAAAATGTATATCTTATACATTTCTCATACAGGAATTTGTCAACTGCTGTCCATACAAACAAAGGAACTTCAGTGACATAGCAACCAGCTTTTGATTATCACTTTAACCAGTGGTACTCCCTTCTTTCACCTCTACTTACAGGGAAGCAAGTAATATATATATTTCTGCTAATATTTTACTGATTAGCATGAAGTTAATAGAAGTATAAGCTTTTTAAGAATAATTTGTTGCAGGGATATAGAGAAAGTCATGTGAATGGTACACATCAGATTTTTTTGATGCATCTTCGAAAGTAAACTGAGTGGGATGTCTCAGGCGGTTTCGTCTGTGGTCCGCATTCGGGAGGTTGTGGGTTCGCTTCCTGGCCGGCCTATCTGACTCATGTTTTTTTCGGGAGTTTCCGCGGGTCCCCAGACGAATGCTAGTTAGGTTTCTTTCCTCTCTGAATGTCCTATCCCTTCATGTCGTTTCCATTGTTATTTCATTCTTCACCGCGTTGGTTTCTTTCAGGGTTGGAAGTGTCGACGGTTGTGCTCAGTGCGGCGTGGCAGGGAAAATGGATGCTCTATATGACTATCTCCGACCCCCGGCTTCAGCTGATTGTCGGGATGAGAACCGCTCCTGGTAGAGGCGTTAGACCCTATATGGGGCGGAGGCCCCGATGTGCCTGTCCGACTCTTGGGGTGCTTCAATCTGGAAACTATAGGGACCGCCATTGCTGTGCCGTTGCTCTTGGTTTCGACCTCTGATATATGCGCTCACCTCATCCCTCCCTCCCAGGCTCCTCCGGTTCGGCAAATACTATAATAATTTTTTATAACATTTGTTTGCTACGAGCGAAAAGTCATTATGGCTCTTACATTTTTCAAATTTATGCGTATTTAAACACAACTTAGTTGTAACAATTGCTAAACAAAAGCATCCTGGTGTTAATCGTTATCCTTAATTAAATTAGTAAAATTATCTCCTGATATATTTCAATTGCATAAATGCCTTGTGCTAAAAGTGCACAGTTCTTCCTTTCTTCCTCTTCAAATTATAAGTGATTAATAAAAATCATCGTTTTTAAATTAACTTTTTATCAGTTCCAACTATCTTATGGAGCAATGGCGTTAAAATAGCAATATAGTACGCAGAAGTGGAGAACCGGTCTTCGTCTGCTGCTTTGTAGATAAGCGCCCTGACCACGCACAAGTTGCTCTCCCCTCTCTCCGGTCAGGGGTGAACCAACAACACTTAAATGCCTCATTCTTTCAAATCGTGACCCTAAATTTTATTATGAGGATTGTACACTCAAATACATTCAAATACTTATTGTATGACGGAGTATTTTTGCTGACTCCCCCTATGTCTTTCACCTGTTTATTATGCCCTTAAAAGCCACGTTACCTAATAGAAGTGGATAGACATGAAACGTAACTTGCGATAAATGAAGTTCTGAATTGCCAACTGGTGATTCCCAAAATCTCTGGTTGAACTCTCGACCCCTCTCACGGGTGATACAAAATTAAATTAATGTTTTTCTCTCCGCAACATGCTGAAGTTCTAATGCCAAGGTAACACGTTCACGTGGTGACTAAATTAACACATGCTTATACAGGTAAACCTGTTTGTGGGAGCGAAGAGCGGGTTTGAGGAATGAAGGGGTGGATTACCCAATCGGCTTTGCCTTTATTTACTCCAATGGCATCAATGAAACTTATGGTATGAGGTGAGTCCCCGTCAAACGTTTACTTTTTCAGCAAAATTACAGCACCAGGCGTATTTTTATTGTCTTTAAGTGTACATAGCTTCAGAACAGGCTGTTCATGTTGTAATCACTTGCTTAGAGTGAATGACCTTAGGGAGGGGGAAGACCCTGAAACCTGTGTGCACTATTTTCCAGTCAGAGAGCAACCAAATCACAACTATGTCTGAAGTCTAATCATCACCTTGCCTTTAATCCATTTCCCTACATATCACGTCATCTACTTCCTCGCCTTCATACCAGCTATTGGGCTGATCTCATCCCTGGATACTCTTTATGATCTATAGCCCGTCAGCCAACAGGCATCTGACCTCAGACATTAGATGGGAGAGTCCTCCCCATGAGGAGGATAAGCAACTAGATGCTAAGCATGTCGCTTATTTGTAATATTAAACCTATAAGTTGACACTCTGTATTGCAGGAAAAGAAAAATTTCATATTGTCTTGTATGTTACTTTCTCTACACGTACTATGCACATAGTATATAGAGAAGATATTGCATTGCACCAAAAAATTCAATATCGAGATTTCACCGGAAATATATGTTTTGAGACCTCCTAAACAAAAAAAAAGTATTTTTGGAGAAGTATTCTTGTGTGCGTGTGTGTGTGTGTGTGTGTGTGCAGCATAGCTCAAAAACGAAAAGTCCGTTAAATACCAAACTTGATATTTAGGTTTAGTATCTTCCAAGGATGGGACGCGAAGATTTTCGAGAAAATCCCCCACCCCTAACTACTCTTTACATGGAGAAAATTTCGAAAATGTTGATTTCTCAAAAATGGCCCTAAAGGTTTAGATTAAAATATCTTATATTTAAGATTATTAATACATTTTATTTGCCATATAAATATCTTTAATATACGGTGTTTTAATCATAATCGTTAGAGTATTTTTGAGAAAAAGTAGAATTTTCGAATTTTTTGTGTGTAAAGGGTAGTTTAGGGTGGGTGGATTCTCTTGAAAATCTTTGTGTCGCATTCTTGGAAGATACCAAACCTAAGTACCAAGTTTGGTATTTAACGGTCTTTTCGTTTTTGAGCTATGCTGTCCACACACTCACATACACACACGCGCGCGCGCACACACGCACATGGACCTCTTTCTGAAAAGCTTTTTTTCAGACTCAAGGGGCCTCAAAATTTAATTATATTTCCCATAAAATCTCGACATCAAATTTTTGGGTGAAATACAATATCTTCTCTATCCACTATGCACATTGTACATCCGAGCTAGAGAAAGTAAAAATATAAAGAAATAGAAATAGAGTAGCCCAATCAACCGTACAGTAGTTAATACCATTCATTGTCTATAGAAAATGTTCCAACGGTGAATGCGCTATATGACCATAGAGTTAAAGGCGGGGTATAAAAAGAACAATAAAAATAATTTAAAAAAGTAATAATAATAGTAATAATAATAATAATAATATTGGGGAGTGTCTTTCGGCCTTATGAACCTCGTGATTTTCACTACTCCATATACGATTATTAGGTCTGTTAGCTTTCCCTCACACGTATAATTGCTTCACCAGAACAGCATACTTTGGGAAAACACTGTCTTCTTCAATTTTGTTCCAATACTTCTGCAGCACATATTTATAATTTTGAACTAGGGATAGATGGCTGATACAACTGTATCGTGTAGGTCTGTGGACGTAACCGTTCATATATCTAAACATTTGTAATATCTCTAACGCTAAAATGCAAATGCAAATTATCGCCCAATAGATATTTGGAACACATAACGTGTGGAATGCCAAACTCTAGACTGGCCAGTCCCATTGACTTCTTACAAATGTGTAATCTTTCACATTTTCCGCATATTTCGTTTGTTATGCATTCCACGAATAGACAAAGGCTGTCGTAACATATTGCTCTCCAAACAGTATTCCAAAATGCCAGCACATATGGCGAAGCCAGAAAAATATTAACCGTGGTTAAGTGTAGGTATCCATTTTAAACAATGTGTATAAATTTATATGATAAATATAAATTAATCCTGAGTTGAAATATTACAAAAAAAAAAATAGATTTAATATTCACAGATTAAGGTGCAACAATTGAACTTAAAATTAGGACTTTTCGATTACTTTTCACATTTTTAGCAAGGTGGTTGCAAACCTCCCTCCCCCCCCCCCAAACAAAAGAACATCCTTCCCAGCTTCATCGCTGACCAGAGCAAGAATTTGACTCGTTCATTAGCCATAGAGAAGAAATTATTCAATAATATTTGAAAAACAGCGCCACTGCGTTCGCCGGTTATGCCATCTTTAGGATAAAAGATAAGCTATTTGTATTTTTTGCCATCTTGTGGCAATTTTAAGAACTAGGTCCTTAATTTAGCGCCATTGCTCGATGTTCTGTTGTTGGCTCCTCAGCGAATTCGCCATAGTGACATCAAGGTTAGGAAGGTAAGGTGTATGTTATTGAGCAATAATCCAATACATCTTTAGCGGAAAAGTTATGAAAACATTCGTTATTTTACTATAAAGTATGCATAAGTATTATAATGAATTTATTAATTGATAGCATGCTGAATGTTTATTGTTACACTCACCAGTAAAATGCCGACAGCATCCTTTTATTGATTGAAGCATTTCATTCTTATTTGACATTACAGACTTTAGGATGAAAATATTCCTTACCTTGTACCCTTAGTATAAAGTTCCATTAGTTCGGATTTATGGTTAGAGATGTCGAGTAGATTTCGAAACGACTTTCTTATAGGGGCACAGTGCATGATTATGTTTGTGTGTTTGTCACGATGACTGAAGATTACGAAATCTCCGAAGGATAAATATAACATTTTCATTTTACTACAACATAAGTTATCGTTTGCAATAGAATAATTTTCGTTGTCGCGCGGATGATTAGGTTTTACATCGGCTACGATTTGTCATTCCGCAGCAGATTAGTAGATGAGCATTGAAATATGCAGTTGTTATTCTTCTTAGTTCTATGCAAGTAAATAAATTTATACTGGATATAATATAATGGTAATCATTGCAAATCATAAAACGAAGGAAGCGACGCATTAATAATTAATCAACGCATTTTCTGTTTGTTTATCAGATAACAATGCCAGAATTAACAGAGTTGGACAAGGCCACTGCTTCCATGACTGAACCAAGAGGAGATGGCTCTGGATCAGGAACAGAATCTGATTCAGATGACACTATTCCAGAGTTGGAAGAGCCTGGAACAGGGCAGAGTACTGCAGTATTTCCAGGAGCTGCTGCAGCTGGGCTTCCAATAGATATGGTTAGCAAGGCCAAGCAGAGCCGCGGAGAGAAGAAAGCCAGAAAAATTATGTCAAAATTGGGTCTGAAGCCAGTGAGTTCCAACTTTTTACAGATTTTAGTAAAAATGTTTACACAGCAAATTTCTTCTGTTCACATTCTTGTCATGGATAGTCAGTAATAGCCAGGTTCTAATCTTTGTCTTTTATAACTACCCTGCATGTATTCCAAAACACACACCTAAAGGTATCCATCTGCATTCCCTTCTCGTTGATTGGCTGAGATTATTCCTGTTTTAATTTTGGTTTATATGGCACATGGAGTTAACAGACAATATAATTTAAATGGAAATAACATACATAGATCAAGTAAATTAAGCATGCAACAAATGTATAAGGAATATTAAACTCGCAATTACAGAGTCTCTGGACATAGTGCAATACCTTCCGTATTGAAATCTGATTCTGTAGCTTGAGTTTCACTATCAGAGTGAAATTGAGCAAGGTTAATGGTAATGCTCAAATTGCTATTCCAGTTCCCATGTTTTGTTTCCTTTTTTACCATGTGAGTAATTGTTCCTTTCTAATTGATGCCATTGGTCTGCCACAATGCCCTAACCTGTGACAATGATGTACTAAGTAGTACCTAATTCCTAGTGGTTTAAATTGGTATTTTTGCCTCGAAGCCGTTTTCACAAACGCTTCTACTATGTAACATTTGTCTCATGTAATAAGAAATGCACAATTTTCACTATCAGATACATCATTGCTTGAAAGAAAAGTAATTTGACTGAAATACTCTGAATGCAGAAAATAAATTATTTTAACTAGGGAACTAAAGTCTGTTTTTCCTTACCTTACTCTGCATGTGAACAGCGTGACTTTGTCTTCTGTTTATTGGTTGTTAGATTTAAACTGCATACCACCATAGAAACTAGTTTCCTAGTTAAAATAATAATTTATTCTCTGCATTCAGAGTATTGGAGTTAAATTACTTTTATTTTAAGCAGTGTATGTATTTTTAAGTGTCCATTTAAGTTATGCCATCTGTTCACTCCACCTGTTATGATGGGAACCTTAGCCAATCAGCGAGAAGGGAATGCAGGTGGATACATTTAGGTGTGTTTACATATCGGATAAGCTTATAAAAAACAAGATTTTTTAGTATCTATGACAGTAAGCAGTTATGAGTCCAGCAGCCAATAAGAGACAGCCTTAAGCCGTTCACATACAGGTACTTTAGATCCTATTGTCTACATCTATAGGGATGTAGACAATAAATAATTACAGAATAACAACATATACTTTTGCAGCCTTTTGTAAAGTTTGTTGATCCTGCAATGGCATCACAGTGATGATTAATCATTACCTCTCATAACCTGTAGTACCAGGAAGATGTTGAGAAACCCTTGGCAGTCTGAGTGATGCTTTTGCCATTTTCTTCAGTTTTGTTTGTATAGCTGCTTCTGGTTATCAGGCCAGGTTACCTTGTCATGGCAGACACTGCTTATGAGCAATGCCAACATTTACATTTAAAAATCACTGTGCTTATGCAACATTAGGAAATAGTTGGTACTATTCCTCAATGTAATGCACAGTTTAAAACAAAGCCTTTGGTAGACACAGAAGTAGTTATAAAATATCTGCAATGTAATATATGAGTCAAAAAAGAAAGTGCAGGAAATAATAACTTCTAAACCAAAGGGAACATATAGCTATAGGAAGGGTAATAATAACAAATATAAGAGAAATTATTCATAATGTATGGAAAGAAAATGTTTAACTAAAATAAATATACTTGCCCAAACTGATGAAACAAATAGTATAGTTTCCCCAATTTTAAATATACATTCTCTCTTCAGATGGCATTGGCCGTTTATTATTACGCCATCCAAAAACATTAATAGGTTTTTGTTTTTTTTATCACCACCAAGCAGTAAATAAATGCTACATAAAAGAATGTCTTATGAACCTAACCATGAAAAAGAAAGGAAAATGCCGTACAAGTATACGTAATCACCCAAAGTAGTAAACAAATAGTTTATTTTCCCTTATGCGGACATGATTTTAACTCACCCACTCTTACTTTAAATGGCGATGGAGTATTAGATGTAATTTGCAACTCAATTGTTGTTTTTAAGACCTAAAAATACGTGATTTATATCATTTCCAAAGCTACCCATTTCTTGCACCTTTAAATTTAAAGCATTACAAAATATATTAGAGCAATCATAGGTGAAAAATAGCTGTAATAGCAGTAATAATAATGATACATCATGCCAAATAACATCATCAGAAGCTAAGTAACAGGCTCTAAGCATTGAGAACGATTTGCTGAGAGATTTTTAGGGTTATGTTTTAAATCAAGGTTGCCTGCCTGATGTGCCATGACAGGGAAACCTTATCTACCTAACCTAACCTACACTCTATAGAGTTGGGAAGTGTGGTTGTGAAAGTTCATTTTACTCACACATTGAAGCACATATTAATGTCATAATCCCCTGTGAGTCCCTTTAGTTTTGACATACCATTTTTGCCCAAATATATCCTTCTCTCTCCATTATCTCTCTCTGCCCCAATCTGTTTTTGGATTTCTGTTTGTCGTTAATGAAATGGTGTGTGCTGACAAAGGTGCATTGGAACTAATCAAACTAGTCACTATCTTTTTAAAAGCTATCATTCAGAGTTGCCCTTACTTCACCAAGATTACACTGACAATTTGCAGTAAAAGTTTGTTGAAATGCAAGGTTTTTAACATGATATTAACAAAGCAGATGATAAGATAAGCTGGTGAAAGTGGCTCTTAGAAAGGCAGCAGGCTGACCACTCAAAGGCAGGTGCACTCAGTGATGCTTGTGTGTAAATATATATACATCTTAACATCCAGTGTACATAATAATGATTGCAATATTGTATAGAAAATGTCTGTATTTCAGAATAGTAACAATCACTTTATATACATAATGTTTTCAGGTCCAAGGTGTTAGCCGAGTTACTATCCGCAAATCAAAAAATATATTGTTTGTCATCAACAAACCTGATGTATACAAAAATCCTGCCTCTGATACATACATTGTCTTTGGAGAAGCTAAGGTGAGTGTTAATATGTTTATTGTGCATATACGCCTTAAATATTACATTGCATAGATTTATAGCATTAGTTTTAGGGGCATAAAGAGCTAATTTGTTGTGGAACTATCAGCAAAGAAGGAATAAGTCGGTTGGATGAAAAATAGTTTATTTTGAAATCTTGTAAATTGTAATCTAATTCAGTTTACCAAAATATTACAAATGAACTCCAGTATTTACTAGAGAGTAATAAGTCTAATGTTGAAGCCTTTTGCACAACTAATCTATTAAATAATGTCCAATAGTCCCTGTTTCCAGTTTGTTCTGGGTTGCCAAGAAAAAACAGATGTGAAGATGAATGTTCTTTCAAAAATAAATATCAAAATACTCTAGGTGAGGAAATGGTGGCTAAAATGCAATTAAACCCTGGTTCTAAACTTTCCCTTTCAATATCTAAATTTGCATGATCATTTATTTAAATTGAGTTTTGAAATGCAAGCCTATAAATTTATGCTGACTGTTCCTCAGCAATATGTATATCCTCAAACCTCAAGGAGGTAAAAAAAAATTAGGATGCAAGAAGTACATAAATCGTCAACCTTTCAGAGATTAGTTTGTCTGACTTGTTCCAGCCTCAATTCATCTTTATCTCAGTCTTCCTGGGTTTCTTCAGCTAATTGCTCCATACAATAGAACCATTTTCACCCTATATTCATTCTCTGTAAATGTTCCTCACAATTGTGGCCATATTCCTCAATTTTTTTATACTGAAAATATTTGTAATTTAGTCCATATGTTCTAGTTTATCAATTTATCCATATTCATGTATCTCAGTAATAACCTAAGGAATTTTGTTTTTGTGCATTGCATATGACTGGTCCTTCTGTGTCATTGTGCAGGAACTGTTGTCAAAAGGAAGAACCAGCAAAAGCCAGTATATAAGCATCAATATGTTGCATAAATTTGACGTGTTTTGTCATCTCTTTTAAGGTTTTTAGTAACTTTTTTTTTTTTTTTTCGCACAAACTTTCAGTGCAACCCCCTGCCACAACTGAATAGGTGTGTGAATGTTATTTGAATTCTTCATTCCAACTTATACAGGTTGCTAATTTTTTCAGCTTAAAATGAGAAGTTTCAAAGATAAAATTTGAGACTAAAATTTTTTAACGAATCTTCGAGTAATGACAACTCAGGATTTTATAATGTAATTGAGTAAAAATAAACAAAGGCCCTTCCTCCCTAAAAAAAAGAATTTTGTCCAAAATTCAAACTTTTAAGAATGAGGAAAAACATTGGTTCTATTTTATATACTTTTAGTTATTTTTATACTCATAGATTCCATAACCAAACATAAAAAAAGCAGTAAAAATTAACTTTGTAAAATGAATTTTAATCAGAACCAAGAAAATTAACACAATCAGATTTTCTCAAATGAATTTCAAATAAGCTGGTTGGGACTGCATAAATTGATGTGTGGTCTGAGGCCTCAGAACCCATGCACATAAGGTCTTGTACCTCATTGTCTGGGCTTTATTCAAGGCTGATGGACAGAGTTCTTGATGTCAGTCTTTCTTATATCATTAGGCTCACTAAAAAAGGAGTCTAGGGTCACATCTGTGCATCAAATATCTGCTTATTTACATAGAATATGCTGAGAGGTTTAAAAAATCCTTCCTGCATTTTGTGCATAAAGTGTGTTTGTACCTCAACTTAAAGCAGGTATTTTAGTTCAAACTTGTAATAAGAATGCTATAGGCCTTTAAGTAATATATTTCTGGCACAATATAGGACCTGGCAAACAATTCAATTTTGACCTTGAAAAGTCAGGGAATTTCATTTTTCAATATGTGTGGCAACCACGTAATAGTGATTGAGAGAAAATTATAATTCTGGGAATGATAGATTGAGGTTTGACAATATTAATTTTATTTTGTGGTGTTCTTTGTTTCCACTTGACATTTATGTACATACATATTATTCTGTACTGTTTCTTTTTCATCTTAGCAGTATGATAAATGAAAGATATTCCATACTAAGGATGATTCATTGCCATTTCTAACAAGATGTGCCTGATCAAATAATATTTTGCTATATGTCCAGTATAACAAATTACCTTATGTTTATTACTTTCTTTATAGATTGAAGACTTGAGTCAACAAGCACAAGTGGCAGCTGCAGAGAAATTCAAGGCTCCAGAAGTTTCCCCAGCAGCAGAAGCTGGAGGTAGCACAACGGTAAGTAATTCTTTAGCACTGAAGCAGGTTCGGCAGTTTAAAGCATTTGATAAATGGCTGCTATCAGGGGGATATTATGAATCCAACATTAAAACTATTTGTGTTTCATAGGTTGTTGCGCCAATCCAGGAAGAATCAGAAGAGGAGGATGTTGACGAAACAGGTGTTGAAGAGAAGGATGTGGATCTAGTGATGTCACAAGCAAATGTGAGCCGCGGTAAAGCCATTAAAGCACTCAAGAACAACCAAAATGACATTGTCAATGCCATCATGGTAAGTATAGCCAACGATAACACCACTGTTACAAACTAATCAGAACTGCTATGATGAAAGTTTCTGTCAGGTTTCGCTCATTCAAGTCGTAATGAAGCAGTGCCGAAAATCCTTGGCAGTCTGAGCAGCACGTTTGAAAATAAGCTAGATTTATCATTTTTGTTTCTAGAGTAAAAATGTTGTAGTAAAGGGCAGTGTGCACCATGTTGGAGTAAATTTAGAAGTATTAAAGAAGTCCATTGAACGAAAGTATGTTATGGGAAAAGCTATTCTGGAAGTAACAGAAAGCTTAACTACAGTTTTTTTCATGTTATCACAATGGAAGATTACTTCCTAAGTATTGTTTTGTTTGCATAATTAACTTAGAAGGATCATGGATGATGTGCAATAGGGAAAGGGGGATAAACCTCTGCAAAAGGGATGCTGTATTGATATGAATACAAGATAACTCTTTTTTACAGAACTTAATTTTTAAACACACATGAAATATTTTGAACATTGTTTTAGTCAAACTAAGAGGCAGTTGATAATTATCTTGTTTTCTTTCTTCAAAATTGCACAGAAATTCATGTTATGTGCAGGAGAAAGTAGGGCATGGGGAACTGGAAGTGTATTGGTATGTAGTAGGTGGTAGAAGAGCTTCAGTGACTGATGGATAGGATTTTCTATAGACAGTATATCCAACATAACACATCGTTAATAGTTTCACCTAATACAAATTTGTATGGAAATTCTTGTAATGGATGGGGTGGCTGTGGTAACAACTTCACACTTTAATGATGATAATGTGTATGAATTTCCATTTAGACAACATATTTGGTATAACACATGATTGTAAAATGTTTTACATTATTCAAATTCACATGGTAATTCATGTAATGGGCAGTAGGAAGAGGGTAGAACAGAAATGTACCTGGTATGTCTGCTGTGAAACCACTTGACTCTTGGTGAAAAATCTTTTTTCCAATGAGAAATCTACAATCCGAGGTATATTAACAGCTAACTTTATGAGGAAAATGAAATACAAAATCTGCCGTGTATGTCATGGCCTTGGGGGTAATGTAACATTTCTTGTGGCTTTTCCACTGCCAAATCACAATTAAAGTTAAATACTTTGAGCAACAGGGAATGCACTAATTGCAGCTTAGGTTTCTGTAGAAGTAGGGTTCCAAATTTTCACGTTTGCATCGCACATCACTTGCATGGTTATATCCTTTTGGCTTTTGCAAAAGTTCATCACTATCACCAGAGGGGCACAAAATAGGGACATGTATACAGTGAGTTACACCCACAGAATGAAGAAAATTTATAAAAGTTAAAAATTGTGTTTTATTTTCTGATAAAATCACATTTTGATATGTTCCAGTGCAAAACAGTGTAGGGCATGTAACAATTGTGGTTTGAGTGATACCTCTGATATTCTGTCAGAATTTTGTTGAGAGGTCATTAACAATGAAAATTAATATTAACATGGTGTGTTATGGTCTTAGTTCTTTTATGCATATCATGTCATTCACATTGACAAATATAACAATAAATAGCCAATCACAAGAGGGGATTAAACAGCAGAGCTAATATGACAGTCTGCAAAACGATTACTGATAGAATAGGTTATGTATATGCAGATGAACAAGAGCTAGCTGCCCAGTTAAAGGATGTTAAATTGGAAAATAAAGCATCACCTACAATCACAATTTATTTTTTTGAGATTTTTATAGATATTGCAGTGATTTGTGAACTTTTATTACACAGAAAGGCAGTTAGTCAAATCATTACTATGAAAAATGTGATGTGAAATGGCTTAATAAACACTCAAGAGTTCTATAATTATGTTTAATTCAATGTTATTTTAATGTTCATGTGATCTATTGTAATTGATTTCATTACAATGCTTATCTGTTTTTTTAATTTACGTTATGTTATGCTAAAATTTCACTTTGAACAGGATATTCTTGGAGAACATAATAAACTATCAGATTTTCATTGTTCTCTCCATCAAGATCATCTAGTACCCATTTTTTTGTCCAGATTTTTAATGTAACCTTAAGTTTACCAATGAACATATCAAAATATCTTGCTATAAAATATCATAAAGTATTGTAGTTCAGTTGACAGGTGTGTTATTCTGTTACAAGAGAGTATTTGAAAGAAATAAAAAACTTCAGAAGTAGGTTACTCTCATTTGAAAAGTGTGTTACTTTTGTAGTATTTCACTATGAAAGTAGAGCTTACTCTAGGTTGGTGCATGCTGCCAAGATTTGAAATTTACTATCTCTGTGAATTTAAGTCTTAAAGAGTCATACTTTTTTATTTTCTCCTCAGTAAATATTTATGTAAATTTTACAGCAATATATGTTTATATTATTGAAAATCACAATACAACCTCAGTGCATCATTCTTATGTTTTACCATTGATTATGCTGCAAATATCCTTTTCTTTTCCTCCTGTAAAACTAAATATTTTATTTCATTTCACTTTTCTTTTTGTGGAAGTTTGTAAACAGCATTGTTATATTCATTTATTTGACGAGTCGATTAATAAAACTAAACAACAGTTACTTGGGATTTTTGCCAGAATGTGTTTCGAAGGACTAGTTTCCTTCATTTTCAACCGCACGTCGACTAATTTCCTTGTGGTGAAGCTGACGAGGTTGTCCAAAAGTGGGTAACAACTGCTGATTTTTCCAATTGTTTTTATTTATATTTCTGAAGTATTCTTTGGATCTTGATTCTAGATTTCTTTTTGTTTTCCCAATACAAATCTGATTACAATCCTTGTGCATTCTATTTTGTTTGTGCCCAATTTTTTTCTTTGCTGGAATGATGCCCCTTTATATTGAGCCTAATACATTTTTTATGCTGTGAAGGTTTACTGGTGCTAGCTGAATGTTGTAGTTTTTGAAAATTTTTTGAAACTTGTCAAATGCCCATGGGTGGTATGTGAATTTCTTGAAGCTCATCTTTTATTCTATTGCTGAGAGAGTGGTTGTTTCTTTTAGGAATTTCTTCTTTTTGGCTAGTTTTATTTTATTTATCTACTGGGGGATATTGTGAAACCATTTTTATCTGTAATTTCAACTATTTTGTAGTTTTCTGCCTTGTATTCATTTGTTAGAAATGGCATGTTAACCAGTCTATGTGCTAGGCTATTGAATATTGCCGGTTTATGTGCTCTAGGATTATAATTATTGGCTTTTATATAATTGTCTGTCTTTATATACTGTCTATAAATACCAAAGTTTATTCTATTTTCATATTTGACCATTTTCAAATATAAAAATGGTAGCTGATTATCTTTTTTGGGTAACCCATATAGTCTGGGTAGGGTTGGATTGTCTGATTTTACTGTATATTTGTTTGGTATTATGCTGCAGTTTTTTATGGTGTTTTCAAATGTTTTCACCCAAGATTCTAAGGGGTTTTATTGACAGCTTCTATGCATTGTCATTTAGCATTTCCTTCATCTTGCTATCACAATCCAATTTTTCCGTCATGACCATTTTGTTTCCCTTATCTGCCTTGATGTATATTACTTTTTTTTGTCTCAGTGAATGGATGAAGTTTTGTTTGCTTATTTCATTTCGTTAATTGTTCTTTTTGTTCCCCTGTTTTCCTTATTTTCCTTTCTTTCCTTAAATTAATTAAACCATATTTTACTCTTTGAGGTATAAAAAATAGTAACATTTATTTGACTATAGAACCTCATTTTCCCTGCCTTGGCTCTTTACCAATCATGCTCATACTGTACAATAATTCCTTAATTCTAGTGTTATCTCATTTTTATGTTGTTCTTTACTCAGTTTACTACCCATATCTATTTATTTTTCACTAAGTGTTAGGCTATCTTATCACTTGGCACATTTTAATTATATCCACATTACTCACTAACCTAAGCCAATTCTTGTTGGAGTATATTAAAAAAAACGGCTATTTCATTTTCATGTTCAACATATTTAACTGAAAGACCTATAAAAGTTAGTTACATTTGCAATCAACAATTCATTGCTCTAATAATAATTTGTTAAAATCTTTTGCAGTCTGGTGTGGTGGGTGGGCATAGCATGTAGAATAAGTAACACATGCAAATTGAAGCTGGGAAAACAACTTGCTACACACAACAAAAATATCCTTATTTTTAATCCTGGTATATATTTGGGTTCATACTTGACCAAAATACTTGAGGGAATAGTAATTAGTAATACAATATTATTGTTGTGGATTCACAGGACTATAAAATGAAAATGGCGTATTATTTATGGAAGTTCTTTAACTACTCTGGTTCTCAGAGTCCCATTCTAAATTTTGCTCAGAGGCCTCTCTATCAGGCTTGAGGTTCTTTTACATGCCTTAAATCTATGACACAGGACCAACGGCTTTACTTCCCTTCCGAAGGAAGCCATGCTAAAGATTTTTACACCTGAAAAAATCCATCGTCCTCTGCCGGGTTTGAACCCATGACCTTGGTTATATGAATCGGCCTGGTAAACACAGGACTATCCTTGCCGCTGTCTTCTCATTGTCATCCTAAGAGTTTCAGCTGAAAATATTTTATATAAAGTTCTCAAACTCAAAATATTACAACACAAATTGTACTCCTCAGCTCAATACCCTTTAAATTCTGAACCCAATACCCCTTGTTTTTTTGCAATCTCACATATGTGTTACAGCGTGACCATTGTTCCTTTTTTCAACAATCCACTCTTAATAAATATATATATATATATATATATATATTTTTTTTTTTTTTTTTTTTTTTTTTTTTTTTTTTTTTTTTTTTTTTAATTACTTCCATGAAAAGATTGTCTCTCTTATCTAGCCTTATTTGATCCTTCTGATTGCAGTAATAACAAATTGGTTTAAGTTAAGTGTGGTTGGTGGTAATGATCAAGGTTTTTGGATTTGTATGATGCTTCTGAAAAGCAATTTCATATATAAAGCCCCAGTTACTTATATTTAGCTTTTTGTGGTTTTTTAATTTATTTTGCCCATATAGTATATTTCCTCACCATTTCCCATGTCCTGTTTCAGAATAATGTATTGTAGATATGTCAAATCAAAATGTTTTAATTTTTTTGAAATCACAATGAGATTGATTTTTATACATGTTTCTATGTTAAAATAGTTTTCATTTATATGGAATGATAACTTGAGTGTTTCTTTACAGGAATTGACAATGTGAAGAGGAGTCTGTTCATCTGGAAACCATGCCCATCCTGTCTCGAGTTCACAAATAGTGCTTCTGTTCATTGTTTTTAAGCAATATTTCTAATGGTTTTCTTGATTTCACTCAATTGTAATATTAAGCTGTTTTTCTTACCCCATAACTTGATCATGTATATAACCTTCAAATTTAAAAATATAATTTTTAATAGTAAACTGGAACAGTGATTTTCTTCTCCTCTTCACTTAGCTATTATTAAGTACACATTCTCTTCCACTCCATCATTTACCTACTTTACATATAGGGAAAAAGGTCTATTATTTATCAGGTACCATTTTTAAATTTAAGAAACCGGTAAACTAAATCTTTAAATCATATAAAATATGTTATACTGGAGAATATTTAAATGCTACCATTTCCAAAAAATACTTCAAATCTTTTCTCATTCACGAATAGGACAAAGAATTAAACCATTTACTTTTACCTCTGAAAATATTGCTCCTAGTTGGAAATAAATATTAAAATTTAGCAAGTAAAACGCCTTTGTTTGTACATGTTTGTCTTGAAAGTAAAGTGTTCTGCATAATTGTTGGTTGCTTTGTTTCAGCCAGAAGGAAAACATTTAGCCTGTGTTTTTACTTTCTCTTGCCCCATATGTACAATGTACATAGGGATAGAGAAGTATTACATTCCACCCAAAAATTCAATGTCGAGATTTCACCAGAAATACATGTTTTAGGACCCCCTGACTCCAAAAAAAGTATTTCCAGAAAAAGGTTCGTATGTCTGTGAACACAATAACTCAAAAACGAAAAGTAGCTAAAATACCAAACTTGGTATTTAAGTTTAGTATCTTCCAGGGATGCGACACGAATATTTTGAGAAAAATCCCCCAACCCCAAACTACCCTTTACATGGAATTTTTTTCGAAAAATTTTGATTTTCTTAAAAATGGCTCTAATGATTTTGATTAAAATATTGTATATTAAAGATATTTACGTGACAAATAAAATGTATATCTTGAATTTTCTAGGAATAGCTTTTAAAGACCTGTTTATTCTGGATGAATTTTGCTTAATTTGGCACAACTAATGAACCGTAAGAGATAGACAAAAACTTGGTATACAAAAAATGTAGGCCTTGTTTAAATACACAATTTACGTCATATACATTTTTTTTCGTGGAGCTTACCGTTTTCGAGGTATTCATTGTTATTAGTTTCAGTTGTGAAGTACTTATTATTTTTCTCACACGGGAGTGTCCGTTTTTCTTTTGTTCTGCTCCTAGCCAAGAAAAGAAGCGATTTGTAATGACAATCGCATAACGAAAGCTTTTAAAACATTTGACTAACGATTTGGCCTAGTGTATTCCCTTATTTTCTTCCTACTTATAAGGAATTAAATAATAAGAACATTGTGCAGAATATCTCGATTAACAAGGTGCAGAAAGAAGAGTAATCTTATGTAAGAAGTTTGTAGAACAGCTAGAGAAAGTCATGTGAGTGTAACAGATTTTTTATATAGATGGCATATTTAAAATCCTTCCATATATCAACACCTGCACAAAACTTATGACATCAACAAAAGCAAACAATGCACAATCTAGTCTCCTTAGATGTATCAGTTGAACACAGTTGATAGCAGTAAATGTGATATTTGTGCTCTTCAATGCCAGATGAGTCTTTTAATGGGATTTCATCAAGGCTTAAGTTGGAGTCTTTCTCACCATGGTGCTGCTATGTCGTGACTGGTTCTTTCTTTTCTGTGTTTCCAGTATTCTCCTTGCCTGGGATGCTGAATTTGTTTCAACTAGGAGCGTGCCATTTCAGAATCTACTATATGGCTTTACTAGACTAGCTATCTTATGTAACCTTATTACAAATGGGCTAACTACAAAAATTCCCTTCGTTCCTCTGTTCTGCTTATGACAAAGTAGTGAAGAATATTAGACTTTTCCCTTATTACCATATTTCAAGGATTTTTGTATTGGATGCATTAGAAAATTGAATTCATCCCTCAGTGCTCCCCACCCACTATGGCAGTGTTCACGGCACCCTTGGGAATAACATTAAACACTAGGGGCACCCTTCCTTGAATTAAAAGAAAATTAAGCTTAATATGTTAATTTATTGAAATATTATATAATAATAACGTACACCATAACATAATACAGTAAACTTTACTACAATCACTGAGTAAAAATACATCAATAAATTTTGTTCCATTCATGATTAATGTGAAACTTGTGATTGATGCTTAGAGCACAGATATGTGATGTCTGGTCTTACAGTTGACAGTGAAACACGCAAATCATCCTCAAGGTTATTCAGTCTATTTCTTGCTTTGCATTTTATTGTCACCATAGCAGAGAAGGCTTGCTCGCATAGATAGGATGTTGAAAAGGGCAAAAGTGCGTTAATTGCTTTCTTCATTAGGTTAGGGTACTCCTCTCTCCGTTGAAGCCAAAAACTAGCCACCGACGTCTCACTCTTGGTGAACTTACCTTTAAGTGTGGAATCAGCGCAAAGATCAATAAATTCATCTCGTTCGCAAGCAGTGAAATCTATTTCCTCTACACTATGAAATCAAATGGTGAGACAACCCAGTCGAGATTCGTAGTGGAAATAGTTGGAAAGTACGCATCTATTGCATCTTGCAATCTTGATAAGTGATCACAAATGCAGTCTTTCAGTTTACCCAGATCTTTATCTCCTGCCACATTAAGAAGAGATGGAAAGTTCGACAAATCTCCTTTTTGAACTGCAGACTTCCAAGAACTAAGTTTTCTTTTAAAACCTTTAATTTTATTGGTTGAGGAGATTATTGTTTCATGTCGACCCTGCATCGAAACATTCAGCTTATGAAAAATATCTGCCAGATACAACAGTTCAAAGCACCAAGATTCACTTAGTAAGAGCTCATGAAATGTGTCTTGATTTTCATCCTTAAAAAAAGTTTTTAGCTGTTCTTTAAGTTCGAGAAACCAGTTCAATACACGACCCCGCGACAACCACCTTACTTCTGTGTGAAGTAACAAAGAGGTATGAGCTGCATCCGTTGCGCGTCATAATTGTTCAAAAATTCTGCACTTTAAAGGTCGAGACTTCTTATAGTTCACCATTTTCACAACTTGGTTAAACACTTCAGCAAAATCTTCATTACACGCTTTCACGACTAATGCCTCTCTATGCAGAAAACAGTGAGTTATAATAATGGATGGATTTTCATTTTAATTTTCCCAGACATAGATGGTGCATCATCTGTACATATACCACAACAGTCTTTCCATGAAAGATCATGGTCATGGAGATAGGAATTAATAGAAACGAAAATATCATGGCCTGTCCTTGTAGTCTCCAGCGGTCTACAGAACAGAAACTGTTCACTAATATCTTTTTCATCAATATATCTGATAAAACCAAGGAGTTGCAGTTTGTCACCAATATCGAGACTCTCATCTACTTGCAAAGCAAATGTTCTATAAGTTTTTATTTTCTCCGTGACTTGTTCGTTGATATTGCATGACATTTCAGATATCCTGCGGCTGATTGTGTTGTTGGACAGAGGAACTTTCGAAATTTGATTAGCTGCTCCTTTGCCAAGTATTGTTGAAACTATAACTTGACATGCAGGGCCAATGATTTCCTCTCCAAAAGTATGAGGTTTCTTTTTTTTAGCTATCAGTTCTGCTACTTTAAATGAGGCTTCAAGAGCAGTATCACCTATGGTCATTCTCTTTACCATTCGCACAGCTGTTTTCTTCCCTCCTTCTAATATATGTGAAAAATACATTACACTTTTCTGTGACAAACTAGGATGCTTTGTTGTAAGGTGCCACTTCAGTTTGCTAGGTACCATGGCCTCGTTGCTAAGTGTTTCGCCACAAACTAAACACACAGGGATAGGGTTTTCCTCGTTATTCCACTTAAATCCATATGCTAACATTACCACCCAAAATAGTAACAGTGGGATTTGAAGATGTATTATGTATAATGTTGGTAGGAGATATATTTTGTATATTTAAAAGATCAGATAAAATATATACTAATATTTTAGGTTGAAGCTTTGAAGCAAATATTTTGAACTATATATTTAATTCAAAATGCTATTAGGAAGCTTTACTATATAATACTTTCAGCTCTTGTGTTGTAGCAATTACATCTCTATACTGGTCTGCAGCTCATTGTGTGCCAAAATGTTCTGGTCACCATTTCATGATAGATGAAAATCAGATGGAGCTGAGTATGGTGGGTGATTCAACACCTGCCTCAAAAATGCTGGAGGAGCCTTTATGTGGATGAGCTAAAGACAATGCTTCATGACAACATTCCTCTTTGCTTATTCTGAATTATCCTTCATAGATGTCCAAGAGAATTCCTTTCTGTGCCCAGAAGACAGTAGACCATGGGGTTTAAAAATAAATAAATGCAAATAAAAAATATGGTTTGCAAGAATGGGTATAAACTCAGCAGAGAAGATAGATGGTGACTACAGGAGAGTGAATTCAGAGTTATAACAAGTTTGATTACTAAGGAGCAAGGCTAAATAACAATGGAAAATAGACTGAGTAAAGTAAAAATGTGCTAGAATTTGGCTATTAATAGCATAAGAACATGCTTAAAGAAAATATGCAATATGAGAGTAAACTGGCTAGAGATAATATATGCTGCAACAGTAGAATCAAGAATGATGTATACATGTAATAGAGATGTGGGGGACTAAAAAATGGTGAGAATATATAGGTCAAATTCATAAGTGCTTTTGCAAAATTATATTGGAATTCCTAGAATAGCTCCAAATGGGATAGCATTAGTTGAATTGGAAGAGCTGGGAGTAAGGGATCAGTAGTCAGGTAGTGAAACATTGGAACAGGATCCAAGTACCAGAAGAAGGAAATATTGTAAAAGAATGTATTAGGGCACAAGAATCAGTAAAATGGATAGGAAATTATAAAAGAAGTTGGATTGGCAAACTAGCTAATCAACAGACAATTGAGTACAGGAATGTTAATGAGGAAGAGAAACATGCATTGATGTCTGAAAACAATGGAAAGAGAAGGTCTGGCATGTGCAAAAACAGGAACAATGTCATTAGAAGGTCAAAAGTTGATCTATTGTAGCAATGTTGATAACAATTTACGGATAATTGAGTGAGCAGAAACAAAAATGCGGAGAGAGAAAATATAGAATAAAAATTGGGAAAAGTTGTCACCAGAGATGTTGTAATTAAAACTTTTTGAAAAGAATCGGAAAGAATTTTAAAACAACAGAGAAAGTAAGAGAGAAATGGGGAGAAAAATCACCAAAGAAAGAGATGATCTTAATAATAAAGCTGATGAGTTTGTAACATAAAAGATTAAAAAAAATGTACAACTGAGGGAAGGGTACACATACATAAATAACTTGAGAAAGCAACTCCAGGAAAGTAACGATAAGTACATGTATGAAGTTTGTAACGTGAAAAGATGAAATAAATTATTTGAAATTTTGAAAATTTATCACAACATAGAAATTGTGAAATAAATACCAAACTTTAGTGCCAGATTTCCTATCCATCACAACTATGTCATGTCGTTGCTTACAGGTTGGTTCACATTCAGAGGATGGTGGTACTTCCATTTTCCTTTGTTTTATCTCTATCAC
The DNA here is from genome assembly GCA_030762935.1 of Hymenopus coronatus. Classification (NCBI taxonomy): domain Eukaryota; kingdom Metazoa; phylum Arthropoda; class Insecta; order Mantodea; family Hymenopodidae; genus Hymenopus; species Hymenopus coronatus. The sequence continues at coordinate 59,615,408 of CM060888.1, read as the reverse complement.
TGCTATGGATAGTTTAGGCTGATTTCACTGAAAATAGTGTTAGGAGTTGTGTTTTGTCAGCCTGGTTGGGTTGTCTTAACAAATATGTGCATAACATTTTATTATCTATGTAATGTAGTTCACTTTGGTCATGATAGTGCCTCACCATTTGATGCACTATACAATTTAGAATTGGCTTAAGCAGAAGTATAGTTACTTTAAGGTTGTCTCCTTAGCGTGTTGGTAGCGCAGTTGCTTACCAAGCGGGAGACCTGGGTTTGATCCCCAGTACTGGTGTGGGGATTTTTTCCCTTCCTGGGAGACCTGGCCCGGGGTGCACTCAGCCTTGTAAGGTCCCTGGGGGACCAATTGAGGAGCTACTTGATGGAGAAGTAGTGGCTCCAGGTCATGAGGACCGCATTAACCAGCCAGGGGGGTTTGAGATGCTGACTATGTCTCACCCTCCAATACTGCACCCCATCCATGACGTCTGTAGTGGACTGAGATGGGGGACGCAGCGGCTGCGGTAGGCCAAGGTTCCCTGTGAGCTGTCGTGCCATGTAGTTCTGTTATAGTTACTGTAAACACTTGCTGGAAATATTACGTTTGTTGATCATTACAAGAGTTTATACAGTAGAACCCCAGTACTTTGCATGTACTTTGAGCTGATCTTAAAAAAAACTGATGTGTTCCATTCACATGACTTTCTCTATTTCTCTGCAACAAATTATTGTTAAAAAGCTTATGTTTCTATTTACTTCATACTAATCGAGAAAAAATTGGAAATAGTCCTACTATTTTCTTCCTTGTATGTAGAAGCGAAATAAGGGAGCATTATTGGTTAAAGTAGTAGTCAAAAGTTGGTTGCTATGTGACTAAAGTTCTTTTGTTTGTAGGGATAGGAATTGTTAAATTCCTGTATGAGAAAAGAATGTTTTTAAAGCTGAAACCAAAAACAAGGAGTATCTCAAAAACAATCAACTCCACGAAAAAAATGTATATAAGATAAATTGTGTGTTTTAAAGTGCTTATGTTTTTTGGCAGTTATGCAAAATGCCATAAAACGCATCTAGAATAAAATAGTCTTCAGAGGCTATTCCCAGAAAATTCAAGATATGTATTTTATGTGTCAGGTAGAAATCTTTAATATACAAAAATTTAATCAAAATCGTTAGAGCCAATTTTGAGAAAATCAAAATTTTCGAAAAAAGTTCCATGTAAAGGGTAGTTTGGGGTGGGGGGCGGATTTTTCTCAAAATCTTTGCATCGCATCCCTTAAATACCAACTTTGGTATTTTACCGACTTTTCGTTTTTGACCTATCATGTTCACAGACACACACACAGGTGTGGACCTTTTTCTGAAAATGCTTTTTTAGGATACAAGGGACCCTAAAACATATATTTCCGGTGAAATCTCGGTATTGAATTTCTACAGGGTGTTTAAAAAATACGGGGCATAATTTCAGGTATGTATTTCCCACATGTAGACAATCAAATTAGTTCATTATAACATGTGTCCGGAAATGCTTCATTTCCGAGTTATGGCCTTCACAACATTGAAATTCACTGGAACGTTTTTCTTTCCGCAAGTTGTTGTCATTACAGAAGATGTTCAAAATGTCCACCTCCTGCTTGAATACAGACCTCACATCGATGCCTCATTGACCTGCGAACACGATCCCAAACTCCAGGAGTATTGCGTGTGTCCTCACAACTTGCCACAATTCGATTCCGAAGGGATTCCAAATCCGGCACCGGAGACGAATAAACCAATGATTTTAAATGGCCCCACAAGCAGAAATCGAGATGGTTCAGATCAGGTGAGCGTGGAGGCCAAGCAATTGGGCCACCTCTACCTATACATCGATCAGGAAACCTTCGATCCAAGTACCGGCGAGCCGTAAGACTGAAGTGTGCAGGAGCGCCATCATGCAAGAAGTGAATGTGTTGATGATTGATGAGTGGAGTGTCTTCGAAAACGTCAGGTATGGTGTTTTCCAGGAAGTTTGTGCACACCTGCCCTGTAAGTCTGTTTACAAGTACATGGGGTCCAACTAATCGATCACCAACGATACCGGCCCACATGTTGAGGGAGAACCGCACTTGGTGATGAGATACAACAGTTGCACGTGGGTTTTCATGCGACCATACATGCTCATTGTGGAAATTTGTTATGCCATCTCTTGTGAACTGTGCTTCATCTGTAAATAATACGATGGCAGAAAAGTTCGGATTTACACCACACTGCTGCAAGAACCACTGACAGAACCTAACTCGTGCAGGGTAATCTGCTGGTGACAGGGCCTGTACACATTGCAAATGATAAGGATACAATTGATACTCGTTTAACAGTCTCCAGACAGTCGTATGAGGAACATTGACTTGCAACGCTAACCGTCGTATGCTGATAGAAGGAGTCCTGTCCACATCCTCCAGAATCTCCTCCTGCACTTCTGGAGTTGTAGATCTTGGTCGTCCCCTTCCCAAACCAGGAGAGGTGAATGTTCCATACTCGCACAGACGGGAATGGAGACGTACAAATGTCTTCCGATCTGGACATTGTCACTGTGGGTACCTCTCCTGGTACAAACGACGAGCCAGCGCAGCATTGCCGTCCGCCTTACCATACATGAAGTGTATCTGTGCCAGCTCTTGATTTGAATACATGTCGCACAGTCTTAATGCCTAAAGAACACTGAATGAACTATCAGAGCGCCCTCCTAATGTCTCCTTTGACGGCAAAGACCTGCGGAAAGAAAAACGTTCCAGTGAATTCCAATGTTGTGAAGGCCATAACTCGGAAATGAAGCATTTCCGGACATGAACTATTTTGATTGTCTACATGTGGGACTTTCAATGTTGTAAAGGCCATAACTCGGAAATGAAGCATTTCCGGACACATGTTATAATGAACTATTTTGATTGTCTTCATGTGGGAAATACATACCTGAAATTATGCCCCATATTTTTTAAACACTCTGTATACACATAATACGTATAGAGAAAATAAAAATTCAAACTAATTTAATCCTGTTTTTAAGCATTGTCCGCATCTATGGTTTATGCATTTCCGGAGGTGTTACAGTTTGAACTTTTTTTCAGTTTTCCATGTACAATTCACTGTTTGACTTACGGTTTTCATTCATAATGCAAGAATAACCTTGGCCTTAGACTGCTAATGCATTACTATTACAAATTGACAAGTTACAGTTAGTTTTGGAGGAGAACATTTACCCTTTCTTTGTTGACCCTTTACTAATTGGAACTGCATGTTTATGAACTGTAAGTGATGATGAACAGTTTGTAGAATTTTGCGACATTGATTATATTAATTTGTAACTTATGTTTTTGCAACTTGGAAATGCTTGCCTACTTATAACACAGGCATGTGCTATATTGTTTTTTTATTTATTTTTAACCATTATTGTGTTCCTTAAACATTTATAATTTATCCATTGATTTAGTGATATTTCTGTATGATCTGAAATAGCCTCAGCCCCAATTAGCTCAATTACAATTTATCTGGCATTTCAAAATAAACCTTTGTCCAAAACTCATACTTTTGTACTAAGTATGCAGGACATTATTGTAACAGAATAGAACTTTATTGTTCTAACCAGTATTAGAGAATAATAAATGATAAAAATGAGCACCATTAGCCTCAGTGCAGAGCTGGTAATGACCTACAGAGAGCCCAATGTTGGCTGGAAAATGTTTTGTTCTATTTGGCTACTGCAAGAACTTTTTAAATTAATTCCTCAACATAATCAACAGGGGTAGAATAGAATTCAGATTTGATGTAGCTCTCAAGAATGAAATCTAATAGAGTGAGGTCTGGGGGATCTTGCAGGTCAATGTTCAGGCCGTACTTGTGTTACTATTTGATACTTGCCTATAGTGTAATTGTCCTTATACAAGTGATAGCTTAGGGAAGGGGCCTGTGTACTTTGTACTCAAGATCAATATTTTCCAAGAATGTAAGACTGATTTTCAAGAAGACCCTGTCTGCTCCAATGGACTTGTCATTTTTCAGTTTTCTCAAAAAAACTAACTACTATTGAAATACCATTTTATTTATTTTTTTTTCTTTCTTTTTTTTTTTTTTTTTTCTTTTTTTTAAGATATTCACTTGATAAGTTCAATGTGTGCCTTGAATTTTCTGTGAATAGTCAATGGGGTCCTCTTCATTCTGAATGAATTTTGTATAATTTGTAAACCATAACAGAAAAAACTTAAATGTTAAAATACAATTTATCAAATTTTGTAGCATGTAATATTTCTAAATATGTAATAAAAGGTTTTGTAAAAACAGTTTATAGAAAATTGTGGAGAAAATCTTGTGAATGTGACAATTAGATTTTTCCTGCTGAATTCCAATATCTCCAAGAATTTGTTCTGCAACTTTGCTTGCATTATGCACATATGCTTTGATGTGCAATGCTTCATTAAATATTCATACTTAGATTTAAAAATTAAGTATGCAAATATTTTATGCGATAAAAATATAAATATATTAAATACCTTGTGAAGTACACTTCATTGTTTAGTTCTGCCAACCCTCCTAAGCATCATATTCAGGGACTCCCTTCCCCATCCTAACGGCAGCAGTGATAAATTCTTAAGGGGCATTGTAGCATTCATTTCAATCCCTATTTATACTTCCTTGTTTTTAGGTAGAAAAGCAACTAACCCCCCCCCCCTTTTTTTTACCTGTTCATACAAAGTAAGGGGGAGAGAGAGAGAGTGTGTGAGTCTGGCGGGGAGGTGGGGGGAGAAAAACCCTGCATCCACAAAATGTACTCACCACTTTTTTTTTTTTACTGAGTTGTTCACACTTTTGGTTCTTGATTGATGTTTGTTGACCATATGTTGGTCTGTTGGTTGGCTCTAAAAACTGAGTGAGGGAGCAAATTCATCACTCTAGTCTCATTCCAATCAGCAAAAGCCTCATTTTTAAATAATTTTCCTTATGTTTCTTTGTTTTCCTTTTTGTTTACCTGTTTCACTTTTTACACATACATGTAAACGAATACTTTTTATTTTACGCTTGAGAACTTTTTTTTTAATTAACCTTTAATAATATTACAACTTTATAATACTATACTTAGGAGTATATAATACAATATTGCTATGATGATAATAGTACTATAAAAATTAATAAATGGAGCCAAGACAATTTATCAGTTTTTTTTGTTTTTTTTTTTTTCTTTTTTTTTTTAAGTAACAAGAACTTGCAAGCAACTGCCAAAGTGCTGTCGAGAAGTACTCCTGGCGCTAATCTTCCACCTCACACTGTAGTCCATGTACTGCATCGGATCCACACAGAATTTGCATTTCCACCACTTTGGAAATGCGAAAGTACAAGATTTTAAGGCCAATGATCCATAGCAAAGCTTTCTGCCTCCTAAGCGGGTGGGGAAAATCCAAACAAAGAAAGGTTTCTGGAGCACAATTTGGTATACCTAACTTTCCCAAAAAGGTTATAGTAATGGTATACACAGTAGATACAATGGAACAAGTAGCAACACGATGTAATGCATTATCCAGTTGATGACATATCAGGGAGTCACTCACGTGAGTAGCTGCCAGACATGTGGGTATGATGATATGAATTGCTTGATACCAAAGGGAGCGAACTGCGTACGGAAGGACATTAGTAATAGTAGTAGTGAAGCTTTAGGGCCCGAACAAGGGGGCTAATAAAAAAAAGCTAAAGACTAGGTCCACACACTAAAAACTAAAAACACAATAAAATGTGGCTAAAACAGTGTCAGCTACTGCGGAACGTAAAAATAAAAAGCGATAAAGGTGTCCACAAACTAAAATCTAAAAACACAATAAAATGTAGCTAAAACAGTGTCAGATACTGCGGAAGGTAAAAAATAAAAAGCGATAAAAGGGTTCCTGCCGAGCCGCCAAAAGAAACAATGCCACTAAGTAGCCAGACAAGTACAGGACACAAAGCGTAAAACGTTAAAATCACACACGGTTGCTCATACCGACTAGACGCATAAAATCTAAAACGCGCTCCACAGCAATGAATTCGTCCGCCAGTGCCTGCGAAATATCAACTGGTAATCCGACGGACAAACGTAAGGGAGCTAAAAACTGAAACTTGACTGCCTCACAGTTAACGGCTCCTGACAATGAGCACAAAGCGGTGCAGGGTCTAGAGACAATAAAAGACTGCGACTAAAATGACAGTGCCCGATTCGTAGTCTGGTTAAAATGACCTCTTCGCGACGGCACACGCTAGAGGAGGTGCGCCAGCCGACAGGGAAGGACTTGATCTTCCGAAGTTTGTTGCCCTGTAGCTCGCCCCAGTCAGCACTCCAACGCAAAAGGATTAAACGAAGTAAAACGGGGCGTAAGTCCGCAGATGTCACAGAAGCGTTAAAACACCTGTGGGCTGAAACGGCAGCCTCGTTGCCGCGCAGGTCGACGTGGCCAGGAACCCACACAAAAGTAACGCGGAAGCCAGAATCGGCGAGCGAGTGGAGACAATCCTGGTCACGCTGTACGAGGGGTTGGTGACTGTACAGCGACTTAAGGCTCTGTAGAACACTCAAAGGATCAGAGCACACAACCCACTCAGTAGAACCTTGCCGCTGAATATATAAAAGAGCCTGGTAAACACTAAAAAGCTCAGCTGTAAAAATCGAGCACTGCGGTAAAAGTCGAAATCTGAAACTCTTATGGTCATGAATAAAAGTACATCCTACTCCCCTAGCGTCCTTGGAGCCATCAGTGTAAATAAAATTGCATGTAGCAAACTGCGCTTTGAGGGCTAAAAAGGCGGAATGAATAACAATCGGGCGTCATCAATTTCGGCGTGGACAGCAACGCTAGATCAATGCGGGGCTAAAGGTGGAGCCACGGAGGAAAATGAGCAAAGTGACGTCCAAACGCCGAAGGAGCAGCCTAAAGCGCACACCAGGAAATAGAGCCAGGGAATTACTTGAATATCGGCGGTCCAAAGAGTCGTTAAAAAAGAAGGTAGAAGATGGATGTCTGGGTAAACTAAGGAGACTGCAGGCATAACTACAAAGTAGGGTATCACGATAAGATAGCGGAGTTTCTGCAGCCTCCGCAAAAAGGCTGAGAACCGGACTCGTGGAGAAAGCACCGATACTCAAACGGATACCATGGTGATGTGTAGCATTGAGACGAGCTAAAATGGGCGGGCCGAAGAATACACAACGCAACCAAAGTCAATTTTTGACCGGACCAGAGACCGATAAAGGCGTAGAAGGGTAGTCCGATCAGCCCCCCAGGTTGTGCCACTTAAAATGCGTAAAAGATTAAGAGAACAGTCACATTTTGCCTTTAAGTACGATATATAGGAAGACCAGCTGAGTTTCCTGTCAAAAATCAAACCTAAAAATTTCGTCTCCTCGGCGTAAGGAACAATTTCAGAACCAAGACGGAGAGAAGGAGAAGGATACGCCTTCCGTCGCCAGAAATTAACGCAGACAGTTTTCTCGGCGGAGAACTTAAAGCCGTTTCCCATACTCCAAAGGTACAGGCGGTTAAGACAAAGTTGGAAGCGGCGTTCTAGAAGACAAGTCCGCCGAGAACTAATGTAAATGGTGAAATTGTCCACAAATAATGAAGAGGAAACGCCAGATGGAACGCATTCTACAACGAATTGATGGCAATAGCAAACAATGTGACATTAAGCACCGAATCCTGTGGTACTCCGTTCTCCTGAGTAAAAACACCGGATAAAATCGAGCCAAGCCGAACCCTAAAAACTCTATCCCTCATAAACTACTCCCGGATAAAAAGGGGCAGACGGCCACGCATGCCCCAATTCTGAAGTGTACGAAGTATATCGTACATCCTACAGGTATCTTACGCCTTTTCCAGGTCAAAAAATACCACAACAGTCGGACTGTTCCGTAAAAAGCCATCCATGATAGACGTGGACAGGGACACCAAGTGGTCGACTGTGGAACGGTAACGGTGAAACATTGGACGTTAGATAGCATATCGCGAGATTCGAGCCACCATCGCAATCGCCCATTAATCATACGTTCCATTGCCTTGCAAAGGCAACTGGTGAGGAAGATCGGACGATAGCTGGAAGAATGGGGATCCTTACCAGGTTTTAAGATCGGAACGATGATGGCCTTGCGCCAAACCGCAAGAAACACTCCAGCGCACCAAATGCAGTTGTAGAGCCATAACAGAAAGCGCTTGCCGGCAGAAGAGAGATGCTGGAGCATGGCAATATGAATGCCATCTGGCCCAGGAGCAGAAAGCCTAGAGGACGATAATGAGGTTTCTGGTTCCTGTGTACTAAAAATCGTTATAGCACTCATGTTTAAAAGATCGAAAAGTTGGATTATAGTTTTCGGAACTTGAGGCAGGCGTGAATGTACTACCAAGGGCGTCAGCAACAGCTACTGGATCGGCAGTAGCAGATCCCTCGTGAAGTCCCAGTATGGAAGAGGAAGCCTGCTTACGGGCAACACGGTGGAGCTTCTCCCACACGACGGATGAAGGCGTTGACTGATTAAAGATGGCTACAAACGAAGTCCAGGAAGCCCGTTTGCTATCCTGAATAATGCGACGGGCCCTTGCACGAGTTTGTTTGAAACAGATCAAATGGTCCAACGTAGGGTGATGGTGAAATACCCTAAGAGCCCACCTGCGTGAACGAATAGCCTCACGGCACTCGGCACTCCACCAAGGAACCGGCAATCGTCTGGGATGGGAAGACGACCGGGGGATAGAGAGTTCAGCGTCGGAGAGAACGACAGAAGTAAAGTGGTTTACCATATAGTCGACCGAGGCAAACTCATTGTCAATGAAAACCGCTTTCGCCGAAAAGAGGTTGGCAGCTCGCGAGAAAGAATCGTGGTGTAAGAGCAAAGTGAGAACACAGGGCAATGATCGCTTGATGGCTGTCAGATACGACGTCCCATTGCAACCTATGAGCAAGCTGTGCCGAACAAACAGAGAGGTCCAGATGGGAGATCGTGGCAGAAAAATCAGAAAGAAAAGGTGGTTCACCGGTGTTCAAAACAGTAAGCCGAAATTGGTAAAAAAGATCAACAAGGAGCGCCCCTCGCTCACATGTCCTATAGGAACCTCAAAGTGGATGATGGGCATTGAAATCGCCCAGCAAAAGAAAAGGTGCCGGGAGCTGGGACAGGAGTTTGACCATGTCGGCTGAGAGTAGATGAAGGAGGAACGTAAACATTACGGATGGAAAAGGTGAAATCAGGAAGTACAAGACGGACAGCTGCAGCTTGCAGGGCAGTGTTAAGAGATAGTGTCTGGCTGTAGATATCATCGCGCGTGAGTATCATGACACCCCCATGAGCAGGAGAGCCCTCATTCAGGGTTAGATCGAAACGAGCCGAGACATAACGGTGTACAACAAAAGGATCGTGAGGGCGAATCTTCGTCTCCTGTAAGCAGATGACCAAGGGGTCATACGATCGCAGCAACAGCTGCAGTTCAGCTCTATGGGAGCGAACACCGCGGGTATTCCATGTCAGCAACGCCATGGTAAAAAGAGCAAAGACTGGAAACGTAGGATAGGTGAGGTGGAACAAATCAAGCTCTCTAAAGGTGATGGACAGTTTACAAACATTGCAAAGGAGGCCGGTTAAGTTTCACAGATTTATGGCCGAGAAAAGGACGATCTTCGGAATCTGGAAGATGCTCGACGGCTTGTAGAACGCGAACGGGACTTCGAAGACTTATCGGCCGACTTGTGCTTTTCTCGAATGCGCTCCTGAGAGGCGGCGGCAGGTGGTGGACTAGGAGATGGCTAGCGTACGGATTTTGATGCAGGTTCATCTGAAGTGGAAGCTTTTGACGATGAAGGCCGCGGTGCGGGTCGTACAGGCAACGCGGAGGAGCACAGCGACGGGTCCGTTTGTGTGGACACCTCTGCAACATGTGCGGTTTGAAGGGCACAAAGGAACCAGGAGTGCCGGCGAACTGCGGAGGCGTTGCCTGAGGTAGTCGCAGGCTGGAGCTGCTGACAATGACGCCGGGCCTCCGGAAAGGTTAGATGCTCCTTAGTGCGCAACTCCTGTATAGCCTTTTCTTCCAAAAACCGTGGACATTGCCGTGAACTAGATGGATGACTCCCGCGGCAGTGTACGCAACAAGGGTCTCGGGAACAGACACCTTCACCGTGGGCAGGCTGGCCTAACGTTCACAGGGGGCGTTGAATGAGCACCGGGTTTGCGTATGACCAAACCGTTGACACCGAAAACAGCGCATTGGGTTCGGCACATACGGACGCACAGATACGCGTTCATATCCACAATGCAAGGTCTGGGGTATTGTGGTACCCTTGAAAGTTAGAAAGACTGTACGCAGTGATACGGACTGTCCATCACGCTTACTGAGAAGAGGTATGCTTGGCATACACCCTGCTCGGCTAAATTTGCGACAATATCTGCCTCAGAAAGACCGTCTAAACAAGAAGTAGTCACCACGCCTCTACAAGTGTTCAGAGACTTGTGTGGAGTCACTGTTATGGGGTACGAACCTAACAAACTGGCTTTAATGAGCTTCTTTGACTGGTCCTCTGTCTTGGTTTCCACTAAAAGGGTACCGTCTGTCGTTCTGGTAGCATTGATAACTTTACCGCAAATCCTGCCAATTTCTCGTTGGATATATAAGGGACTAATATCTCGCATTGTTTTAGTCGCGCAGGCCAACGTCACACCTATAAAGCGGTCAAATGAACAGGCTTTGCGCGGAGATAACATTATGATAGGACCCCCTTCCGGAACCGTCGGCGTCAGCCTGCCATCCGGGGGTAGAGAAAAAAGACACCAAAATACTTTCCAGTCTGTGCCGCCTGGTAGACCCCCACCAGACAGATCTCAAGGAAGGAGTTACCTTCCAGCCACCACTGCTGGTCCATACGGGTAAGCCCTTCACCATGTATAACCCGGCTTTAAGCCCCTACCATAGGTATAACCAACCACCTGTGGCTCCCCACTTTAGGCAATGCTGCGTAATAACGCAGACATGGATTCAGGGGACTTGTGGTAGATTACATCGGGTGTCCTTTAGCGGTAACACGACCGGACCCTGATTCTAACCCAACGAAGTGTTTGTCGGGAGATTAAAACAGACCGCCCCCCCAAGGAGACTACGTGGGTGTGCATAACGGTATGGACGGGCTCCGCATCTAAGGTTTACTCCTAGGGCCAGTAGGAGGGGTCCACTCAACCTTCACGACTGAGACCTCCGAATAGCACGCATGTTGGAAGCCGCGCTGGAATCGTGGGACAAGAATCACGGAGATAGAATAAAGATACTTGTTGGTGAGGCAGGAGTTAATAAGTGTAAAGCCTTACAACTAAATATATAAGGAATAAGCCTACAAGAGGAAGATGAGGCGAAAACACTCGCACTCACATAAGTCACAAAGGTGCACACGAACACAAAACGTGGCTCAATTGGTGGTGATGGGAAGGATGAAATGCGGTGAATGGCTCGGGAACCCCCGGGTGCGCCAGACCCGTACCTACCGTAGTAGGCCCCTGGGGGGTAGGAAGGACAGTGCCGCTGAAATTCTTCCAGATTTGTTAATAATCCAGATGCAGTGGCGCGACTCGTTCAAGACAAATTGACGAACATTCGCATATTTGAAGCAGTTCCTGATAGATGCATCGTGTTAGATGCCCTCCGGGTTGTGAACAAGATGGACTAAAGTAACACAGTTCCAAGAAATATGTTTGAAGGTATCGTAATGTAGCTGGGATAGAGCGAAGATCCACAGGACTACGTGAGTCAACAGTTGTGGATCAAGACTGCAACCACGAGGCAGAAAAACTTATTTGTGTATTGTATATGCCTCCCACAACTAAGAAACAATGCTAGGCACTTAAAGCCAACATTTATCAGCCCAATTCTACCTTTCTACGGAGATAAATACAATGTAGACGTAGGCACTCAAAAAATACAGCCCTGCCACATGAACCAAGAAATCGCACATATGGGTTGTCTTGCATAGAGTTTAGGCAACGGCAAAACCTGTGCGACAAACCAACATTGAGAAAGTAAGTACATGTGTACCACCCATCCTCACTGATATACACACAAATCTTGACGGTCCAGGTCCATGGCAGAGTTCTTTATCCTGCCAACAACGGGTTTCCAATTCAGATGCTGTATTGCTCCCAAGGAAGCTGTGAAGATAACACCTAAAACTTTGAGTTGGGAAACAATCTGCAGTGGTGCTAAATGTGGAGGCTTAGCCCATCGTACGAAGATAAGCGCCTTGGACTTCTGCTCATTGATCTCAAGACCAGAAACAGAACTATAGTTTATCAAGATATTCCATAAGGAGCGAAGATCGAACTCATCAGCAAGTACAACGCTTATATAATCAGCATATGCAAGGGCACTCAGTCTGTGAGTATGTAATGAAATTCCAACAATTTTAGTGTGTAGGTGACAAAGGAATGGATTTAAGGCTAGCCAAATAGCATAGACGCTGGACATCCTTGCCGAACAGAACGACCAATGGGAAACTCACGAGAGAAAGTCATTAACCTGCACACAGCTAGAGATACCCGTATACAAACATGGATGTAGGAGATAAAGACATCACTGAAGCCATGCCATGCTAAACATTTAAATAAAAAACATGACTGACACCTCAAAAGCTCGTCTGAAATCCAAAGACAATATGTGTTTGTAGCCCTAAGTCCTGTGGGCAATGGAGTCAAGTAAGGTACACAAAACGTCGAAAATGTTGCCTTCCGGAATACTACAATGTTGGGCATGATGAATGAGCTTACCCAGAAGAGGGCGAATTCTTTTTGCTAGAACAGGAATCAAAATGTTGTAGTCATAATTAAGCAGTGTAATGGGTCGAAAGTCATCAACAGAGGAACAGTGGGGTTTCTACCTAACAAGAACTATTACACCTCGTTTTTGAGAAGCACAGAGATGTCGACGCCGTAAGATGGAGTTGAATACAATAGACCCCAAAATTGACGATAAAACTCCATGGGTTCTTCTTGGCCAGGCGTTTTGGAGGTCTTTCACTGAAGAGCACTCTACACTTCAGTTTTGCAGAGGGACAGTTCAAGGGCCTGCAACTCACCGAGGGAGAGGGGTTTATGTTTACAGACGTCGAAGAGAGTGAGTGAGTGGATTTTATTTGTCTCCCGCTGGAAAAACCTTTAAAAATGAGTGCGAAAGGGACTAATTGATGGCTGCGTCGTGTACAGTTGTTCATCTTCATCCTTCACCTTGAGTATGAGAATGGAACGACGTTCTTTGTACGTCTGTATAAGATGATAACGATTGATATTTTCATCCTCCACTGAGTTATTGAGGCGACTTCTAATCTGTAAGCCTTCCATGCGCTTCCTATAAATACTTAGGAGTTTGGCCTTGTAGAAGTTGGGGCGCGCACGAAGGACACCGCCGTCCACGGTCATTTCCTGAAGATCCCGCAGACACCGGAAGAAAAACTGCAAGGTGTGTTCTTCATCCCTCATATTTACATAAGAGTTACCTTTAAACAAACGTCGCAAACACAGCTTAATGTACAGGTCCCACCAATCGACGATATCGCTGTAGTGAGACTTCTTTTGGGACCAGTACTTCCATAAGGCTGTTAATTCTTCTGTCAGAGCATTGATTCTAAGAGTGGTGGTGTTAAGTTGCCAGTAGGATTGTCCAAGAAATAGAAAGGAGAGACGTAAGTCAATGCTGAGAAAGACAGCTAAATGGTCTGAAAAGGATACTGGCACATGAGCAATGGAACTAACATTTTCAGCAATGTCCTCAGGTAGATAGAAACGATCCAGACGCAGAGTTAGCAGTGGCATAGGTAGGCGCAGCCGATCTTCGTCTCAACAGTCATGCATCCTTCATACAGAGATTAGCCGTCAACTGTTGTAAACTGGCGCTAGGTCGGTAGGCCCCAGTACAATGGTTCGGTCGAAGGACACAGTTGAAGTCTCCACCTAAAATGTAGTGACGAGGCAGTCTACGAAGTAAATACTGTAAGTCGAGGCGAAAAAAATCTTCCCTTTCCTTTATTACTTCCTGAAGGCGCACAGATATTAATGAAGCCATAGTCCTGATAGATACCACTGATACCACGTCCCGAGGGAAGACTTTCAATGGACTGAAGAACAATTCCAGGTTTTGTGAGAAGTGCCGTACCCCGGTGTTCTGTCCCCACGTTAAAATGAACTGCATAATGACGTAAGGAAAAAAAAATGGTGAAGGCAACTTCTTGCAAGGACAAAATGTCAACGTCATAGTCATAAAGAAAGCACCGTAATGCATAGAGTTTGGTCTGTGAAGAACTGCCAGAGAAGTTTGCTGCGGCAACAAGATACGACTTATATAATGAAACAGACAGTTGACTTTGTAATCCTCGTGAACTCAAAGAGCGCAACAGCGTTACCTCTACTCCTGCTTAGGAACGAGAGGAAAATTAAATTTATTGCCCTGATGCTTTTTTCGACACTTATTCGCAGAACCGACCACCGAGACTTTGGAACATGTCTCTTCCCGTGGTGGACCTACAGATCCGTTTGCTGAAGGGGATTCTGCTTCCATTGCATCAATCTAATTGCCATCACTCAATGTGACATCTGAGCTTGAGGAATGTGTGGCGTGTGTCCCTGCAGTACCAAAAAATGTAAATGGCGTGTTATTTATAGACGCTCTTTAACTGCTGTGGTTCTCAGCGTCCCATTCTAAGTTGGGTGTGAAAGACCGCTTAATTTTGCTCAGAGGCCTCTCTATCAGGCTTGAGGTTCTTTTACGTGCCGTAAATCTATGACACGGGACCAACGGCTTTACTTCCCTTCCGAAGGAAGCCATGCTAAGGATTTTTACACCCGAAAAAATCCATCTTCCTCCGATGGGTTTGAACCCGCGACTTTGGATATATGAAGATAGCATGGTAACCACTACACCACGGAAGGCGACCTGCAGTACTAAGAGGGGTAGTGTCGTTGCCCTTATGTACCAGCAACCACAGTAGCATCACAAGCAGAATGTGGCACTCGGGCAGATTGACCAGGCAGCTTAGAATATTCTTCGGGGTGTTCGTCAGTACAGTAAGTTTCCGAGTCCGAAAGAGCCACGTGTTGTTCTATTGTGGTAAGACTGCAGATGTCTTCCATAACTCCAATAGACTATGCAATACGAGCACGCTGCTTCTGTACCAACGATTCACTGAAAAACGGCAATGAAGATACAGGCACAGGAGACTCGATGTCCATTTGTGTCGCATCATCCGCGGGATGAACAATGATTGGGATGTCCACAACAGGCAAGGTAGCAGGTTGTTCTACTGGAACGGTGTCGACCGACAGATCAAGCGAAGAGTTTGACTGCTTAAACAGGTAACTAAGCAGGAGGCGCTGCCAGGGTTGCACATTAACGGGCCGCCGAATACCTCTATTAGGACAGCGTGCCGTAGATGAGAGGAACTGCCACACGAGTAGCAAACCTGTTCTTTCCCGGGGTAAGTCACATAAGCCTCGTGACCAACAGCATATACATTGGCGGGAATCGTTTTGTGTATCTGCATTAAAGCAATCCTGATTCCAGTTTCCAAAAGAAAACGGTACCGATTTGCCCAATTCTCCCTTTCCCATATTGCGCGAGTACATACGTACAGTCATTGGGTATTTCAAGTGGAGTATTTAGAACACGTACAGTAGTTAGTTCTTCTTCTGCGATTGTAATGTTTACAATTGTAGTTTCCCCATTTGACATTTCAATTTGAGACTCACCCATGTGACGTTGTAGGTAACCGTTGTAAACTGCTTCGGTCGTAAATTTAATGTAGACTGCACGTTGTTTCCCTACCAATTCAATAGATAAGTCAGAATCCTTTACATGCAATACTGCATCAATCCAGTGATAGATATCCATTGCAGATGGGCGTTGGTCTTCCTTTTTAAATGTCGCCTTTAACGTATTTTGATGTACATACGAGGGCTGTAAATAAAGTAGCGGCAACATTGATAGAACACAATATTAATTTAACTCACAAGTACAATTGCATTAAATTCCTTCAATGTAGTCACCCGAAATGTCCCTGACCTTTTGTCAAATGTAGGGCAGTCGTTGGGGACCGTTGGCAAGGCGATCTCTGATGACTGCGAAGGAGCGCCCTACTGCGCGATCTACAGATGCCACGTCAGGAAATCTGCGGCCTCGGAGGGGTTCCTGCAACTTCGGAAACAGTTCGAAGTCACAAGGACTCATGTCTGGTGAGTACGGAGGATGTTCCAAGACCTCCCAATGCCACTGTTGCAACAAGAGCTGGACATTGTTTGCGATATAACAACGTGCGAGGGACTCGAGGCACTGATCACGTCATGACGTCTTCAGACCGAGATGGGGGATGCAGCAGCTGGACAGTAGGCCAAGTCCCATTATGTACTTTCATGCCATGGAGTTACATTTTAGGTATATTGAATGTTTTCTGTTATATAAACAAGCCATTGCAGCCAAATATGTGTAATTTATGCAGTCATGTGTAGAATGTCTCAGTTTAAGCAAATTTGTCTCAATAATTCTGTGCTTCATTATTATTTCTTTGTTTTTTACATGTTGTGAGTGTAAGTGGGATTGTCATATTTTATCTTAAAACATACAACCTGAAGATGTAACTCAAGCCAAGCCCCAAACGATGATTGGCACAAAGTAATTACATTGTAATGAAGACCAGAGGTCTGCCAAGAGCTACAAATCAAAATTAAGACAGCACACCATGTTGACAGTTTTTTTGGAAAAACAACCTGCCAGCTATGGCCATAGCTCAGCAATTAGTAGGGACACTCAAATTTCGCGACTCGCGAAACTCGCGAAAATTTTTAAAAAGCTTAAAATTAGGGAATAAATGTATACGAAGACATATTTGATTAATTTAAATACTTTTTGACACACCATCTACTCGCGAAATTTTGAAATTCCCGCTCTATATACGAATTTTTAGGTTCACTCGCGAAATTTATCGCATATAGCAAAAAGATCACACATTCTTGTTATCAAATTTCGGTTAACGGTTTTTGCTTCCAGCTTAAGCTTTGTTAAGTGCCGTGGGAGTCTGTTTTTTTTTTTTTTTTTTTAAAACAGTAACGGAGTCTGATCAGGACTCCGGTACTGTATCCCTATTTACATTTCCCCCCGTAGGTTTTACTGATTACTGGTTTACTGGTTTTACTGTTTCTTTTACAAACATGTACACATTGCACAAACATATAACATCCATGCCCAAGGCGGGACTCGAACCCACGATCCCCTGCCCACGAAGCACCAAAGCGAGACGCTTTAGCGAGCGTGTGTTAGCACGGTATTGGCTATCTTGTCAGCGTTCGATCGATAACAACAGCAGTCTGCAGTATCGGCGGACCAGCGAAGCCGTTGAACCAGCGAGATAGGAGCGCTCATATCCGGTATGCGCTGCGCACGCATTCTGTTACTACCCTAAGTAACTTCTTCTACGCGTATCCCACTAGTTCCTGTTCACCCATGCGTTCAGTTCGTTTTAACTAGCAGTAGCGTAGATCGTACAGCATGCCACCGAAAGTGAGCTTAGATGAGCGGGTAAAGCAATTCTCGCAGGACGGAATGAAGAGGTCGGGAGAAATAATGCTTTGCAGCTTTTGCAATAAAAGAATTCCATATGAAACTTCGGATGCTGTAAAAAAACATATTGCTAGCCAGAAACACGTGGATGCAACGAAAACGCGTAAGCGACAAAGAACAATGTTCGAGGCGGCTGAATGTTCAAAAGGAGCAAAGGTATGTAATTTCCACATTTTCTGCATTTATCTACTTCAATTCTGTGACAATTTTTATTTTGTTAGTTAGAGTTTGAAACTTGTGTGTAAAGAGGTAAAGGTGTATTACCTATTTAAAATTAAATGCCAGTTTACTTCCTTTTAAAGCACATGTTTTTAGAAATCAGAACATTATTTGGCTAATAGTAAAATATTGTGTGTAGTTGCACTCTTCGCTTAATCGCATATACTTATTTTGCTCAGTTATATGTTTTACATGATTTTATATCATATTTCAAATTTATTTTGGTTTATAACTTGACATCGGGTGTATAACACAACGCTGCTTTAGGTTCGCGGTGATTTAGCCGGTTGTATGACGCACGTTGAGGGACATGCGAGCACGCTCTCACAGATATGAAGTGTAGCATACAAAATACGCGGGTAGGACATAATTTTTAGTTCTGTTAGGCCTGTTGCCGTTGAAAGTTAAAGCCTCCGATATCACCAAAGAAGTTAAAGGGGGCTATAAAAATGAAAAATAAGGCAACAAAAGACATGTTATAAAAAGGAACATAAACTGCAGCATTTTAATCTCAAAGAATCAATCTTAGAGATTCGCTTTCAAGATTTAACACATTTAAAAAGACATTTTGCAAAAGTTCTGGTCTATGCTTATATGTTTTCTTTTCTACTTTTACCAGGCTGCCAAACTGGATTTTGTCACTTCCACGGGTTGAAATGATGATTTCAACCAATATTCCATTGGAGAAGGCAGATCACCCAGCCTTCAAGGAATGGGTGAAGAAGAACGTTATTGGCGGTGGAGACCTTCCAGGAAGCAATGTTCTCCGTAGAGAATATTTACCTCTCTTGGCAAACTCCAGGAAGGAAAAAGTTGTTGCAGCCCTACAGAACAAGAAGGTTGCTGTTATGGCTGACGAAACAACAGACAATATGGGCAGGGCAATTTTCGTTGTTCTACTGTCTACAGTGGAGCCCTCCAGATCGCAGGAGCAATATGTGGCTGCTGTCACTTCACTGGAGGTAGTGAATGGACGGTCCTGTGCTCGAACAATTACCGAGGCACTACGGAACACAGGGGTAAACTTTGACCAAGTAGTGGCATTAGTAAGTGACTCAGCCAGTTATATGACCTCCTGTTATGCTGGGTTATCACTTCTCCTGCCAGATGAGTCCCTACATATTCAGTGCTGGGCACACAAAATAAATCTGATTGGTGTGGTGATGAAGGACTACTTGTCATCGCTAAATAAACTAGTCATTTCAGTCAAGCAGACTTTTCTGCATCCCGGAAAAAAAGACATGCATTTCGGCAATTCATGCAGGAGAAAGGATCTGCAGCAGGAATGTTTCCAATTCCAGTGGCCACAAGATGGAATTCCTGGGTGGAAGCAGTTGAGTGGATGGCAGATAACTGGACCGTTCTTTTTGATTTTTTTCGCTCCATTGGTGGCAGAGAGTCATTTACTGCAGCATCTTCACACCTGCAGAATATTACTGATTCTGAGCTACAGATGCTTTATGTGCAAACTCTGTTTGTGAAATCTTTAGCTTCAGTGATGAAGCAATTGTTGCTCAGCCTGGAAACAAATTCCAAACCGATGGCTGCAGAAGTGTATCCCAAACTTCAGAATTTGAAGAAGCGCTTACAAATAGTTGCTGCCGGAACTTTCAGTGACAGAGTTCAGGAGGAGCTTGATGCCCTGAAAGGAAATCTCAGGGGAAGTTCGATGCAGGACATAAAAATTGCAGCAGGCCATATGCACACCAAGCTGGACAATCTTATGTTGGGGGACCCTGCCCGTGCATTTTTGGAGCCTGTGGCTGCACTCTTCTACAGGCAGAATGTGCTGTCACAGCCTGCTGCAGGAGACGAGCTGAAAACCCTTTTCCACAAAGTACCATCAATGAAGGGTATTCCCATCGATGAAGGACTGCATGCTTACAGGGATCTTCAGGATATTCTGAAGAGCAATGTAAATATATCAGTAGAAGATGCTCTTCATGCAATGCGTGATGATCATCAACTTTTTGTTGATGGTGCCTTAAGGGCGCTGTGGGTTCCTGTCTCAAACGTGAACTGTGAAAGGTTTTTTTCCAACTTTTCGTGTGTGTTGACGGACCTCAGAACAAATCTCACAATCACAAACTAGGAGATGCTATCAGCTTATAATTATGAAAGTAAACCATAAGAGTGTGTGTAAATTATGCTTGCTATTAGCATTTTTATATTTTAGATTGTATAAATTAATTATGCATTTATTTCTATTTTTGTAGGTGAGTAAGTTAATATCCAAGAATTACCGTATCCAAGAATTTTCCTTTCTAACTCAAGAATTTTCTCTCTTATTACTCAAGAATTTAGCAACATTTTATTCAAGAAATTTGAGTGTCCCTAGCAATTAGTTAACATGCATGGACACCTGATTTCAGCCAAAACAGAAGGTTGAAAGCAAGTGAAAACTGATATCCAGTAGACCTGCAACTAGGATGCACGATTGCACATGATCATATAGAGGTTTGAGAAACGAACAGTGGAGCTGTGTTCTGTTCACAGGTAAGTCCCATTTCAATCTGTGCACATACAAGACTTTGGACAGAAGGGAGAACAATTTGCACAATGCTGCATTTTCTAAAAATTACCATATGAAGGTGGTGGAGTATTGATTTGGGCAGGGGTTTCTATGGATTCTCGAATTGAGTTTTGGTAGAAAACGGAAATCTAACAGCTCTTAGGTACATAAATGAATGTTGGCTACTCATGAGGGACCATTTATAAGCAATAATTTTTTTTTTAATGCATGACAATGCATGTTCACATATTGCTCACATGGTCAGAAATTATCTCCAAGAAGTGCAAATCCATATTTTATCATGGCCAACAGGAAGTCCCAGCTTGAATCCTATTGAATATGCTGGAATGCCATGTTAAGACAATACTGCAGCAAACAGAAACCTTACAGGAGTTAAGGCGAGCACTTCTTGAGAATGAGTGCATACTCCTCCAGAACCCATTGCTAACCTGATTGAGAGCATGCCAAGATGTATGAATTCAGTTATTCAAGCCAGAGGTAATGCCTCTTATTAAAGTGCATTTTTTTTTATGTTTAAAGCACCTAAAAATGTCCTCACAAAAGTTTTTATTGTTTTACGCACTTGTAAGATTACACAATACCAATAAGTTTTGGTTTCTATTTTTTTTCAGTTTAATTTAAGGTGCTTAATAAAACAATTGCTTGTTTAAATACCATATTTTTCCAAATACAAGATAACCTCCATTTTTCAGAACTTAATATTGGAATTTTGCATATCATCTACATAAGACACATTTAAAAGACATAACTATATAAAAAGAATTTTTAAATGAAATTTAAAGGTTTGTTATATTTTGAACAAACTAAGACACTTAAGCTGATTGTCCCTTAATTATTTATTTACTGTATTTAATTTGAATTTGCACAAAAATTTGTTTTGAGCGCTTGCCGGAGAGGGGAGTATGGAAATGTATGGTATGGATGCGATGGTACGCGGTGGCAGTGATGTAATTGTGATGATGATGATGGATATCATTTTGTATTTACACAACATGTGTTATATTAAATGGTAATGATGATAGATAAGATTTTGAACTTCACAATATATTTAATATAACACATAATAAATTTTACACCTAATTTGAATTTGGGCAGAAATTCTCTTTGCAAGCTGCAGAGACATCGAAGAGAGTATGAAATGTATGGTATATGTAATGATAGAATGTGACGGTGGCAGTAGTGGCAGCGTAGCTGTAATGATTATTATTTATCGATGCTATTTTCTGTTGAGACTACATAATATATCGTAAAATGTTTTACCTAGTTTGAATTTGCATGTATATTCACATTGTGGTATATGTGCAGCCCAAGGGTTCTCTAACTTTATTTTAGTCTTTTTTCCAATGAGAATGCTCATAGGCTCCTTAAGAGCTCATTTTCAGCACATAATGAAATGCTGAAAATCTGCTGCATATGTCACAAGCTTGGCAGTTATCTATATCATTTCCCCCTTGCTACGCCATTGCCATACCGGCAAAGTTTGATACTTTTTCCATGTATGGTATTTGAAAAACATATCACAAATGCAAGATGACATTAATATTTTGGAAAAAAATATTGTCTTTCATTTGGATAAATACGATAGATATTCTTTCATTTTACAACATCTTAAATATGTCAACAATGAAGAACAAAATATAACCAAGTATAAATGTATCCAGTTTTTTTGTGCCTGTGTGTATATAAATTTCTTTTAAAGCACATTTTTTCTACCTTTTAAGGACAGTGGGACGTGTGGAAAGTACAATACTTGTGTTTAACTACGCACTTTTGAAAAATCAAAATTCATGGGTTTGCTTTGTCACAGGACAATGAAATTCATACCATGTAAAAGCAGCTATTTCTTAACATGTTGGTAATGTAAAGTATGTAATATAAATTCATATTTTTTCTCAGAAGGTTTCTAAAGTGACATCAACAAACCAAATTTTCAAAATATTATTATTTAGGTACACATAACGGGCACAATTTTTTTCACAGAAAATCCAATTTTATAGGAGAGATAAAACACTTAGTGGTGCATAAAATGAATGGAAAGATATTTTGAATATTTAAAAATTTAAAAACTCTGAATTTTAAGGGAAAGAATATTTTTATCAATTTCAACAATTTTTTTGTCTATATATTTCAATATATTAAAATTCTAATCTGCTCATTTTATGCACCACTAAATTTTTTATCTCTCCTAAAAAATTGGATTTTCTGTGAAAAAAATTGTGCCTGTTATGTGTACCTAAATAATAATAATATGTGTTTTGAAAATTTCGTTTGTTGACGTCACTTTAGAAACCTTCTGAGAAAAAGTATGAATTTATACTACATACTTTACATTATCAACATGTTAAGAAATAGCTGCTTGTTACATGGTATGAATTTCATTGTCCTGTGACAAAGCAAACCCATGAATTTTGATTTTTCAAAAGTGCGTAGTTAAACACAAGTATTGCGCTTTCCTCTTGTCCCACTGTCCTTAACCACCATCACCTACACCAATTAAACCTCTTTACCTACTTTACAAGTACTATGTGCATAAAGGAGGTATTGTATTGCACCAAAAAATTTGATGCCGAGATTTCATTGGAAATACACATTTTGGTACTCCCTGAATCCAAAAAAAGCAGTTTTAGAAAAATGTTCATGTGTGTCTGTGTGCAACATAGCTCAAAAAACGAAAAATCTGATATTTAAATTCAGTATCTTCCAAGGATGTGACACAAAGATTTTCAAGAAACCCCATCCCCCCCTCCCCGCTACCCTTTGCATAGAAAAAAATTTGGTTTTCTCAAAAATGGCTAACGTTTTTTATTAAAATCTTGTACATTTAAGATATTTACATGACAAATATATATGTATATCTTGAATTTTTTTGGGAATTGCCTCTGAAGACCTCTTTATTCTGGATGATTTTTTTTGAATTTTGCATAAGTGGTAAACCGTAAGAGATAAGCAGAAACTTACTATACAAAAAATGAAGAACTCCTTAAAACACACATTTTATGCCATATACATTTTTTTTGTTGGAGTTGACCATTTGAGATATTTCTTGTTACTGGCTTCAATTTTAAAATACTTAAAACTTTTATATGTGGTATTAATTTGTTGAGTTGGTATTTTTAACACTACGTTATTTATAATTTGACTGTCACTGTTACTAAATTCCTCCAAACATCAATCAACTTAAAACTTTTCTCATACGGGAATTAATAAGTTCCTGGTGATGCAAAGAAATACATAGCAACCATATTTTAAAACATTTGACGGTTGGTTTAACCTAGTGTATTCTTATTTCCCTTTTACTTAGAGGAACTATAATAACACAATTTCTAATAATCCTAATTAGCATGAAGCTTATTAACAATAATTTGTTACAGAGATGTACGGAGAGTCATGTGAATGGAACACATCAGATTTTTTTTATATTAAACCTTCTCACCTATTTTGCTTGGGTACAAAATAACTTGCAACTGAGCACAGATATGTTGGAAGTGAGGTAAGCAGAGCACACAGACTTAACACAGTAAGAGCACTCACCAGTTGCCAAGTTCAGCAAAAGGTATCCATAATTAGCCAGTGAACGTTTTAAATCGTAAGCTAATTGTTTTGATTGTTTAGAAGCAAGGGTATCAACACTTTCAAAATTACAACTGATATGATAAGATTTAATCTCATGCTTTCTTCTTTTTTGTTTTTTTT
This sequence comes from Hymenopus coronatus, assembly GCA_030762935.1. Classification (NCBI taxonomy): domain Eukaryota; kingdom Metazoa; phylum Arthropoda; class Insecta; order Mantodea; family Hymenopodidae; genus Hymenopus; species Hymenopus coronatus. Next base: position 59,591,364 of record CM060888.1, on the reverse strand, counting down.
CCTCTGTACAAAGTAAGCATACATATATACAAATTGTATTCATACTTTGCCATCATTGTTACAAATATTTATTTACAGGATGCATACCAGTGATCTGCCCATTTGTATCAGAATTAACATAAAATGATCTACAATGTTCACAAGGACTGTACATAGCTCTTTTTATTCCAAATTTAAATCCCTTTCAAAATCTTTTGTCCCTTAGCTCATGATGGAATGTGCCTGAATGATACATTTATTTTTGTTTAACTTTAGTCAGTATTTTTTTGTTTTGTTTGTGCCTTGAATATGAACCACAATTCCCAATAAAAACAAAAAATATATATAATAAATATATGAAATGAATATATCATAAAAATGTTTAATAATCAAATAGAAAACCAACGTGTTTTACTAATATTAAGCTCACATTCTCACACACATACACAACGCATATAACTGCACATATACACTCAAAGCCAAATGCCTCTTTTAAACAATTAGATCTTTAGTTCAATATATGGAACCGTGGTTCATATTGCCATTATATTATCTGATTATATGAATGTGGTTCTAAACAGCTGATGCTTTTGCTCTGTAGGATCAAATTAAGTTAATCATTAGAAGTTATAATTGAAGAATATTAAATATAACATTAAAGCCAAACAATATTTGAGAACTATTTTCTTTCTGTAGGAGGAAAATGAAAATTTAGTACCACATACACACAGGTATACAACAGCTAGGTCCACAATAAACCATGAATGATGCAATAACAAGAACATGAAGAATTTTTACTTATACCTGAGAAAATTAATTTGTATATTGTAAACAATACCACAAGATGATTTTTTTTGCATATGCAGATTCTTATGTTAATAACCAGTGACATCTTTATTTGTCTGCAATACAGCATTAATCAACTTTGAGATTCATCGTAACAACTTTTAAAAATACAATATTTGATTCATATAATATTACAGGCATATTAAAGCAATTCTAACCATACAGCATCCGCTATCAATTGCACAGTTAGTACAATCTTTTAGCAATTATTAGCCTCAAGATTAAAATAATAGCCCATAGCAGGATTAATATGACCATATTTCTAGTGGGCTTTCTTAAAGAAAAGCATTATGCACAATATGCATACATCATGCTATGACAGGATAGAAACTAGAATCTGGATCTTTGCCAATTTTACTGTTTTATTTTACAGGCTTCTGTAAGCTTCTTTTATCACATTTTAACAGACATTCCTTAATATTTTCTGTTCTCATTCTCATGGATTCCTAGTTTATTGTGGATCAGCATTTACAACTCATGCACAGATCCATCTCTGCCAAGAAATATGTTGATATTTTACTCCTAACTGAAATGAAATTTTGCTCAATAACATAACTAGTGTCTTTATTGTTCACAGAAATATTTCAGGCACACTTTCTTCTCTCACTCACAAATTGTACTGTAAAACATGGGCACTAAAGGACTCTAACTGCAACTGCATGCAAGTTTACGACAACAGGCATAAATATATAATATGTAGGTACATTTACATGTAATTTCACAAAGTGAAGGCCTGATAAATAAGATCTAATAAAATCCTCTCCAAGTATCATATTACAATGCACATTTACTGCTATTTACAATGCCAATTGTTAATTCGGGATATATACCTAAATGGAACATAATCACACGTATGTTCTTAAATTATAAAATTTAGTTTTGTGCACATCACTCGTTTTGGTGCTCACAGGTAGAAACATGTGGTTGTGAAGAACATTCAGGTAGCATTCTATTCCCTAAAAGGAGCAAAATTACACAAAAAGGCAATTCGGTCTTCATTCCATCGGCTTTTATTGAACACTCAGCCAAATGAGAGAGAAACTAAGGTGAAAAATAAATTTAAGCCTTGTTTGGAGAATAAGAAAAGTGCTAATGGGAAAAAACATAAGGTTCATTAAAGGGACTCAGGTGGGTTTCTTGTACTGTTATTAAAATACAGGGCACTTTTTGTAACAAATCTGTTCACTTTAAGCTTCATTCATTATTAATTCAAAATTTTATCTACAAACACGTAATATAATCTGCTGAGCTGTTCAGCTTTACCAAGAACATATAATAATGCTCAAACTTTTTAAGTTCCTTGCAGACAGGCAGTCTATTATCACTCGGTACCTTCTGCATTTTCCAACAAACAGAATCCAAACGATTTATTGCATAAAACTGCATTACACTGTTCTTACTGTATCAGCTTTTCACTTCAGTGAAAACTATTCCGGAATTGAAGCAAAAGAACCACTTTTGTCTTTCATTAACTTCTAGAGCACTATATTAATTTACAGATATTTATTTATTTTCAACAAGTTTGTCACGTAGGCATTTTATTTTCTGGACGAAGTAGGCCTCTAAGGATTCTGCACATTTGAAAAACGGTGATTCCCGTGGATTGTAATACCGACAATTATCAAATATTTTTGTCATATCTCCTATAAACTCACTTAACTTCTGGTATGAACGATCGTTTATTCTCAGCTCTATTGTTTGCAGATCTGAAAAAAGAAAACATGCTTTTATTAAGATTCTGTGTAAAAAGAAAGCAGAAAAACAGAATGTTTTTAAGACACAAAGAACTCAGACAATGACTGTAGTTCTTCAAACACGTTCTAAAAAAGTAAAAATATTTTTGAGCAAATATAAGTATATATTAAAAAGTTACAAGCAAGCATCAACATTGTATGAGATAATCATTGTTTTCCCAACTAAGTAGTGAATAGTAACAAATTGCATATCATAGCAAACTATCAAAATACTTCAAATATTAAACTAAAACAAATATTCTTTCTTCTCTATGAAGCATAACATATAATATCATTGCATTCTTTCATACATGAAGAAACACTTCCCTTTATTTTGGCTTAATTAGTCCTGAATAGTTGGTAACCAAGTTAACTCCTTCCTTTATGGATTAGACAAAAACCTTTATTGAAATGTTATTAAATACATTCGACAATTAAAATAATGTAATGATTACTGAAAACAAAAGAAAGTTTTTATAAAGCAGAAATAATTATGCATAGAAACCTTAACCTAGAATGACTAACCTATGTAGATATAATCAAATGAAAAAAACAAGAAGAAAGGAATTGTAATTGAACTGAATGATGCATAATTAAAGCATTAATGTTTGTTTAAAATAACATGAAATAAATTAAAAATAATGGAAACCAAGACATCAAAGATATCTAGATTAGTTTCATGCAAAACACACTGTGTTTGGTTCAATTTTTTTTTTGGTGTGACCCTTATCAAAGTTCGCTTCTTAAGAGAACAAGCTGTATTGATTTAACTTTGCCCCTTGTTTACTGAATGGACTCATTCTCTCATTTGCTTTCTGAGAAATGGGTAATCAAGCTCACAGACTGCCCACATATTTCTGGTGCCAAATGCATGGAAAATAAATCAAAAATAATAATAATTGTTTGTTAACAACTTTTATCAATTGCCAGGATCATTTGCCAGAATTTCTTTTACATTCCTGTAAATCTAATGACACGGAGCTTTGCTAATGTAAATCTAATGACACTTCAGGACCAGGGATCAGAAGGCCAGCCCTTAATACAAAGTACTAAATTGTCCTCATAAATGCATGAGCTATGCATTTTACTAGTGAGCACATCATATATGTGTTTTATATAAAAACACACATAGACAAATTAATTAAACTACTTTTATGAAAAATAACCACTGTTCAGGTCCTGAAATATTGCAAATTATTAACTTTTTATAAGACAAAAACATAGACATCTCAAAATTAATAAAAACCAAGTCTTCCTTGTGCAGTATCATGCCCAAAGGAAAACTGGAATAGAGCTGTTGTCCCAATGGGAACAAATTACAAATGAATTATCAATTATCATAAATTAAAGAATCAATAAGATTTGTTGACTCCGACTGGATTAAACCAATCCACCATCTTTATCTACCAACAAATTCCCAACCTTTGCTATATTTTATAAACAAGAGTTTACTCAGCTTTGAATGATCTACATCACTTGAAACATCAACAAATGAAGCAAGGCCTTCCATTCCCGTCAGCAAATATGATTTCAATCATATCCCTTTGAATGAATTTGACCACATTCGAGCATTTTAAATTATATGCTCCTCTCATACATTTTGATGACTGCATTTACAGTAAGGTTCACATTGCCACATCTTGGTTTATCGTTTCCAGTTTGAACATTGCAAGGCACTAATCTAGATATCTCAGGGCATCAAAAAGGGAAGAAGAAGACTAAAATCTGTTGAATAATGAACCACCAAATGGGATGCCATTTTATAGTATTCTCTGTACATGTAACTTTAATTTATTTTTATATTGCATCATTTTCGTCTACTTATTCTGGGATGTTTAGTTCTGTTCTAGTATATTTATTTCTAAATTTAACTATTCCTAAGGCTGGATCACAATAACCAAGAATGGCAACAATGAAAATGCCAAAGTTAAAATACCTTTATTAATAGTGCATAAGGTTAATATTTATAATATTGTTAATGTTGAGTTTTGTGAAATAGAAGCATGTATATATGCATTAGTATATGTGTTTATGTAATTTTCTTTGTAAATGTGTTTTTAGCAATTTTTTTATAATATATATTTCTATAATTTTCCTTTGACCATGCTATGAATTACCATTATTAACAGAAATAATAAATGAATGAATTACTTCATTTATTATTTCCTTTCTGCTAATGCTTTCTTCATAATAAATCTTTGCTTATATTTTTTTTTAAAGTATAGTGCTTATATCTTACTATATAAAGTTTACACTGCTTTTGTAAGGTGTTAAGGAAATCCTCAAAATTCATTATTTCCTATAATTTTCCAGATCGATGAATACTAGTTGAAGTTTATTATTATACTAAATTTATTTCAAACTAAAAGCATCATCAATTGTAGGATCTACATGGATGGATCCATGCTGTGCCTCTATACAATACACTTTGAGATCCGAGTCTATGTATTATGTATTATTTTTGCATATCTTGTATTATAACCTACATTTAACAAACTGAAACAAAATTTAGCAAACCCTCTGAAATTAATACACAATGCCCTATCATACTTTTAAATATTGATAGTACAAGTAATCTCAGATTGCTATACTGCCATAACTTATTCATAAAATGTAATAATCTATTACTTGATGATGACCATGATGATGATGATGATGATAATGATAATAATAATAATGACGACAATAATTTCAAAGATGGTTCAAAAAGTACCCATGTTTGAAAATAGATGATGTTGTTAAAGCAAGTTTGTGTAACTATTGTGTACTGTCTTCGTTACACATTGCTAAAACAAATTTTAAGTGATTCATAGGTTAGGCATTTCAGTTAAATGGGAAAAATTGCAGTATCATTCATATTGTTCAGTGATTCGTCTTTTGCTTTTGGATGGGAAAACTTGCAAAACTGCTGTTTATAGGGACCTTTTTGCCATCTATAACAATTATGTTAATTCAACAACTTTAAATGTGGTGTAAATTGTTTTAGATGAGGAGTGCCCCTGTTTAGCCCAAAACTTAGTGGGCATTACTCCACATTCAAGGACATCAATTCAATTTCCATCAGACAATGTCTGCATATTCGGACACCTAACAGTGTTTTCTTAAACAAGTGGAATTTCCAGTTTGCCATTACCTGCACATTGTTACAAAAGATCAATTTGTTACTCATAGATGGCACTACAGGACAAAATCATGACTTGAGTATGTGAAAATGGTGGAATTTTGCCCAGTGACCTCTTCCAAGGTATGGAATTCTTTTAATGCACCTTGTACACAAGCAAACTTGTTTACAATTCGAGAGTTTACAAGAAAAATTGTCAAGTGTTGAAAAATATTTGACAGCATTTTGTCCAGCTGTTTAATAAGACCTGATAAGGCTTGACAATGCATTATATTTAGATATACAGTGTCTTTCTGCACTTAACCCCTTCAGAATACATTGACAATACTTTATCACATGCAAAGTAATTTACTATCACCCTTACATAATAAGAGTTTGCAGTGAAATATTGTGTATGTAATTATGAGTACACAGCACTTTCACGTATAACATCAGGTCACCCATAACATTAGATTTCAAATGCAGTGAAAATAATCAATTATGACGAGAAGTGTGCTATATCAAATTGCATTAGTGTATACTATGGAAATCTTCCTGGCAATTTTTTCATTTGCCATGTCCTTATCTTGTGATCCATGGAGTCCACACAGTGGGCAAGCTTTCATAAAGCTAAAAACTAATCAATTCACATATTGGCAGGTAGCCGGTTTGCTTAATTTTCGCTTTCAGCCATGTTGCAGATTTCATGATGCACTTTTAAATTCTCATATTTCACTGGCCAAAGCCATCAAGTCACTGTAAAGTCTTTGACCATTTAGAGCATGCCCTTACTTACTTTCAAGACTTTCAAAGCAAGTTGACAAGAAAAGTTGTGAAGAGTTGACAACTCTTGGAAAGTCTTGTAAAGCACTGAATTTGGCAAGAATTTGATTGCATAAAGGAATTTTAGTGCAAATAAACATGACATGGAACCGACATTATTGCTTCACTTCTGAAGGAGGACTTGATAAGGTTGTCTTCAGAAATTGTCTCTCTTTATTGTACTAACATTGTGCTGCTAATCTAATCTTAAGAACTTTATTCAAAGTCAAATGGATACTTTAGTTATTTATAATTAGCAATTAACCTCTTGAACTATTCCGGTTTAATGCATGACAGGCCACATTAAGGCTGTGCTATAGCACTCTAAGAAAAATATTCACTAATTTATACTTCTCTTTCTGTTTTACTATTATGTGTTGCATTTCTTATTTTTTTCTATATTACAACATTTTTTTGAAAGGTTTACTTTACATTTTTAAATAGATTTTATTCTCCATAGATGTTACTCAAAATTATTGTTATTTTTGTGATCAAGAAAGATGCATGATATGCATGTGAAAATTAAAGGAAGAATGGTTCCAAAGTACACCTATTGAATTGCTATCAAGATGTTGGACTACATACCCATTGGTTCCTTTATCACTTTATAATAGTCTGGTGCCTCATTTGGATCCACAGGCTCCATGAACGGCCAAGCACTTTTATGGGTCTAAAAATAATAGAATTTAAAGGATATCTATTAGCTCTTACATAACTGCAAAGGAAGCTATTTTACAAGTACTTATCAAGAGGCACTTATGGAATGCCTAATAGTTAAGATTTTCACAAAATAAAGCATGCTTTATAAAAAGTTGGCATTTTTTGTTTATTATACACTATGAACCATGCATTTTGACAAGTTATTTTTGGTACGCAATAATAATAATAATAATAATAATAACAACAACAACAACTGAAGACTGGTTTCAGGGTACTTTAACACCATCTTCAATTGCAGGGATGACTGACGCTGCATACAACATGTGCGTCAAGTGATTCCCAGAACTGAAGAAAGGTTTAAAGTACCCTGAAATCGGTCTTCCCAAACGAAGGCAAAGCTGGAGCAAAAAAGTGTAAGAAGGTGACTCATTACATTTAAATTTAATTATGGTGCTCCACTGTCTAAAATACTTCTTTTTATTTGATATTATTGGAACATGTTTCAGAGGCTGTTGCCATGATTAACCTAGAAAATTGCCACTTCTTCCTATCTCGTCTCACAATATGACTAGCCATATACCCTCTACAAGCCACACAAGGAAGTGCAGCAGTGAGTCTGAGCTTTATTACATGGAAATTGTTGAACTGTTTAAATATCTAATAAAACAACATTTAATTAGATAATTTCTTGCTAAAGGGAACAGACAACCTGTTCTATCCATTAAATTTAGTTCAAACAAACATTTCATTATATACCATAGATGAAGAAATTAATTGCACTCTAGATATCAACTATTCCTAATTGTGAGATAAAATCAATCTTGGAAACATACTGCTTATGAATGCACAGAAATTTAATTAATAGATTATCAACTGTGGCTTCATTTATTACAAGAAGTAAATTGCAAATTGTTAAATATTATCTTGAATATATTTTGCTTTCTTCAACAACAAAGAACACATGCATAAACAATGTTTAATAATTAATAAAAAGTTGAAAATAATCTCTTTAATGTGTTATTCAAGTGACTCAATGTTTACATTTAATTTATCCTATTTAGAGGAATACAGTTTAACAATAAGAATATGGATTTTGTAGTAAATGAACCCTTTGATAAGAAATGTTTACCTGTAATTGCTTTATCAGTTTTCGTAACCCTTCAAAGTCCTTTGAGTTGAGATTCTTCATATTCGCAAAATTAATATTGGAATTACGCTGACAATTCGGACATATGTATTCATCAATATTATCTGCTTCGGACTGAAGTATCCCAACACAGCGCCCATGAAACCAATCTTGACAGCGGTCACAACAAATATAAAACCTAGAGAAAATAAATAAAATACCATAAATTTATTTAATTTTTAGAGTGATTAAATTCTAAATTATCAGCTTTCTCTTCAATAATTATATATGAGAAAAATAGCAGATATATTTCATAGTGAGTTTCTAATGACAATTAAAATTTATCAATACACTCACTGTGACTCATCATAAGGCTGTTTGCAGAGACAATACAGTTCCTGTGTGTCCCTTGCATGTCGACATTCAGTGCACACAAACTCTGTAAGGGATTTACTCATCTCTTCCGTAATGCCCACACATTCGCCATGGAACCAGTTATTACACAAATCACAGCCAACATAAAATCTAAAGAGAAAATGAATATGCTTTAGTATAATATAGATTTTAATGGACAGAAATACTCAGCTTAGCAGATACACACTTTGGTATTGACTGGCTATTACAGTCTCAACTTCTGTGTTGTACTATCTACGAGGGCCGTTCAGAAAGTAGCCTCCGATCGGTCACAGTGCGGGTAGTGGGGGGAGTAGCGACGCCATCTGTGCATTCACGCACTCAGCAGGTCAGTCGGCATCAAGCCGTGGTCGAGTGAAAGTCGTACCTGCGCTAGTTTAGTGTTTGTGGCCGTTTGAAATGTGTACTGCAATAGAAAACCCCGCCAAATGTGAAGTGCGTGCTGTTATAAGGTTTTTTACAGCCAAAGGATATTCTGCAGCAGCTATTCATCGTGAGCTTTGTGCCGTGTACAGACCAAGAGTTATGAGTGAAGGAGTGGTCCGTGAATGGGTACGTTTATTTAAAAGTGGACGAGAAAACGTTCATGATGAAGAGAGGAGTGGTAGACCATCATTGGTCACGGACGAACTCGTTCAGACAGTTGATGCAAAAGTTCGTGAAAACTGACGTTTCACAATGTCGGAGTTGTCTGCTGATTTTCCACAGATTTCTAAGACTCTCTTGTACGAGATAGTGACAGCAAGATTGGGTTACCGTAAGTTCTGTGCACGATGGGTGCCCAAAATTCTTACCGACCACCACAAAACTCAAAGAATGGCCTCTGCATTAGACTTTCTGTCACGTTATGAGGCCGAAGGTGAACCATTGTTAAACAGAATCGTGACCGGGGACGAAACCTGGATTAAGTACGTGAACCCTGAGGCAAAAGAACAATCAAAGATGTGGGCACATTCAAATTCGCCTACCAAACCAATAAAAGCCCGGCAAGATTTTTCTGCCCGAAAATTGATGGCAACGGTGTTTTGGGATGCAAAAGGGGTGTTGTTGGTTGAATTCATGGAACGTGGGACGACCATTAATCATGACGTGTACTGTGAAACACTAAAACAATTACGACGGGCTATACAGAACAAACGCCGTGGTATGCTGACTTCCGGTATCGTTTTTTTGCACGATAACGCCAGTCCTCACTCTGCTCGCAGAACAACAGCCCTTCTTGAGTGCTTCAAGTGGGACGTTGTCAACCATCCACCTTACAGTCCAGATCTGGCGCCAAGCGATTATCACCTCTTCATGCATATGAAGAAATGGCTCGGGTCCCAGCGGTTTGATGACGACGAAGAGCTCAAAGATGCGGTCACAGGCTGGCTCCAGGCACAAGCGGGTGATTTTTATGCAGAAGGAATTTCAAAGCTTGTGAACAGATACGATAAGTGTCTCAATCGTTATGGAAACTATGTAGAAAAATAGTGCAAAGATGTAGTTGTAAGATGTATATATTAAAATATTTTTATTTAACTTGGTGAATTTCTTGCAATCAACCGGAGGCTACTTTCTGAACGGCCCTCGTAGATGGAATTTTCGTGTATAGTCTATCTCTTTTTATTTATTTATTTATTTTACAAGATTATGCCTTGATGCTATAATAAATTAAATTTACTATTTGTGATTAAGTGAATCTCTTAAAATAGGCTCTAAACTGCAGTTTTAAGAATTGTTTATGCTACTAATTTGCAACTCGATTCTATAATTTTCACACATGAAACTGGAAAATATTGCAAATGTCAGAATAAGTAGGGTCACAATGCTTGAATTATGAGGCAAGAGGGGAGTAATTTTAAAGTTTTCCTTGGCCATACTTCAACAATTATTCTAAGTGCTCAATCCCAAATTTTCAGCATTACCAGTAAAGTACTTATTGTTATAATGTTAAATGTTATTGATCAATATTACAATTATATCAATTTATATATAGATAGTACATTGTTTATTATTATTATTATTATTATTATTATTCACCATCATCATTGATCAATCTGGGTGATGCAGTTGTTTAAGCACTGATCTTCTGATCCTAATGTTGTGGGTTCAAACCTGGCAGAGACCTTTGATTTTTAAATGTGCTTAAAAGCGACAGTACCATGTAGATTTACTGAAATGTAAAATAAATCCTGCTGACCAAAACTCTGGCAACACTGATATAATCCTGGCAATTGACCGCATCACTAACAAGCAAAATAATTCTTAATTTAAAAATGAATCAGAAGCAGCATCATCAATAGGTTCACATTTTCAAGACCAATCCCCATTATTGCTCAGCACTTCATTCAACCAGTTGGTTATAGACGTTACCAGTGTGTGATATTTTCTTGTCTGCTACTTTACACCTTTCCACACCTCTATGATTATGGTTTGAAAGAAGGCTACTGCTCTCTCTTGTTGAGGATTCCATTCTTGAAACATTATGTTTCACATATTTTTTGATCACATTTAAATTGGGTGATTTTGCTACCCAAAGAAGTGTTAAAACCTTGGGATGATCATATAGCCACTCCTTATGATGTCTGAGGTATGGGCATTGCTGCTACTGTGTATCAATGTATTTGAGGATGTCCTCCACAGAATACACTGCTCAAACAATGCAAAGGAGTCTTTGAGTATGGTAATATACTCTTCTGGTAGATATCTGCATCAATTTCCCAACATCGTAGATGACATCTAGCCCCAGAATGCTACATTGATTCTCCCACTCCACTTAGTAGCTTTAACTTGGTGTAATAGTGCTGTTTGGACGTCAAAGTATTAACCACCCATTAATGTCAGACCAGAACACTTTTCAAATGATGCTTTACTGAAAGGTAGAAAAGGGAAAAGTTCATTTTATCTTTCCTTTATCTTTTATGTTCATGTTAAACCTGATTTCTTGGCAGTCTTGCGATGCCAAACTCCACTGCCATGCAAGGGTTTCAAACAATAGATGAAATCATTTCAGTGATTTCATTCAGCATCCAATATGACAACCAGGTGAAAGAACACTATGCTACCATAAAATAAAAAAAGCTATATGGCTAAATCCTGTTATTTTTTTTGGCTGGTCACTCTTGGGATATCACCCACCATAGCCTTCTTCTTGAAAATGCTGAATCCAAACTTTTCCTCTGCCAGCATTAACAATTTCAGAAATGGGTCGACCATCCCAACAATTTTATCTCTGGTAATCTCTGTGGTATACTTTGGTATTTTGATGATCTTTTGTCCGCTAATAGGAATATCTCTTTGTGCTCCTTTGTACAATCCTACAACCCCTGGAAGCACTTTTCTATGTAACATGCAAAGATTTAGTCATTACATAGGCAAATAATGTGTGTTGTAACATGAAACAAAGACTATGGTCCTTACCATGTCCATACACGTTACCTATTGTTTTTCTTGTGTGCTGGTTGCATCAAATGCACCTTTGATTATCCACCTATATTGTCCATTTGGAAATTGGAAACTATTAGTTTAGAAATTGTAACTGCAGTTGTAGTCTCAAAGCAAATAAATAGGGACAGGAAAATTTTGTTTTATTTTTTTAGAAAATTTCAGGTCTTTTTTTTTTTTTTTTTAATGGGTTTTGGTGTTATTTTTAGTGGGTTTTAGTGCAAGTTGATTTTAGAGACACTTTATGTGATGCATTATTTTAAATTATAAGTGAAAATTACTAAATATATAAGTTATTTTAAATACAAATATTTTATGTATCAACTCATGAAAGCACTTTATTTTTATACAAACTTTAAGTATACAAACTATCAAGAATTATGATGGAGGTTTATTTGAATATTAATTACTTCTATCAGACACTATGAAATGCATACTTCACAACATATTTACCACGTGGATACTTGGTGAATCACACTTCAAATGATAGCATTGTCATGAGTTCCAAATTTTCTTTGTTTAGATTGTGTTTTCAGTCAGCCAGAATCTCACTGTACTATGAAATTAGTTGTTCACTGTCCATGTTGGAACATGACATCCATACTACTTGAAGAGCTGCAGCTGCAAATTCAGGGTTTCTAATTTCATTTCTGTAGGCATTTCACAATGTCAATCTTCTCAACTGAAAGTTATAACTTACTGCATCTTGCAGCTGTCTGTACACTTTCAGAATTGTGACTGCACTGAGTGATTGCAATCTAGAAGCAGCAGTTGACATTGTCTTCAAAAGACCTTCATTTATAGCATTTACCACAATATTCTTAGGATTTATTAATGTCAATCTTCTCAACTGAAAGTTATAACTTACTGCATCTTGCAGCTGTCTGTACACTTTCAGAATTGTGACTGCACTGAGTGATTGCAATCTAGAAGCAGCAGTTGACATTGTCTTCAAAAGACCTTCATTTATAGCATTTACCACAATATTCTTAGGATTTATTCAGCATTGTGAACACAAGCTTTGAGGGATCGAAGTTCTGAGAGTTTATTTTGAACCTGTGAGCCTAATCACATAAGGGAGCGCTTAACTTATGCTTGAAGCAGCTGGCTGCTAACACTTTCTAAAAGCTGACTTATCTCACCTTCAATTTGAAACTGTGCTCCAAGTTGTTTAACCTTGACTATAAATCATGGGCAGTAGGGAACTTGGGTCCCTTAAGATGCTTAAGAGTGCTGTGAGGTTACAAGCACATACCTTAAAAAACACTGCTTCAACAGTGTTAAAATCAAATTGTTAAACTTAAAAGAAAAACATCAAAAAGTTAAAACTCAGTAGAAGAATTGCAAATTATATTTTAGAAAAATTGTCACCGGCACTGGTTCAAAATACCTTAGCAACAATATTACCTATGTTGCTAAATAGCCAGCTAACTGTTAAAAACGTATTGTACTTATACAAGCCGACCCCCATTTTTCAGAACTGAATTTTGGAATTACGTATATCATCTACATAAAAAGAAAATAAATTAATTTTTAAATGAAATTTAAGTTTTGACAATATTTTGAACACATTAAGGACACAAGTTAATTACGTATTTTTGTTCTTTTTTTACTTAATTTGAATTTGTGCTTAAATTCACGTGGTGGGAGACGCAATCAGACGTGATGGCAATGGCAATGGCTGAGCAATTGTTAACAATGTAATAGATAAGATTTTCTATTTAGAAGCATACCTAATATACCATTGTAAAAAGTTCTGCCTAAATTAATAATTTGAATTTGCATGGAAATTCATGTTTTGGACACAAGAGAGACGGAAAGGGGCATACAAAAATGTGCAGTATGTGTGCAGTGGGAGAGTGTGACAATGCAACGGTAGCGTATCGTTACTATGATGGATATGATATTTTATCTTGTTCAATTTACTGAATATAACACATTGTTATAAAAGGTACCTATTTCAAATTTGTGGAGAAACTCACATTGTGAGTGGGGGAGAGATGGAGAAGACCAGAAATGTACCGTTATGTCTGCACATGGCTTAGCTGTAATCATGATGAATACAATTTTCTATTTAGACAACATAACCGAATATAACACATTGTTGTTATAAGACAAAATAGACAATCTTGTAGACTAATTTAATGACATTCATGAGATGGCCTCTTAATATATCCAGATAATGAGTGACCAAATGAAGATCTGTACAACTGGTAGTGCTAACAGCCGAGGTATCCAGCAGGGTGATCTAATGTGGCTATATCATTATACTCGGACCAAGGAGTGCTGCCCAAAACTTCAATGCTCATTAATGAGGATTAATGACAATTAAAGGCTGCATCGAGGGAAGAGGCTGATGGTACACTAGTCTGCTATAATACACTGGTCAGGACAACCAGCCCAAATGTTGTAGCACAATGTGCCTCTACCTTGCCACCCTTAACTGTTGCAGATGTGGAAGAATGCTTAGTCGCACTATTGTCAGAGAGGCAAATGTGTGCAGGTGGCTGCTTTACATAGCTTCTCTGTATTTCGCAGGTATGGCCAACTGTGTAAACTGAATGTGTAAATGTCCCCAGTTCTGGATATGGACAGAGAAGTCAGTTTTGCCAACAACTTTGGAGAATATAGCAGTTGAAGAGACATGAAATAAAATTGATTAACAATGAAAATAAAAAACACTTTATCACAGTACTTGAACAGTACAAGGACAGCTTTTCCAACATTTCCATGATGATAGTGCGCCAGAAAACTCTCTGCACTGGACAAGGCACCCAGTGCAGAGTTCCCTGGCACACTGTAAATAGCTTTCTTCCAAGAAAATTCCTGTTAGGTTGGCCATGCATCTAATGAAAGCTCTGTAGTTTTCTGAGAGTTTGGGTTTCCTACAAATTCCAAAACTGATTTTGTTTTTATTTTTTATGATTCTCAGGGCAAAGAAAGAAATCAGCCATTTTACTTAGCTCCATTTTAAACTTTAAGGATTGTAACAGATCTTTATGGAGTTGACTTGTATCCAGTTTTCATACATATTCCAACATTTATTTTTTCATTTCTTGGAACAGCCTGTTTCTATATTGAACTTAATGAATTCATTTAACAGGTTCAGCAATTTTAGAACATTTCTTAGGTACTACTTCAAAAATATCATCTATATATCAATGCCAATTTTAGAGACAGAAGGGAAAAGCTTTTATGGAGTTATTACAGCTCTACTTACTTAGTTTCATCATATGGAGTCCTGCACAAACAGTACAATTTCTCCTTTTTCCTTCCACCACCTCCACTGCCACCGCCATGACTACCTCCTCCACCTGCTGCTCCACCACCCACTGCCCCTAGTCCTCCCATATTACGCTGCTGTTTTCTTGGCCTTCCGCTGCCTTTCGATGCACTGGGAGGACTTATTGTAGTTGCTGCTACAGGTGTAGATTTTCGCTTTCCACTACCTGTTCGCACTTCATCTTGCTTGCTTCTCTCGGCTTTTGTCCTTGCTGCTAGCTCATTTGAAAGGTCCTTCTGTATAAAACAATAATTGTGCACAGCTTGTAAACACTATTTGCCAACAATATCTTCATAACTGCTTAACTATATTCTTGCTACTTTTATCACCTAAGAGATAATATGCATAGTGCTTAAAGTAGGTCTACTTAACATTTTGACTACTAATTCCGTCAAGTGACAAATTATGGGAACTTGAAAACACTGTACATCTGTTCAATTAATGGAATCCAATTTACCTATGATAGTATGTCAATGGACCCCCTTCCATCAACATGAATTTTTTTTGCGCATTGTTTAGGTTAGCAATAAAGGTCACTAGAGTGCAATTTGGTCAAAGTCAAGCAAATGGCCTGCACTCTGCAACAGGTGCCTTTCTGCGGTGAATGACAAAATGCCATGGTTTGCCTGACAGTAAGATATTGGAACTATTAGAAAGAGTTTTAGTGGTTGTTAAGCAGAATAAATTGATTTTCAATGGTTAGATGATCATCCTGATTATGTTAGCAAGGAATTGAGGTCACTAATTTTGGGATTATTTTTGAATTACACAGTAGAAGTTCAATGGTTACAGTATTCTTGCATGTTTATGAACATCTTATTTTGCACCTTTTATTTTAACATGATGATAATTCAGAGAAATCCAAATCTGGCCTAATGTGAATTCCTTCACAACCTGGACATTCAACTTTCAGCAGTGAAAGGCCCATAATAAGAGTAGTGAGGCATTAATGATGTTCAGATTTTTATGAAAAGTGACTTCAGTGGATTGGGTAACCGTGTTTTTACTGGTGCTAAAGGGATTATGGATGTTAAAGAACTAGATGAATAAATCAATTTTATTGACTTTCACTCTGGAGAATTATTTACCATCTGACCTTCTGGCAAGAACTCTGAGTGCATGACACCGCGATAATCGAAGAAAAAAAAAAAAAAAGAAAAAAAAAAAAAAAAAAAAACTGTCACAACATGACCTTCAGTTTTGATCGAGTTTGACGTGCTCTTTTAGGTTTCGGTTTAGTTGGAAGGCACCATTCGGAAGCTCGTTGACTGGTTTGAGTGTCAAACTCGTAAACCCATGTCTCATCACCAGTTACAATGCATTTCATAAATGTGGGGTCGTTCTAGCATGTCTTCAGCAATCCTTACACAGTTGAGTTTTTGTAGAAAATTCAAGTCTTTCGAAACTAACCGAGCAGCAACGCGTGTCATGCCCAAACAATCATTTAAAATGGTACAAATTGTTTCGTGAGACACAGAAAGTTGAGCGGCAATCGCTCTCAGACCTAAATGATGATTTTCAGGCACCTTTTTCTTCACTTTAGCAATGTTCAGTTCAATTGAAACCATTGATGACCGACCAGAGCAAGGCAAATCTTCCACCACATCTCAACCACTTTTGAATGCACTGTACCACTCACATGCACTTGTTTTTGATAAAGTCGATTCACCGTGAGCCCTCTGTAACATTTTCAGTGATTCAGCACACGAAATACCATTTGCAATGCAAAATTTGAGACAGATTCTTTGTTCAATATTTGTATCCATCGTAAAATCGCAAATCACCTTTGAGATGAACTAACAAAATGGCGTACTGTAAACAACTAGATGACAGATGACGATGAAACTTCGCGTGGGATGTGGTATTCTTTAAGGGATGTGCACGATTAGAGGGAGGCTGAGTTTCAAACAGTGAAGTGCTCTAGTGGACTATGTTGCACAGTCACAGTTGAAACGTTCGACCTCGCCGCTGCCACCGAAGATGTCTGCCGTAGTCGCAGACGAAACATCTGGGAAGAAGAAGGAGGAGCCTAGTAGACCACAGCCCACAAGCCCGGATTATACTCCAGCCAGTATTGACACCGGCCGTGAAAGCCTAAGAATTTTGAGTTTATGAACTCCTAATACATCAGAAGGGCAACTTTTAAGGCTTTCAAATGGAAAGCATTTCCTGGAAAAAAATTCCACCAGTGCCAGGCAAGAAATGTCTACAAAAGACATGTTATGTCTGCTCATTCAAAAAGAATCCAGAAACAGCAAAGGCAACAAGAAAGGATAGCATTGGAGTGCAAAATTTCACTTTGTGTTAACCCATGTATCAAATATCTCATACTAAAAGTGCTACAAAGTGTAACAGTGTACGTTCTTGTTAAGTAATTCACAAACAGGTAAATAATAAATTTTGTGAAATTTATACTTTTTATTTACAATTCACATTTACAACTTAGGTTCAATTTTTTTCCTCCTTTATTTTCCCATATTATTTTTCATTGATGAAGCAAATTAAATACTAAACATAAAATATTTATATATACCATTAGAAAGAGGAAAGTCCAACTAATTCCAGTAAGGCTTGTTCCAATCTGTGTAAAACATGTTTTGAAATTAAAATGTAAAATATCCTAAAATTGGCCTCCAGTTTAGGTACACGTCTTGCAGAAACATTCCACAATCAATGTTTTAAGTCATTTCTACCTTCTTGCTTTTAAGCATCAAGAATTGCTCTCATGGGGAGAGTATTTTGATGGTGAACTACTTATGGAGGCAAGTAGAGTCAGCAGCTATTTCACCTCATTTTCAGTATATTATCCATTTAACATTGTTCTAAGTAATGGATAATACAGCTGTGGCCTTTTAGACATTTAAAGTGCAACTGAACTGACCAAACATAAGGGCATTTGAAATGCACCAAACATATAAACCAACAATTTAAAAGTTTCTCTCTGATCAAAATTTTGACATACCCCCTAAAATTCCTCTTACCTGTATTTCTATTTGCAGCTCTTTTTCCAACAAGGCTCTCTTCTTGATCATATCTTTTTTTAATAGTTCTTTATGTCTAAAGAGTAACACTTGCAGCTTAGTTTGAACCTGGTGTCGTCGCCTTTCCTCTTGTGACTCCCGCCATTTGCCTGTCCGTGATCTTGCTCCACCCGCACTTGTTGCTGCCTTTTCTTCATTACGTTCATCTTTCAATGCCCTGCATAATCAAGCATAAAATTAAAAGAATTATAATGGGCTTATAATTAGGATGACCAGAAATTTTCCCTTATAACATTCCTTTCATCTGAGTTACCAAATAATGAATTAAACTGAATGCGTTTCCTTAAAACGTTTAAAGAAAATCATGAACATATATAGTACATAAAATATTGCATTGAGGCAAATGTATGGCTAATTTTACTTTAAAACATACATACATGTAAAGAAAGTAGTGCATTCTATCAAATAATTTGATATCAAGATTTCACCAGAAACATGTGGTTCAGGGACTCCTGAATTAAAAAAGAAAAATGTGACACAAAGATTTTCAAGAACCTCCCCAACCCCCCAAACGTATGCTACATTTTTTGAAATTTTCTATTTTCTAAAAAATGTCTCTTAACTTCACTTAGCACACCATATAATAAAGATATTTTCATGACAAACAAAATGTATATATTGCATTTTCTGGGAACAGCCTCTGGAAATAGACAAAATCTTATTATACCAGAATGTAGATCTCATTAAACACACAACTTGTTGTCGTTTTTTGAACTAACCATTTCCAGGTATTCCTTGTTATTGCTTAACATTCTTCAATACTTATATTTTTCTTATATGGTAAGTCATTTTTCATCTTGGTGAAGGAAAGAGAACAAATTTCATTTCCTCACTTAACAATCTTCACTTCAAAGATTTGATACTTAATCCTAGTGTATTCCATTATTCCCCTTGAATCTAAAAGGAAATATGAGATAAAACCATTTCTGCTAATGTTTTAGATTAATATGAAGTAAATAGAAGAATAAGATTTTACAAGAACAATTTGTTGAAGAAAAGGTAGAGAAAGTTTTGTGAGTAAAAAACAGAAGATTTTTTACCTAAACATGCTTATAACCTAATCAAGGCAAATAAGAGTCCTACAAAAGAGAGCCACTGAAACACTTATCCAGCTGAATATATGTGTTGCACACATCACCAGGTTGCTCACATCTTGACCAAATTATACCTATTGCATGCAACAAATATTTGTAGCCTAAATTGAAACTGACTTTTGAGAATATCTGTTTAGATATTTCATCCCTACTGTGTGGATTTGTGCAGCACAAACGAAACAACTTTGAAATTAGACTTCTTTCAGACATTATGCCATTACTACTTGTGAGTATTATACTGGCAAGTATTTTGAGCTGTTGAGATTACTATCTCTTTGTTAGATAGTATAGATAGTTATACTCCATAATCTCTGGTTCCCAAGGTTGCAGGTTCAAACCTAAAGGAGGACTATGGATTTCTCTGGGCATGAAAATCCTTAATATGGTTTCCTTCAGAAGGGAAGTAAAGCTGGTGGTTCTGTGTCATAGATTTACAATACATAAAAGAACTTCAAGCCTGATAAACAGTGTTTTTGAGGAAAATTAAGCTGTCTTTCATGCCTGGTACAGAAACGGGATGCTGAGAGCCACAGCAGTTACAGAGTGACCAAAAAAAAAAAAAAAAAAAAAAAAAAAACAATTTAATTTCTGCTAGATACATACATTTCCCTCATTTATATTCAGACTTACTTGCAAACAGAACCATTGTTATCAGAATAGCAAAGAATCTTGTGTATTGAGCAATTCAACAATGGAGTAAGATGTGTTCTGCTGACAAGACTACTACTGTCATTCATAACAGAGAAGATTGCCTGCAGTCACCAAAATCATCAGGGAGAGAGAAGTAGTAAATCATGGCAAAGGAAATTAATATTTCACATCCAAACAATGGTATGGCTCATAAAAAAAGACCTTAGGTTATGAGATTTTCAAAGTAACATCAGACAGCACCACAATGATGTATTAAGAGAGAGAGCAAAGTTTGCGCTTAAAATTTCAAATCAAGCTAACTGGAGTTTTAAAAGTGATTAGCTGCGCTTATACATGGTTTGGTTTAAACTATGTATAAGCTTTGGCTTAAGCTAAAGACATGTTATCAGAACATTAACAATGAAAAAATGTAAATTATTTTAACCCATATGCACAACTATCTACAATGTTTAAAATTCATCCTAAACCATTCTCATATATAGTATGATAAAAATGTCACCAATTAAGTAAGCAGTTGGCAAATGTGACACATCACTGTTGTTAAATAGGAACCCTTATTTTTGTAAAACTTTTCACAAATTTTATTATAAAGTGAATGATACATGCAAAACACATTCACTATATTTCATGATTTATTGATATTTCACGTTTATGTTACAAATTTACCCTTTCTCATGAATTTCCCACAAAATTGGTCAATATTTGCAATGTTATCATGAAAAGACTGAATAAAACCATGAAGAATGCGTTTGTTATTTTGTATCAATCTACTGATGTTTCCTGAAAGGTAATTATGTGCAATAATCACCAGGTGCAATTGTTGTGTCATCTGGAGAAAAGGAGCAATGCAACTGCATTGTTTCAGTTTAACAATGCAATTAGTGCATTGATGTTGCCACTGGCAAGTAAAGCCGTTGGTCCTGTCATAGATTTACGGCACGTAAAAGAACCTCAAGCCTGACAGAGAAGCCTCTGAGCAAAATTAAGCGGTTTTCACGCCCAATTTAGAATGGGACGCCGAGAACCACAGCAGTTAAAGAGTGTAAAAAAAAACTGGCACCCTTACCAAGTGAATGAGAAATTGCTTTCCTTGTAGAATGTAAGATGTTATATTTACATGAAACAGTGAACAAAGCGCTTTACGAGAATTTCTTTGTGACTTGGACAGACTTAAAAAGAAATAATAAAAAAAGAAACAACCAGTCTGTGAGGGTGATTTCTTTTTCTAAAATACCAAAAGTAGTGACGATTCAGAGTTGAATAAACAAGTTTTGACAAGAAGGATTTTATTTTTCATTGCAAAAGAAAATATGCATATATAAATTCTGCAACTCCTTCATAGACAGTAATAGACTGGATACTAGCAAGAAACTCGAAGGTCATAAGGCAAACAAAGCAGAGTTCATGTAATGAGGACAAGCAAAGTGCCAGACAACATTAGATGTTATACACGAGTGGTTCATTTTCACTCTTAACCAGTGTCCAATGTGATCAGGTGTCTCAGAAATGTTCAGTCTGCAGTAGTACATGGTAATTAGAGTGACGGTTCACCATGCAGCCAAAGGAAGTGCAGAATAATGTAATGATATAATTATACTGCTGGTTGACCATGCAGCCAAATTAAAACTACTGAGCATCTAAAAGCACCCACTTTGACCTAGGTGATGTGTCCATGTTGCGTGTTCCCTATGCCTAAAGAGCTTCCATATTATCATATGCGAATGCTGATTTCTGTGTCCACATAGAATTCAATGGTCAAAAACACAGAAAGCAGTGCTTTAGGATGCGGCCCAACTTCCAAAAAATGAAAATATGCAAGTTCAAAATATAAGAAGCTGGAAGAAATAGTAAACATCTGGTTCGAAACTTCAAGAGCAGAAAGCTAATTAAACAAATGTGGAGAAAAGGCAAGTCAGAATTACAATGAACTTAATGTGATGAGACATTGCATTAAGAAATGCTGCACTTATGATAGTGGGAATGGCTCAGGATTGGTAGTTTTTTATCACTTCATACTACTATTGTCTTCATGCTTCTAATTACCATGACATCACAATTGATGTAATGGGTTAATGTTTGGCAGTCAAACTCTAGCTATGTCAAATTTAAATAGTGCCAGTATGTTAGACTTCCATGTTATATTTAGTTGATAGTAATCCAGCTTTAAGTTGGCCAACATTCTTGCAATTCAAAATTTTAGTTCACTCACTGGTTTAACTGATCGATTCAAGAAAAGGTTTAACAAAATGCACAAAAATATTTGAAGAGAATAGATTTCCTTCCCCCCCTCCCAAATTGTGTTTTATTTATGGATGCTATTTAACTGCTGTGATTCTTAGTCTTTCATTTTATAATGGGCATAATTGCTGAATTTTGCTCAGAAGCCTCTCTTATCAGGCTGGAGGTCCCTTTATGTGCCATAAATCTAGAACACGAAATCAACGGCTTTACTTCCCTTTCAACAGAAGTCCTGCTAAGCATTTTTATACCCAAAAAAGTCCATTAACCTCTGCCGGGTTTGAACCATGAGCTTGGCTAGATTTACCCCTAGACCATGAAGGATGACTGTTTAATTTATACAGACCCCTTTAACTTCTATAGTATATCACTGGCTTTAATTTTAGAAACAATGCTGTTGTTTCCTCGCTGGGTAAAACTATAAGAGTTTATAACTGTTAGTTTTTTTTAGGTATATTATATTATTAAACATACACATTGTCTCAAACATACTTCCAGACTCTGTGTGGGATAGGGATATAATTCTAGTTAAAGAAAAACTTATCCAGACCAGCCATTAATCTCACCTCTGGATGATAAGTCAGAACCCTGACAACTTGACCGCATAGGCAGTCAGTCAAAATATTGTTGATGAAGATTCAGTAGCTGATGGTGAAACATGAACTTAGGGAAATTTTCAACTGAATGAAACTTGACTACCTAGCTACTTTTTCTACACATACCATGTATGTAGTGTATAGAGAAGGCATTGTATTACATCCAAAAATTCCATACCGAGATTTTACCAGAAATACATGTTTTGGGATCCCCTGAATCCAAAATAAGCTTTTATAAAAATGTCTGTGTGTGGGTGTGTGTGTGGGGGGGGGGAGGGCAGCATGGCTCAAAGACGAAAAGTCCATCAAATACAAAACTTGATATTTAAAAGTTCAGTATCTTCTACTAAAGAAGCGACACAAAGATTTTCAAGAACCTTCCCACCCACAACTATCCTTTACATGGAAAAAATTTCAAAATAGCATTCTGGAGGAAGTAGAGAAGCCCTTAAACTACTGCTTAAAGTAACTAGTGGATATTTCAGTAAGACTTAACAACCAAGTTACAGTTAAGCTATGCCCTTAGCCACTCCATGTTTAATTCATGTTTCTTATCTCCAAAACAATGAAAATTAAACTGCACAATAATATTGAATATATTTCCACTGGTTCCTTGAGCTGTTTATTTGTAAAAGGATATTCTGTAAGGGTGAAAAAGCCATAAAATACATTTAATTAAAACTAAATTGACCTAAACTTCTCACCTGACATCCTTTGTCTCAAGCTTAGGAACTTTGCGTTTTGGTGTGCCATCCCAGTCCTCTCTAGCACCAACTGCCTGTTGCTGCAATGCCGACACCACAGCTGTTGATGGCCTCTTTTTTGCTGGTGTCTTGGGTACTACAGTGGTTGTCATTTGAATATGCTGCACTGGTGCCTCTGTCTTGTCCTGCTTCATCTGGCGCTCCTGATAACGTTGTAATTGTAACAATTTTTCCTCTACCTCAGGACTCAGATTTTCTTGCTTAAGTGCATTCTTGATTGCTATAAAAGAGAAGTTAATTCTGCTTTAGGTTTTTTCATTTATTTAGAGGCATATTCCAAGAAGCAATTAAAAACATTCAGTTAATGGAATGTAACTATTTATCAGCCACAGCACGTATGTTTGATATTTTGGACTCTGGTTTGTAATTCAAAACATGTGAAAAGGATTTAACAAGCAAGATTTTGTGAATTTGTAAGTTAACTTAATAAAAAATGTTTTCAAACTGTACTTATGCTCTAATACCTGATAATGTAAGCACCTTTTAATTTTAACCAAAATTTATATGTTGATTCTACAACTACATTATTAATGCATGCTAAAAAGAAATTCATCAGACAAATTAACAAAAGAAGAATGAAATTAGATGGAACTGTTGCCAGTAAAGGATGAGGGATCCCAGGTTCAATTCCCAGTTGAAAGGGGGGAATTTTACTCTATTCAAGAGTATTCCTTATCCTCCTGTATGAATTAAGAGTGTGAATATGGGTGTAATATGTGGGATCCAGCAGAGGAATAGGCAATTTTAAATTATATTTAGTCTACATAAGAAATTTTTTTCCATACATGTATATCTGGTTCTTAACCAAAATAATATGCCATTTATTTCTTGAAAATAACACCTTTCCAGTGATATTCATTCACTTGCAGACATTCTACAAACCTCAACTGCAAGCTGGACATACAGTGACTCAACAGGGAAATATTTGCGGTTTTATGACAAATATTGGCCTTTATGTTAAATATGCAGGTCATATTTAAAGACAACACTTTTCAAGTATCCCATAAGAAGAAGTTGCACACACTAATCTAGGGAAATTGCCGGCAAGGTGACGTCACCTGTAATGAAGATGAATTGATTTGGGAAAAGTCTCATTATGGAGGCCCACACAGTGCGACTAGTGGTACCATCTTATTGAAACCAGGAAACATAAGGAAACAGTATAATTTCATTAGTAAGAAAGGTTTCAATCATGTTCATGAACCTGTTTGATGTCATGGTTGTTGCTCTCTCCTCATCATCCTCAAAAAATAAAGGGCCAATTATCCTAGATGACATAATACATTAAAGTTTACTTTCTCAAAGTGAAATACTTTTTCATCTAATTGAATAGGATTGTTTTGAGATCAATATCAGAAATTCTTTGTTTACAACAAAGCTAGACACATCTCTTCAGAAAATGTTATTCTTGAGCGAAAATCACAAGGTGCACTGCTGAAGCATGTAGAAACGAAAATGAAGATCTAAGTGGAATATTCTTCTTACAGTCCTCTGTGATAAGTTCACTGCAGCAGAATGCTTCACTGCTAAGTACACTGAACTTCTGCTTACAATGACTCTTAGTGCATCACTGGTGTACACTTGGTACTTCTCTTACCTAAAGGTGTGTTCAGGGCTGAACCAGTTTCTTCAAAGTTCTTAAACTATTAAATCATTAATGGGAATGCACAGTGAAGTAACTAATTAAATAGGAGTAAAAACATAGATTACACTCAGACTTCACTCTTGAAATAAGGTAACTTACTTTGGACATGTTTCGGTGGCTTTTTCCACCATTTTCAACGAAGATTCACTGGTGAACTCGTGGTAGCGGCCTGTAGAGGTCTCTCTTCCGGATAGATGAATTTTGAGATGAGTCCATTTGTTTGTGGAATGTTAAGTTCATCAGTGAATCTTCGTTGAAAATGGTGGAAAAAGCCACCAAAACATGTCCGAAGTTACCTTATTTCAAGAGTGAAGTTTGAGTGTAATCTATGTTTTTACTCCTATTTTCTTAAACCATATTTTTATCCAATTAGCAGATGAAATGGGATCATAGGTGTTCTAAATTAAAATGACAATGAGATTGGCATCTAGCAACCTCATAACTATCATTGTATTTATAAATATATCCACTGTTACAGCACATTGTTGACCTGTCCACTAATTCATGTTTACTGAATGGCATTGTCATAGTAACAGAATGTGCACATAGTTCTCATGCTATTAAATTATACGAGACAACACATAATGTAAAGTTGCCCATTCCTCTGCCGGAACCTATATAAATCCCAAAGAAAACCAGAAATCCAAAATTAACTTACAGTATATGGTTAACACTATTACCAGTAAGCACATGCTCCTCAGGTATAGGCTGCCAATATGACCACTGCAGCTAAAAAATGGGGTTTGGAATAAAAAAATGAAATTCTGTCATCAAAATTACTGTGTAGTAATAAAAAAAGATGTGAATCAGGACACAAGCTTATTTGGATTTCCTACGCATCTCAAACCATATGTCACAGCTTTAAAGTGATAAACAAATGCTCTCTTATCCGCCGAGTTTCAGATAAAAACAGGGAATACTCGAAATTTCCACATGTGGAAGACAGTACAAGTTGGTGGAATCATAATGCCCATAAATCTAATTGAAGCAAATATGGGAATAATGCATTAATATGAATTCATTGCTCTCCAGCTTACTGAAATGCTTGGGCAGATTAATAATTTTACTTTTCTAAACAAACTGTAGTTAAGTATTTCTTTTCTAGGATACGAAAAAACCAATAAGGTTCTTATACCAATTTTTAATCTTTTGTCATGAAAGTAACAATGCAAAATTTTCAAGAATACTTCAAAGGGGTGTGTTGAGCGAAAATCAAATTCTTTGTTTAATGAATGGATGAGTTTATACGCAGCATAATTAAGAAAGCTACTTTATTCGCTCATAAACCCATCAGCAAATGAAATTTAGGTTGTTAGCTCATTTCTTCCTGATCGTACTCACTATGCTGGATGTATTCTGGTGTGAGAACAAATTTGTTTGGAGAGCCAGATGTCTTGGTTCCTGGTGCGATGGCTAACAGACCACCAGTACCTGTGGTGACGGTGCCAGTTACAGCCTCGGATGATGAAACTGTTGCAGATGCTTCTGATGATACTGCTGTAGGAGAAACCAGCTGCTCATTGCTCTGCTGCTGTCCATTCACAACCACCTGCTGCTGCTGTTGTTGCTGCTGCTGTTGCAGAAGATGTGAGGCCACTTGATTGTTGCTGGTAACAGCTGAACTTGAAGAGGTAGCCAGTCCAATCTATAAAAAAAAAAAAAAAAAAAAAAAAAAAAAGTGATGGTCACATTCACATTGCATTCTTACAATTCTTCAACAAGTAATTCTTTAAAAGATTATTCTTCAATTTGCTCCACGATAATTGAGGTAAATATTTGCAAAAATGTTTTTATTACATACATCAGCAACAGTCACATTTTTTAAGAACTGGTGGCTACATGATGGTTTTGAAATTCTATTCTCTTTATTATCTAAGTTTGCCGGGCTTGATGGCTATGATCCAGTTGTTTGCATAACCGACATTTTGCCAAATGCAGCTTTCAGTGAAACGCCGGTTATGCAAACAACTGAACCACGGCCAAAAAGCCCGGCAAACTTAGATAATAAGGATGATAACGCCAGCCGTGAAAGCCTAAGGCTCTCCATTCTCTTTGCTTCATTCAAAGAAAAAAAACCAGAAAAAACAAAAAACAAACAGAATCAGAGAGACACACAAACCAAAAATGTGATGTGTTACATTCACATGACTTTCTCTATATCTCTGCAACAAATTATTTTTAAAAAGCTTATGCTTCTATTTACTTCCTTCTAATCGAGAAAAAATTAGCAGAAATAGACTTATTATTTGCTTCCTTGTAAGTAGAAGCAAAATAAGGAAGTACCATAAGTTAAAGTGATAGTCAAAGGCTGGTTGCTATTGAAGTTCCTTTGTTTGTTTAGACACGAGTTCACAAAGTCCTGTATTAGAAAAGTATAAGTTTTTTATAGCTGAAACAAAAAACAAGTAATATCTCAAAAACAATCACCTCCACGAAAAAAAATGTATATAACATAAATTGTGTGTTTTAAAGTGCTCTACATTTGTTGTGTGGTAAGTTTTTGACCATCTCTTACAGTTTAGCAGTTATGCAAAATTCCGTAAAATTTACCCAGAATAAATTAGTCTTCAGAGGCTATTCCCAGAAAATTCAAAATATACATTTTATTTGTCAGGTAAATACCTTTAAATTGTCAAAAAAAATTCTATGTACAGGGTAGTTTTGGGTGCAGGGATTTTTCTCAAAATCTTCGTGTCGCATCCCTGGGAGATACTAAACCTAAATACCAAGTTTGGTATTTTACCGACTTTTCGTTTTTGAGTTATCGTGTTCACAGACACACATACACGGACCTTTTTCTGAAAATACTTTTTTTGGATACAGGAGACCCTAAAACATATATTTCCGGTGAAATCTCGGTATCAAATATTTTGGAGGAGTGCAATACCTTCTCTATACACTATGTACATAGTACGTATAGAGAAAGTAAAAAACAAAACAAACGACTCCCCATTTGAGAAAATTATAAGTATTTCAAAACTGAAACCAATAATGAGTATCTCAGAAATGGTTAACTCCACAAAAAAGTGTATTTGACATAAATTTTGTGCTTTAACAACATTTCCATTTCCTGTCTAGTAAAATTTTGTCTATCTCTTACAGTTTTGCAGTTATGGAAAAGTCATTGGAATGACGAAGAGAAAATTCAAAATTAATATTTTGTTATAAAGTGTCTAACATATATGGTATTTTAATCAATCTTAGAGCCATTTTTGAGAAATTCAAAACTTTCAAAAAACATCCAACGGAAAGGTTTTATACAGTGAGGGATTTTCTTGAAAATACATCCTTGGTATATAGCTGATTTTAGTTGTTGAATTATGACAAATATGTGCATGCACATGCACTTGCGCACACACACACACACACACACACACACACACATATGCATCTTTTTCTCAACTTTTCTTTTTATATTTAGAAGCCTCAAAACACATTACACAAGCTGAAATGTCAATATCAATTTTTGGGCAGAATGCAATATCATCTCTACCTACTCTAAGTGGGAGAGAAAGAGAGAAAGAAAGAAAGAAAGAAAGAAAGAAAGAAAGAAAGAAAGAAAGAAAGAAAGAAAGAAAAATTAATATTTGAAATACGATGGGGAATCAAAACAGCATTTCTCTGGTGAAAGTCTCCTTTATTAATGGTGTACATTAATGTTATTCGTTGTCCTTTATTATTTCCTTGAATTTCTATTGATTTTTGCCATTCTTTATTGTTTTTACTATTGTTTTTTGAAACAATGGCCAGTTGTGAGTTGCATATAAACAAATCACAAGCCATGCATTTGTTAGGAGATCTAACGCTCAATTAATGCAAGGGAGTCAGCACATTTGCCAGTATTTCTTATAGTTTTGTTTTCATAGCTTGCAATTAGACAGCTCCAGCTGCTTCATGTTATGGCAGCCTTCTTAATTTCTATGGTGAAAAATCTAATGCTGACACTTTCTTCACACTCCTGGACCTGGGAAAGCTTTTCTTTAATTGTCATTGTATAAAACATAATGGTTAATTGTTAAATATGTGGAACATAACCTCACAATGGGCTTTTAATTCAACTGTTGGTTAGTCTGGAAACGCAGCAGCTGAAACTGCAACTCACAGCCTTCTATGACATAACTTAAGGCCTGACTTGAAAAACTCCATTCCAGCCGATGACAACAATGCTATCTGAGAGCTCAAGAAAATGTGTGTGAGTAGTATAGCTATACAAAATTACAATTAAGGTAAGGGGGAGGATTCATCATAAAAATCTTATGGATCATTGTACAATCATTTCATCATAATTATTATTATTATTGGAGTTTAAAAACAACATTGAGCAAGTAGCTGCTATAAAGGAAATATGAAAAACAACAATGATAACAAAATGACAGTAGCAAAATATGAGAATAACAAATTATGAAAGCAAATCACAAAGTCACAATTGTACTGTAGGCAACAATAGAACTCGTGTACTAAAGGCTCACAATTGGAATTACATAAAACTAGCAATCCGCTGTTATGCTTTCTGCTGCATCACTGAGTAAAAAGTTGCATTGCAATGAGTTCAGGGAATGTAGCAGATTTTCTTTTATTTAGCAAGTTCACCAAATTACAGTATTTATCCAAATCCTGTCCAAAAATTTGTTTTCAAAATTTAATTCTGGAATTAAGCATATCATCTACATAAAAAGAAGGCACAATAACTTAATTTTTCAACACTTATTACTTTCTTTACACAAACTATGTACATAGTGTATAGAGAAGATATTGTATTGCACCAAACATTTGATATCGAAACTTCACTAGAAATATATATTTTGAGTCTCCTAAATCCAAAAAATGCATTTTTAGAAGTGTGCGTGCGTGAGTGCATGTGTGTGTGGACTGCATAGCTTAAAGACAAAATGTATGTTAAATACCAAACTTGGTATTTAAGTTCAGTCTTCCAAGGATGCAACACAAAGATTTTCAAGAAAATTCCCTACCTCCAACTACCCTTTACATGGAAAAATGTTCAAAAATTTTGATTTTCTTGAAAATGGCTCAAACGATTTTGTTTAAAATATTCTATATCAAAGATATTTACATGACAAATAAAATGCACATTTTGAATTTTCTGTAATAGCCTCTGAAGATAACTTTTTCTGGATGGATTTTGCAGAATTTTGCATAACTGATAAACCGAAAGAGACAAGACAAAAACTTACTTCACAAAAAATTTAGATCTCCTTATAACACACAATTTATGTAATATACATTTTTTTCGTGGGATTTATCGTTTTTGAGATATTGCCTGTTATTGGTTTTAGTTTTAAAATATTTATACTTTTCTCATACAGAAATTTTTCCAACTCCTGGACAAACATACAAAAAAAAAAAAAAACAACAAAAAAACAAAAAAAAAACAAAAAAAGAAGAAGAAGAAGAAGAAGAAGAAGAAGAAGAAGAAGAAGCAAGCAAGCTTGTGATTTTCTTTTGGGTGGAGGAGGGACCATTTCTAATTTGCATGAAAATTCACATAATGAAACAGACATAGAGGTGGAGCAGAGAATGGAACTGCATAGGTATGTAGGAGATGATGGTGGCAATAGCAGCAGAGCTCAATGAGAATATTGGATAAGTTTTGTGTAATTTAAATTTGTGTGGAAATTCAAATAATACAAATGTACCGGTATGCTACAGCAAGAAGAGGGAAATGCACAACTAAATCTTTCTTTCTGTTTGACCAATGGTCCAAGTACCGATGTCAAAGACAATCCTCTATTTTTATTTTAGTCACCAAAGAAATAATTTTTCCAATGATAATGCTTACAATGCTAGGTCCATTAATAGCTAACTTTAGGGAGCAAAATGAAATGTACAAAAACTCCCATATACTACACGAACTTGATGATAATCTTTACTATTTCCCCATGCTTTGCCAAATCCATACCCATGAAATTTGAAACATACTTTTCTCCCCCCATGCTTTTTGGCACACATGCATGTACTGCAAATGCAAGACAAATCCCAGTTCTCAACATTAATGTTTTGGAAAAAAAATTGTATGTTATCTTTGGATAAATATGCCTTTCCTTTGATATTTATAAACTATTTTAGGTGAATGTTTCTGGTATAGGTAATGCTTTACTGATTCTTTTATCAGTTGAAATGCCCATAAATTATTTTGAAGCAAGACATCATATGAACATGATGTGATATAATCTCATTGACCACTTTCTCCACAAATACTGCAGCACACAGTGACAAACTGCAACCATTCCAAAATGCACTTTGTCAACCTTTTTCAAGCACGATGGTATGCTAAACACTGTTTGAATGCCAAATTGACTTTCAAATTAATCTTTAGACAATGTATAATTGGTATGCAGAAGTTAGTTACTGAGATATGTATCTGAATTAGAAATTCTTCTCACTTGGAATTTATAACACCAGACATCACTAAACGATAATCTTACCTGCACGTGTTTCAAGACATGTTCATTTTGTATCAGGAATCTCCCAACTGTTGCAGCATTTATCTTAGTGGTTTTTGACAGGGTTGGGGCTTAATATGATTGGTGTTCTTGTTATACACTTACACAGTGTACTATGTGGCAGCTAATCAAAATTCAGTGTGTTCTGGTTCTTTATGATGTGAATTTTTTTCCCAAATATTAAATTCTGCTGCATAACTTGCAGATTTTATAAGTGTTATGTTTTAACTTATTTCATGATTTGATAACCAGAAACTGTGGGTGCAGCAGCAAATGAATCTAACAGTCAAAGGTAATTTTTTTTTAATACCCGCTTTTACTACATAGGTGCTCAGGCAATGACACTGATGATACATGAAATGAAGATGGAGTACCGATGGTGGAATGCGATGGTGGGAGAAAGCAAAGAACCTGGAGAAAACCTCCACCCCAAATTCCATATGCAGTCACCTGGGCCACCTTGATGAGAGTCGAGCGGTCTAACCACTCTGCCATGGCATGGTCCAAAGGTAGTTGAGAATACAAATGTCTGCAAAACATATGCACTACAAACTAAGTAAAATCCATGAAGTTTCAAGTGTTAAATTTGACTCAATATTACTTTCAAAAATTAACATAATGAATTTTAATTTGCTACCACTCCGGAAGTATATAACAAGAGCACTTATTCATGCCAAAGCCCTTCAAAAACCACAAAGAAAAATGCTGTATCAGTTGGTAACTGTTGATGGGATGAACATGTCTCAAAGCACTCAGGTAAAATTACCTTTTAATCAAAATGTGCCAGTACACTTATTTCATTCTGTTTCTATTCTTATATACCAAATCTGGATGGTAATGTACCTGTTATATATCTAAGATATCAGTGTTTGTTCTGTCTTTGCAGAGACAAATATAGCATGTTCTCATATGCATTTTGCAGACCTTACTGGTACCGTAAAAGGCATCATGAACAGCAGCTTTTAAATGATGATCAAAACAGATCAATACAGAACCTTCATGACACCTCACAATGCATTATTTGATATGGCAGGAGCCTGCACAAAAGAGGGACACAACACATTTTGTTTTTGATCTCACTGACATCACTTGTCAGGGGCAGCATAACTTTCCATTCAAGTTGAAGGTTTTTACTTTGTAGGTTTTATGAGCTCTAAAATTCTGTAAGATGTAATTCAAACATTTTATAGCTTGCAATCACTCGACAGACTCTTATGCTGCAAAACATCTTTCCTTTAAGATGCTGCATCTGCTACTCCAGAATATTGATTTCTAAAATTAAATCCTTGCTGCAATTATTAATGCAAATTATATGTATTGCTTTGCTGGTTTTCAAGTATGACCCCCACAATTTTCATGCACAAGGTTGCATAACAGAAGGAAACAAGAATACTGGCACTTCTTCCTAACACAATACAATGCATTATTTACAAATGACCCTGATTTTGTAAACCTATTGGTATTACACATTAACACTATCCACAACTGTTTATTTGAGTTTATTCATAATGAAAAGTGGAGTTTTGTTGCAAATTATTATTATAT
Organism: Hymenopus coronatus; assembly: GCA_030762935.1. Lineage (NCBI taxonomy): Eukaryota > Metazoa > Arthropoda > Insecta > Mantodea > Hymenopodidae > Hymenopus > Hymenopus coronatus. Next base: position 59,557,940 of record CM060888.1, on the reverse strand, counting down.
TAATATTTGTATTGCTTCCCTGTTACTAGCTACAGTTTTTGCATATTACAAACTTTACCTGGGATGAGTCAGGTTGTCCCACTTGCTGCACCACAACCTTGGGTTGTGTTTTAACGGGTGACTGGGGTGCACTTTGTACAGGGGTAGCTGGTGCAGGTGTAGGGGTGGCAGCACTGGCTGGAGGCTGTGGCACAGTTCCTGGAGGTGGCTGTACAGCCAAATAAATCTTTGTTGGACCCAACACTCCTTGTTTACCCGTGGTTGCTTGAGCTAAACATTCCAAATGCAAACAGAATTACACAAATGAATAAAACAAAATCTGTTATGAAAATGTTAACAAAACATTATGGAATACTGTATTGACTTGAATTTTGGTATGCATTTCACAAAAATCATTACTGAAATTATGAATGTAATTTAAAAATATTCATAACAAATTAAAAATCCTTGATTTCATTTCTGCACAAATTGAGTGAAAAGGGTATGAAATCACAAAATTTTCCCTTTGAACCTCTGAATGACTTCCTTCAAATTCCAGCATTCATAAACTTTTTTTTTAATTTCTCTACTTTGTGTACAGTACATAGATAGAGAAAGTATTGCATTTTATCCAAAAATTTGATATCGAGAGTTCACTGAAAATAAACATTTTAAGGTCTTCTAAATCAAAAATATGTGTCTGTGCATGTGCAGGTGCATACATGCATGTTTATATATTAAAAACATTTACTTGATAAATAAAATGAATATTTTGAATTTTCTAGGAATAGCCTCTGAATAACTTTATTCTGAATTACTTATGCATAACTGGTAAACAATAAGAGATAGACAAAAACTTACTATTCAAAAAAATGCAGATCTTGTCAAAATATACAGTTTATGTCAGATACATTTTTGTTCTAGAGCAAGTTAGATGACGTAACACATCAGATTTTTTCATATTTGCTCCAATGTTGTGTTATATCATACTTTATTCACCGTTTAGATCTTGTACAAAGATATAGACTTCGTCAAATTACATACATAAAAGGCATTAAGTTAATTATTTACATAAGACAAATTTTTAGGAAGCATAGTCAAGAGAAACTGCAATTTAAATTGTGATAATTTTAATAGTTTTCTCACAGAAACCATGTGTAGGACAGGAGTTGGATAGGTAGATTCAGACTGAAAAATTCAATGCCATAGCCAGATTTGAACCATGTCCAACCGGTTGCTCTACCACTGAGCCACGATGGCAACATGCCAGCATAGAATTGAATTTCTCATCTGATTCATGTGTTTCATGGTAAACCACAAGGTGATCTCAAATTATTTTGAGATGACATCCCCAATGGCGACTTACAATGTTGTAAGTACTTTAAGTCCCAGGATTTATAGTATGCCAACTATTATGGACAATTGTGATTGGTGGCTCAATGGTAGAGCAATCGGCTAGACACCGAGAGACCCAGATTGTGGTATTGACTTTTTCAGTCTGAGTCTACCTATCCAACTCCTGTCCCACACACAGTTTTTGTGAGAAAACAATTAAAATTATCACAATTGTTCATAATAGTTGGCTATACTACGAATCCTGGGACTTAAAGTACTTATGACATTGTAAGTCACCACATTGGGGTTGTCATCTCAAAATAATTTGTGGTTTACCAGGAAATATGTGAATCAGTTAGAAATTCAATTCTATGCCGGCATGTTGCCATGGTAGTGCAGTGGTAGAGCAACCAGCTAGACATGGGAGATCGTGGTTCAAATCCCAGCTATGGCATTGCATTTTTCAGTCTGACTCTACCTATTCAACTCCTACAATTTAAATATTCTTCCACCTTCCATTAAAAATGTTTTTAGGGCCAATTAGTTTCTCTTTTCCAAAGTTATACAATTTGTTGCATAATAATACTGTGTTATGTTCTAAACTATGTGTAAATAGGTTGTATTGTAGTTTATAATATATAATTTGTTTTACCTCTTGTATTTTGAGTATGTACTTATGAATTTGTTTTGAACTGAGATCAAGATCTTGTCAGGACTAAGACTTCATAGATATAAACACAGGGGATTAGAAGCATTTTTAAAATGTCATAATATGTTTACACTGAAGGAAAAACATATATTTACAATGTAGCATATTGCTCTTTTCTGCAATCTAAATATTTTTACTACATCTTTTACATTACCACAGCTTAGTATTCCATAAGTCATTACAGAATAGAAGTATATAAAATATATAATTCTCAACACATCTGTATTTACAGATTCTCTCATATATTTAATAAAGAATGTAATTTTACTTAGTTTCAATGCTAGATGTTCAATTTGATTTTCCCATTTTACATGTTCGTCTAACCATTCCTAGAAATTTAGTATTTGGTACATAGAGAAGTGGTTTATTGCTTAAATATAAATTTAAAAATTGTGTAGAGTTCTTTAATTTATGGTAAAATTCTATAGTAACCGATTTGTCATAATTTTTAGTTTATTCATTTGGAATCAATTGACAACCTTGTTATTAAAGAGAATAACTTATTATTGTTTGATAACTCATTTAGAGTTTTTACCCAACATTAATATACTGGTGTCATCAGCGAAAAGCGTTAATTTTAAGTTACTGTCTGTTGTAGATGGAGTTTGACTCAAATCATTAATGAATTAAAAAAAAAAAAAAGAAATAGGCCTAATATTGAACCCTGGAGTACACCCTGAAGTACTATTTTCTCTGAGTATATTTTGCTCTTAATTTCACCGATATTTTGGTCTTCATAATCCAAACGAATAAATTGGATCTATTTACAAGGTAAGATTTAAACTATTGATGACATAATCCTCTATTACCAGTGCTTGCAACTTGTTCAAAAGAATATTATGAATACTACAAGGTCAAAAGCCTTAGAAAGATCTAAGAAAATACCAACAAGCAGCTTTCCTATCTAGTGCTTTATACACATTTTGTATAGATTACACTCCGAAGCACCAAACCTCACTGCAGCCTGTAACATTACTATATTTTGGCTCATGCAAAACCTGTAACTTTCATACTGAAATTTAGATGGATTGATGACACTTTAGTTCCACTAAACTTTCATTCAAAAGTATGTTTAAAAGATGTTTGTCTCCATCTTCAGGTGTCTGTCCACTCATGTGGCTCAATAGACATTCAGAGACAATGCCTTTGAAACATTCTAAGCAAAAATTAAGTGAAACTAAAGCGACATCAACAAACTTGCAATTTTGATGTTAAAAAGTATAACTTAACATCTGTTGAAGTTCATAGCATAACTTCTCTTGTCTTTGTTCAATGATGCAATAATAATGCTCTCCTTTCTACTGTATCTGCCATAACTAAAACCAAAAACCCAAAAGTGATAAGTGAAGCATCAATATATTACATAAAAGCAACTTTGAAAGCTCAAAAAATTCCATTTTCTTCTTGGCCTAGAGCTTAATTTCAATATGAACATTGACTTCTACTACTCAAACTGTATATTCTCTCATAAAAATGAGTTTAGACCACGCATATAAGAAGACTATGATTTTTAAAAGCATATTTTGAGGTAAAAAACACTGTCATATTCAGGCCATTACACTAAAACTATTTTTTTCATATAATTATATTCTACACATTACAACTAGTGAAAGGCTTTGCCTCTGTGTCAGTTTGTAATATGAAATGTCTTAATTTGCCAGTCTAAATCATAAGCTAGGTAATAATCTCTCACCTTTAAGGAGTTGCTGTTTAACTTGCTGCTGAACCACATTTAGCTGCTGCTGTGTGAATTCCGCTCCCTGAAGACCTTGCAGCACAATGCGTGGGCCTTGAGGAGTCTGTATAACTTGTGCTGTAACAGTTTTGAGGATCGTGCCTGGAGGCTGTCCTACCAGAAGCTGCTGCTCTAGGGCTGCCTGTTCTTGTGACTTATCATCGGGGACAGGTTCTGGCTGTGCTGGTGTTTCCTGCTGTTGGGGCACTGTAGGTGAGCCTGCCTCCAAGTTTGCTGGAGTTGCAGCTGGTGTTGGTTGTACTTGTGTAGGTGACTAAAATAAACGTTCACAATATATATTTCAGTTGACTAATTTATCCCTTAATAGATGAATTCAATAAAGAATATGAACTCATTATCAATGCTGCTTATACAATAGTTTTAATCTGACTTTATAAATAAATAAATTTGGAAATTTAATTAACATAAAGCTGTTAAGGTTTCTACTCTTAAAAAAATAAAAGATAAAACATTCACAAACATTTTTAAAGAACATAGTATAATATTGGTTTCTCAAAATAAACATAAAAAATTTGCTAAGCTTTTCAAAAAAAGACAAAGTTTCAAAAATAACAAAATCTAGCACTTATCAATTAAATTGCTTAAATTGTGACCTTGTTTACAATGGTAAAGGAGCACTTTAGAAAAATTAAATATGGACATTGATAAATCAGCTGTGGCAGATCATTCTTGGAAATTTAACTGTGAAATAAATCCAAAAGTTAAATTATTAAAACGCATAAATGGAACCATAGACTTAGTCATTTGGAATAAAATATTTACTTTAATGAATAAAGATCATGCAATGAATTTTGATATATCACTAATTGATTCTGTCACCAATTTGTTTTCATACCAGTAGTTGGTAATACCTTAGTACACAATCCATCACCAAGTAGTAGTAGCTGTAACAATGTAAATAAACAACAACTACAAGAAGTTAAGCTGATGATGCAATGAGCTGTGAATTGCGAAACTAGTCCTCTGTATTTGAGTTTATTCATAAAGATAAGGAGTTTTGTTACAAATGAATGATTATTATATTAATATATACTAAGAAGTTTAACTTACTTATTTTAAATACTTTCCACCAGAAAATAGCAAAAATAATAAACCATTAAACTTTTAATACAACAGCTGTTCAAAAATATTATTAAAACTAATGGTTACATAAGTGAAATATTTACAAATTTAAGCCTGCTTTGTAACATACCAAATAAAGTTATTAAAATATTACATTGTTAATACCATAGCTGGGCACAAAAAATAATTCTCTCTACTCTAAAAGAAAATTTGCATAATTTGACAAAATTACCTGAATAGGAGTAGTGGCAGGTGACTGTGTTGATGATGGTGTTGGTGTTGATGTCTTAACTGGTGAACTCTGAACTGCCATTGGTGCACTAGTGCTTACTGGTGACTTCAGAGTTTTAGCCGGTACCTGAGAAAATGTGGTGTAGTCCTCGGTTAAAGGTTAATGTTGCTGCGGTTATAAATTACTATGCAGCCAACCATAATAAAAGTTAAGCATTATCATAATGATGTGAAAAGCATAAACTTAATACAATATGCTATCATTCAGGACAACAAATATAAACAAACAGCAGGCAGTCACAAAAGAGCATGTATAGCTAAGCTAACATGGTGGGCTGTAAACTGACCACCAACGGTACACATTACAAAGAGGTTAAGTACATGCATCAAAATGAACAAGAATAGCTACCGAGTTAAAGAATGTTAAACTCTCCAAAAAAGGCCATCTACCATTTTAATGTTTTGCTGTGGTTTTAATAAATACCCCGTAAAGGCAGCTAGTACAGCAACACAAATCTGAATAGGGGAATGATTATGTGATGAGAATTGTTCTCTGATTGCCTAGTTTCTTATATGACCCAAACAGTATACTCTCAATTATCCATGGTAATGTGGGGTAGAAGAAGCATGCATAATCGAGAAACCCATAATTTAATGCTTTAAAGATGCAACATACATACATATATAGAAAATTAAAAGCTTTTTTTCAACATGTATTCTTTGTTCATAAGTTTATTCTACTTCTGTTCATAAATATTGTAGGCCTGTTCATTTCTTAAACAAGTAAGTGATGTTGGTCTACTGACATTTTTTTTGCACAGCACTTTGAATTTTTCTTGCAGCAAGTTCGTGAATTTCGTAACGTTTGAATCTGGTTAGCCAAACAGATGCGGCATTAAATTTTCCCTCTAACCCTAAAGCTTCATGAAAAAATTTAGCCTTTTTGATATAATAGTGCCTGAAACAATTGACACCTTTTGCTCGTTTTTGGCTGAACCATTGCAAAAGAGCAGCATATAAGTCACCAAATGTAGATCTCTTTATGCTTTTTCATGCAGATAGTCCAGTTCTGATAAAATCCTGTATTTTCTGCTTATTCTTTTTAATGTCCCAAACAATCTGCATTCCAATCCCATAATCAGCACTTAGTTTTGCAACAGTTTCCCCCTTCTCATATCTTTCAATTAATTCTAATTTTTGTTTTAATGTCAACACACTTTTTTTTTTCCTCCACCATCTCTTTTACAAATTTCTTTTAACTTGCATGCTGATTAACATCAGAAAAACTGAACTTGTTTTTAATTTATACACAGAACAGACAGGCCAATAACAATGGAGAGGGTACACTGTTGTCACGTGGTGAGCGTTTAAACAATAGATCTGGCATTTATTGACATGCAAGTGGATCCTTTATGCTATTTCCTAAAGAAAAACAATCTACAATAACTTTTTAATAACTTTTTATTGCTGGGGGGGGGGGTGCACAGATAATCTGAAAACCAGATAATCTGCACACGGATAATCAGGAGCTTACTGTACTTGTAAGCTTGGACCTTCTTGTATGTAAATGTTTATTTTTATTTGAAACATCAATGCACAGTGAAGTAACTAATCAATTAAGAGTAAAAACACAGCATCATGCTCAAACTTCACTAGTTGAAACATGTCCGAAGTAAATTACTTATTTCAACTAATGAAGTTTGAGTAAGATGCTGTGCTTACTGTTAATTGCCTATTTTATGTTTACTTGATTCATCATGAATGGTTCCATTACAACAATTATCATCTAAATTTTAAGTTTACATTATGCTTATGCTTAATTTTAATTGTGATGAAACCTGAATGAATAACAATGTACAGGAATACATGCTTGTGTGCTAACTCTGCTTAGCTATCATATTAAAAACTTCAGCACCTCTATAAGCTTAGCTAAGGAATATATTTGAAATCAACAGCAAAAGATGCTAACCTGAAGTGCTTGCTGTGAAACAGTTACAGGGGTAGCAACAGTCTTTACCATCAGATTGCCACCAGCAGCTACAGTGGCAGCACTTGTAAGACCAGGCACTGTAGCACCACCAGATACCACTACTGTGTTAGCACCAGGAGTCATTGTGCGAAACAGTATTTGTTGACCACCAATTGTTGCAAGTTGTGCTTTTCCAGCTGCTAACTGTGCAAGATTCGTTCCACTAACAACCAACTGTCCTGTACTCAACAGCTGACCCCCTGCCATCACCTGTCACACATTAATACATATCTATATAGTGCCACCACATAATGGAACATCAAAATTTGTACCTTTTTTGATGCCTCAATTCAAAAACCTGCTTACTAACCTAAAAGCCTGTTTCTTAACCTACAAGAAGACTTTGTCAGATTGATATGGAGAAATATTTCAATAAGCTGAATGCACAGCTGAATATGAGGGTCATTAGATAGGTATTGAGGCAGTAAATAATGAATACTCATAGAAATATTTTGTTTATCCCAGTTTTTCTAAGTATTCTCCTGGCAGTGAATGGAGTGTTCCTTCCTCTGGAACCACTTCTGGAAGCATCCACACCATTCAATTTTCATTACTGTAGATAACTCCTCTTCATAGGCTGCAAACAACTTCTTTAGGGCTAGAAAATCAGTGACCTTAAAGCCACTTCTTCACTGTAGGAAACAGGAAAAATCATATGGTGCCACATAAGGACTATAGGGTGGATTAGTCAATAGTTTTGCCTACTTCCTTGCAGAAACTCCACGCTTTTCTTGAATTTTTATAACACTTTCGGAAAGCACATTTCTCTGTACCATTTCGCAGTAACAGTTCTCAAGCACAACTGTTGTCAAGTGACCACTTGTGGAGAAGAAAGAAACAACCATTTTCTTTCTAGCATTCCTAACTCTCTTGACCTTGATGGATGGTTGGTCATCTGGGAACATCCAAATGGTGGACTGACATTTTGTTTCTAGTCAAACTGATATATTCAAAAGGATATGTTGATAATGCAATGAAATCGTTGCAAAACTAGTCCAGGCAAGGATTCCAAAAGATAAGTGAAGATTTGTTACAACTATTATTTTTATATTAATATTTGATATATTCATGTTTCTCACCATAACAATATCTGAATCAAGGCAAGACTTTCCACAGTTAAATCTTTGTTTCATTTCTTGGTACCACTCCACCATATGGAGCTTCTGTGCTTCAGATTAATTATGAGGCACCATCTTGAAGAATTTTTTTTTTTTTTAAATATGTTCTTGAAGGATGATTGAAACAGTCAGAGGACAAATCGCAATGTCAGCTCAATATCCTTGTAGGTTAGTCTTGGATCTTCCCTAATCACTGTTTCCACAGTTAAGATGCTTTTCTCAGTCACTATTGTTGTTGATCTACACTCTTATCTTCATTTTTAAGACATTGCCATCCCTGCTTGAATTCTCCAAATCAATGGAACACAGTGGCACGTGATGGAGAATGGTCCCCAAAAGCCCCCCCCCCCCTCAAATGCTGAAGTGACTGTATTTCATTTAGGCCACATTTGAAGTTTTACAAGATCATTGCACAAAACTGCTCATTCAAAATCAAAAGCAAGAATGTTAATACTTTCTAGACTTCAAATAAAATGAGGAAAAATGAATGATGTAACAATATTCTGCCTGCCAATGAGTCAGCTATTTCGACACAGTAACAAGGGGTTTCCCAAGGGGGCCAATATTCTGTGTCTCAATATTTATCTAGTGATCCTTGTAGTTTAAACACTTCACATGAATTTTAACATTGGTGGTACTATTTTAAAGTCTCATGATATGACAAAGTTTTAGGCACTGTTTTAGATCAAAACCTTACTTGGCTTGATCAGATTGCACCAAATTAAATAAGGCATGTTTTGTTATTAGATGCCTGAAAATGAGTTTAGACATTTAGTGTTTACTCACTGTATATTATGCCACTGAACAATCAATTTTAACATACAATATTTTAATATGGGGATCTGCAACTGAAGCAAATTGGGTATTTTTAATTCAAAAGAGAGTGCTTGGAATAATTTTTAACACAAAGCCAAGAGATTCATTAAGACATGTTTTTAAACAATTTAATATTTTTACTTTGATTTATTAATATATAATGCTCCAATATTTCATAAAAATAACTCATATTTAATCTCAATTGTGATGTTCATAATCATTTTACTGGAAGTATGACATCCTTATAGGAAAATATAAAGCAACTAAGTACACAAAATCACCAAAATGTCTCATAAATAAAATTGTCAATGCTGTCTCATATGACATTAAAATAGATGTAATTACATGTAAATTTAAAAGCTCATTATGTTCATTTTTACATAACAAAACATTTCACAAATTATTGAATTAATGTACATTTATGACAAGCCTATCTGTACAGTTTATGGCAACAGACAATAAACTATCTAACAATAAATGGAATCATGAGATCCAGAGGATCTTTGATGTTCTCCAGTGTCTCATGATCTAATCTGTAGCTGGAAGAATTCTGACCAAAGCATTTGGCCACATGACATCTCTATTACTGTATGCCTTAACATCGACAAAATATCCCACTGAAATATGTGCATTATTTTGAAGTGATTGGTAATAATACTACTTCAATTACTAATGCTTCCCTCCATGATATAAATATCACAATGATCATTTTAAAAGCAATGGAAACTTTCAAGGGTCTATGAGATCAGCTGCATATAATGACATCAGGACTATTGGGTTACATCTTTTTCTAAATAATACAATCACTGATGGGTAAAAAAAAATAACATATTATATTAATTAATAAAAGCTCATATTAAACAATGCTGCCAACATGTAACATTTGGTAAATAATATAACTGATTCAAATTTGTATGTTACTTTCATTTTTACTTGTTCAAAGCATAAGATTTTTTGTTCTATTATTTAATTTTTTGTATTTTAAATTGAAGATATTGCTCTGAATTTTCTGTGTTGTAAGGTTCTGCATTTTCAACACTGATTCTATTAGCAGTTTTAACTTTTATTTATATATAATATGTTTCAATCATAAGATTATTATGCAAGAGGATAAAAGTCTTTTCTGCAAATTAAAAAAAAATGTAAATAAATAAACATTCAGCTCTCTATGTAATTTGCTTTTATGACTAATACTTACATTTTGCCCTTAATTTGTTGGCACTTATCACAATATATTTTGGAACTGAAAGTATTAAGATAGTAAAATGATAAAATTAAGAGAACTGAAAAAATTATGAGATGGATCATAAACTTAAACTGCAGGGATAATCAAAGTGTTGAAACAAAGTATCAATTTGGTTATTTAAATTCCCTTAGGCACTCCTTTTTTTTTTTTTTTGGTAGTGTTTAATGCCTGCTTTAACTATTTATAGCACTCCAGGCGGTGACACTGATGATAAGCGAATGAAGATGGAGCATCGGTGGAATGCGATGGTGGGGGAAACAGGAGAACCCGGAGAAAAGCCACCCCAGCGCCACTTTGTCCACCACAAATCTCACATCCGGTCGTGTGGGTTTGAACCCGGGCCATCTAGGCAAGTGATCTAAACCTCTCAGCCACGGCGCGGCCCATTAGGCACTCCTGCAGATGTTTCACAAAGTGAGAGTATTCCGAGATTCCAGTATGCTTAATTACTTTATTATTAATTTATTTGAACTACAGTATGACATCAAAGGCATTTAGAGTGATAGATTAGGAGTTAAAACTACAGGATTTTGGAATTACTTATTAAGTTTATGCCTAAGAACAGCATAAGTTGATCCTTATTCTGTAGTGTATTGTACTCATGTCCCCAAGGAGAGTATGAACTAGTTATTTATGTAACTGTATAAGAAAGTGAACTTTTACAGAATGAGTAAGATGTTTAAAGCCAAAGTGAAACTGAGGTCAGAATATTAAAATGAATCTTGGAAAAAAGAAGAAGAATTAAAACACTTCCTGCATTTCCAATAATGTCGAAGGACATTATATATTGGTTAAATATATAATGTATCCGCATATCATGTTGTACAGGGATGCAGTCATATGTTTCATATGCTCACCACAAGGCCAATAGTTAAGTTATTGATTTAACAGTTGAAGGAATACTAAAAGTATCATGGAGGGCATTTCAAACAAAGACCAAAAACTTCCAAAGCAAACATTCCAGAAATATGAGAAAGTAATGGGAAAAATAAGTATTTTCAAATTTTAACATTACAGAAACATTAAATGAAATACTGCAATTTTGAAGAAAAATACTTATCAAAAGTTCTCATAATAGATTTATCATTATGTATTATGCTGGTGTTGAGCACGAAAATAACAACACAAAAAGTTTAAATTGACATACTTGTTTGGAGACAGAAAAACAACAAATTCCAGATACTGTGAAATGAGTATAAAAGAAAATCACAATAAATGTAATTATGCTATTACTAACCTGTGTAGGTGTGCCAACAACTTGATTGCCACTGACCACAATCTGGCCAGGTGCAAACACTTGATTGCCACTAACTACAACAGTGCCGGGCTGTGTAGCAACTTTCTGCATGACAGGTGTACCACCAATCTGCTGCCTTATCATAACAGTTTGCTGCTGTGGTTGCTGTTGTTGCTGCTGAGATGTTTTGGTAGGACTCTCTGCAGTTTTCACAACAGCAGAAGAGGTATTGGGTGCTATGGCAATTTGTTTAGTGGTTGTTAAAGCTGTTTTTGTGGGGGTCTGTGCACCAGCACCAGAGCTGGGAGTATTTGCACGAATTATTGGTGTCTTTGGACTTGCTGCTACAACTCGGTTTCCAGCAATCTGAAATAACATTTTCAAAATTTTCTCTCAGGATAATCTGACATCAAGATTTTTTCACCAGAATTACAGCTTGAAAATAAAACTACAGCTTAGTCAGGCTTCATTATTTTATGACGTGCTTCATAGGGCAAGTTTTTTTATTATCGGGCCGATGAACACTGAATTCCATGGATAGAATCACCAATGATTTCCAGTACTTGTATTTTCCATTGAAGAACATTTCAATTGTTTAGAATTTGATTGGGTTATGGGAGTATAAATCGCCTCATAGATGATGGAATAAATGGAGCAATGATTTTTTTTTTTTTAAAGTCCTTTAACCTGGTTGGTCATATCGGACGATGAATGAAATTGGTGAAATGATACTCAAATGATCTCAGGGTCCATGGAGCTTAAAGTTACTTGACATTCGTCTTTTCAGGATAAGAGAAAACCTCGAAAAAAAAACCTTATTCGGGTAACTCACCTTAAGTGAGATTCGAACTCACAACCTGTTGAATATGAGGCAGACACGCTACCACCACACTACCCAGACGGGCGAGCAATGATTTGTTAAGCAATGAATGCAACACTGAAAGTAACACTTAGTTGATAGACCTGTAATGAGTTAAAGAATGGTACAATGGATTTCCAATGGATGGGCAGCACTTTGTTTAAAAACACATCCAAGGTATACATAGAAAATAAGTGAAGAAGTTTGTCTCACTGGGATCAACCAGTGTACCCATCATTATTGATATGCTTTCAAATTGGCTTACTGTAAAAACTTTCTGTAAATTTACTGCAAGGTTAAAATAAACAAATTTTTTTTGTAACACAAACTTCACCTAGTAATTACTTACTAGCACCTTACATTACTTACAAAAATTGATTAAAATTCTTTTGTTTTAATTTAATCACATAACTGTCAAAAGCTTCTTTACATATTTGCAAGATTTCAATAACTGCAAGGTGCTTATCTGTAAAGAAAAAATAACTACAGTAATTATATCTACAATAATAAAGGATTTCGAAGTCATTTCCAGGCTAAGGCCTTTTTAAAAGAAAATACTCAATTTGTTGTAGTAGGAGTTTCTGCACAGATCAAAAAAGCAACTTTGCCTAAAATATAGATATATTTTTACAATGGCTCGATTACATAAAACCAAATAAGTCTTCACTAGAGCCGGTCAAAACCTGTGCCACTCTCGCTCGTTACTTGTAAGCCATGCCACTCTCGAGAGTGTGGCAACGAGAGTCTCGTGTTTCGAGAAATAGTGCTCACAAGCGAGGCGACTCGAGAATTCTTGTAACTACAGACGGAGTAGTTGATGGATGATCCATGCAATAAATTGGTTGCATAATAACTAGAGAGCGAATTTTTAGGTTTTAATATATTTTCCCCCTTGTAAATTAGAAAGTTTCAAAGTACTTCTATGTTTCAAGCGGTTTGGATGCTAATCTTATTCAGCCTAAAATAGCTAAATGGGATATTAAGATAATTCGCTAAACTTAAGCTTTGTTTTTTTTTTTTTTTTTTTTCTCCTTCAGTTCATTTGAATTAATTTTTGTTAGCAATTCGTTTAGTATGTACCAATGACATCTTGCAATGTTGAAAGGTCTTTTTTTGCCTATAGAAATATATTAAAGAGCAGAAAATTTATAAATGTGGCTGGTTGTGTATAGCAACAGTGCTACCAAGTGAACTTTATTTTAGGCGAGTGCTGTATATTAAAATATGTGCTTGATATGTTAATTACCATGTTCTAGCACACGTTTACTGTGTAATACATTGTTTTAAATTACTGTACATATTAATAGCCTGCTTCCATGAAGTAAAATAGTTTTCATATTTTTATCTATATTATGTTTAAAAGGCTTTTGTCGTCGACTTGCTTAAATAGCTAGGGAAAAGGCTGAAGCATTGTTTAAAAGCCTAGGAAAATTGTTTATAAACCTAAAGAGGTTAAAAGAAGATAATTATAATTTGTGTTGCTGTATATATAACTTATACTCAAACTTCAGACAAAACTGAAAATAGAATGATTTCATGCAACATAAACTTCTTAGGAGTAATACAATATTTAAATACTTATTTGTAGTAAAAGTGGACACCATGTACATTTAAATCTGCAGATTCTGTGATACCATATTTCGTTTTTAATCCGCTCTCTAGCATGAGCTATTTAAATCTCAAATCATTTAAACAGATGAAATAGTAGAAATTACAGGTCTTAGGCAAATATTGCTTTAGTATATGTTGTTCTCGTTTAGATAAACATGCATAATTTTATCAACATTTAGCACATTTTATTGCTCCTTGAATTATGGACATTAGTCATCTTTTCCAGGGAGCTGCTCTGGCTTCACGTCATGGAAATGAATAAACATTTTCTTATTTGCACCATTTTGGCCTTCTCTTGGCTAAATTTATTAAAAATTTTTTTTGTTCTCTTATATTAAAAGATGAAGTGGGAATTAGATAAATAGACAATATTTCTTAAAATAGTTTAAATAGGCAAGTGACAGAACAAAGGCACATTATATAAATTGTAAACATGTACCATACTTTTCTGGCCATTAATGTTTTATCATCACTATTCTAAAGGGTTTCATGTATTTTGTAAATTGTTGGATATATTTAAAAGTGTTGTCTCAAAGTTAACTTGTATATTTTTTATATGAGTTTTTGCAAAGCCACTTTCTATTTCCAAAGTATTGCAGCACACAGGAAAACGAGCGCAAAGGCAACTCTGTGTAACTTATTTTTGATTTATATTGCAAAACTGTTAAATAACACTTCTTGAAAGGCTTGACCATATTTAAAATCGCTGCAAAAAGTTTGGTATTTAACCCTGCTAGACAAACATTACCTGAAGATCGACTCTTTATTTTCCTACAGTTTCGGGAGACATGGATTGTTGTTAATGGTGTTAATAAAGGCACTTTATTACTTAACCCAATATAATCCAAAGCAAATGCTAATTGAAAGATAACTATATATACACACGCACTGAGAATGTCAAAAACCTCCAAACCGGCTGTGTGGTGTTTTTCCACTGGGCATTTGGACACACGATTCCACACTGCTGCTGTAAACAAGGTCACACTTCTGATTCAGTTTTGCTATGCTCTGGAAGTGCAGTATTGAGTTGTCAGTGATATGGCGTAGTTCAATCAAGAGTGATTTATTATTTTGTCTGTACTTAGTCACAAAGTATATTATGGTTCAGCATATGTTTTCTATTGCACAGTGTGTAGTTATTTATGGTCCATATGTGTTAACTCAGTCAGTTCGTGAAGTGAAAGTACAATTTGCAGAAAGTTCCAGGCCATACAACAATCCATTAACTTTACAATAAGGCCACAGGGCGTATTCAAGCTAAGGAATCTAAAAGATGGTGTACATTCTTACCAAAGAAACATTAGAGGCATCAATCATCATTTGCAGAATTCCTCCCAAAAAATTCTTTCACAACAGGTGGGCATTTCTTATGGCTCTTAGCAAGAAGTTCTAAATTGCTGAAGTTAAAACCATATAAAATAACTGTGGCACATGCTCTTCAACAGGTGATCCTGTAATTCAGCGTATTTTGTGAATGGATTCTCAGTAGTGTGTTACAATGGCAAAAAAGACTCCATTTAGTATTTTTTACGGATGAGGATTGGATCAATCTTCATGGATGTATGTAAACAAAATAATCATGGAGCTCTGAGAAACCTAATATTGTTCATGAAGTACTGCTTCATGACAAAAAAATTGGTGTATGGTGCGCCCTTAGCAGAGAAAGAGTTATAGGGCCAATATTGTTCTTGAATTACTGCTCCATGACGAAAAAATTGGTATATGGTGCACCCTTAGCGGAGAAAGTCTCATAGAACCAAGTTTTCAAGTCAACGCCCGTACATATATGAAAACAATTTTGCTCCCCCCCCCCTTTTTTTTAGACAATTCAGACAGGCAGCATGAATTTACCTTTTTTCAACAAGACTCTGCAACAGCTCATAAGGCCAATTCGGAGAATTGAAAGTGTATTTCAGGACAGAATTCGGTCCTCCGAACTAACCCTCTGTGATTTCTATCTTTGGGGTAACCTAAAAACAAAGTGTATACATCCTGGAAGAATTTAAACACAATATCTGCCAGGAAATTGCCAGCATTTCTCAAGGTGCACTATGGCAAGTGATGGATAGTTTCCTAAACAAGTGCCAAAAATGTATGGACGACAGTGGCCAGTTTCAGCATCTCCTTTCATAAAGCTAGTAAGTAAAGCCTTTAAAAATAGCTTTAAAAATGTTGTATAATTTCTCTGCGCCTTTTTATGACAGTGGCAAATGGCAACATGCGTTGTGGATGTGGATAGGCAAAACACTTGGCAGCTGGTTCATACTTTTTTGACTCACATGTTATATATATTGAAACAAAACATTACAAGATGTGATTAGAAGTTAAGGGACCATGCAAAAATGTAAGCACAGCATTCAAGTTATATATGTACAGGGACAGGAAAGTCTTCTTCTTCTTCTTCTTCTTTTTTTTTTTCTTTTTCTTTTTTTTTTTAAGAACATTTTAGTGCTATTTTTCAGTGGGTTTTAGTGAAATGATGCTGATTTTAGAGACACTTTTACATTACGTCATTTTAAAAGCTTGGTTATAAGTGGAAATTACTTAATCAAGAAGTTAATTTTGAAACCAAGCACTTTATTTTTACATAAGTATATACATTATCAAGAATAATGATATGGTTTTAATTGCATATTAATTACACTTCTATCAGTCACTGAAATACTATGAAATGCATTTATCACAACATATTTACCAAGTGGATCACTGAGTCACACTTCAAATGATAGCATGTTCACGAGTTCCAAATTTTCTTCGCTTAGATTGTGTCTTTGGTTAGTCAGAATCTCACTGTACTGTGAAAATAATTATTCACTGTCCATGTTGGAACCTAGAATCCATATCTATGTTGGAACATGGAATCCATACTGCTTGTAGAACTGCAGCTGCAAATTCAGGGTTATCTAATTTCATTACTGTAGGCATTTCACATTGTCAGCCTTCCCAGTTGAAAGTTGTAACTTGACTGCATCATACAGCTGTCTATAGAAGCAACAGTTGATACAGTCTTCACAATACCTTCATTTGTAGTATGTATTACAATGTGCTTCAGATTAAAAGATTTGTTCTGCATTGGAATACAAGATATGAAGGATCGGAACTCAAAAGTTCTGAGAGTTTATTTTGAAGATGTAAGCCTACTTGCATAAGAGAATGTTTAACTTCTACTAGAATCAGCTGGTTACTTTCTAAAAGTTGATTTGTTTCACCTTCAAAAATGCGCTGGCTGATCAATTTGAAACCGTGCTCCAAATTTTTTAACCTTTAGTATAAATCGTGGGCAGTAGAGAACTTCTATCCCTCAAAGTGCTGTGAGGTTACAGCATATTGCTTAACACTGCTTCAGCTTTAATAGTGGTGATATAAGATTGTGAAAGTGAATTAATGTGCACAATTCCAGCATTCGTGAATGCCTTTATTTCATCACTTCAGAAAAATTCAGGCATATCCTCCAAATACTCTACAACATGATCTACCGACTGAAACCATGAATTCCAGTGTGTGTGAATAGGGAGAGGAAATAGGTTGTTTTTGCTTGTCCTGAAAAAACTGGCTGTACTGATGTTTCCTCTTCCTTGTATTCAAGAATGCACTCTTCAAGCTAGCTAACATTATCAAGCTTCTCCAGTTCTTTACTGAAGATGTCTACAAGATTAGCTTATAAGCCCAACACTGAACATGAACTAAGTGATACTCAATGATCATCTTCAACGAATGAACACAATCATATATGAGGATCATAGGAAACTTTTACATTATCATACTTTACAACTTTATGTAATACTTGATCAAAGGCTCTAATTATAGTAGTACACATTGAGTAGAATCTGCTTTCTCTAAAAAGTTACACTTGCAACAGAAATTTAGGAATATCATTGTTAATGATTTTGAATGAAATCGCAAAAACACAGCATCCTCTCATATCAGTTGTCTCATCTACCAAAACATCCAGTTTTGTTGAGCAATTAATTGTTCTTTTATGGAATTCTGTCTCTCCTCTTATAAAATTGGAACATATTTCTCCCATAGTATCTTGACACAGGGAATGTCACTGGCTTCTGAAATGAAATTAAGAACAGAGTTAAGAAATATCACTGTAGAAATAAATGTGTCAAAAACTGAAGCATACACCTGCATACGATAGTACAATTACAGTGACTTACCTTCCATAAATTTGTTCATTCACTTGTGTATGTACATCCTTATTATCCAACTTGCTTAACAGTATGTTCAGCTTTATAAAAGTTTGTACTGCTCTCTGGGCCAGAGAGCCCTGGTCACTCTTCTTTTTCTTTTTTAGCAATTTCAAAACTTATGCCAAGCAATAACGTCACTTTGCACTTACAGAAGCATAATTACTATTTTGTTCCGGAGTCTTTCACTTTGAGTATGCTTCAGTGCTGTGTTCAGATGGTCCCATGTGACTTGGCAGTTATCGTGTTTACACAATACTGTGGGCTAGTCCAAGGAATATAGACCATCTGACTCAAATTCCCAAGCTCCTTTGGGTGTACTTACTGACGGTTTTGGCATTCTGTTCTTTAAACAAAAAGAAATGTCCAGGTTAATTTGCTCGATTAATAAGAAAAATATGTATTCAAACAGTATTATGTGCACATAAAAAGCATTATAGAATAAAGAATGTGGAAATGCATAGTAAATGGTAAAGCAACACTGACAGTGTACAATATTCATTTCCAATGCTACATTGCCTGTGCTTAAAATCATTGAACAAATAACATAAAAAAATTATTACCTAGGAAAAAAATCTAATGTTTCCCATTCACATCACTTTCTCTGCATCTTTGTAACAAATTATTGTTAGTAAGCTTATTCCTTTATCTACTTCATGCTAATCCAAATAAACATTAGCAGAAACTGCCTTATTACTTAGTTCTTTTAAATACACGTAAAATAAGGGAATATGCTAGGCTAAACTGACGGTCCAATGCTTTAAAATGTGATTGCTATGGGATAGAAATCTCTTTGCATGGCCAGGAGAGTTGACAAGTTCCCATATGAGAAAAGTTTATGTATTTTAAAACTAAAACCAACACAAAAAATATATCAAAAATAGTCAACTCCATGAAAAAAATTTATGTGACATAAATTGTGTTTTAAAAAGATCTATATTTTTTGTGTAGTAAGTTTTTGTCTATCTCTTACGGTTTACCAGTCATGCATTCGGAAAAATCTGATGTGTTCCATTCACATGACTTTCTCCACATCCCTGCAACAAATTATTGTTAAAAACTTATGCTAATATTTACTTCATCCAATCGAGAAAAAATAAGCAGAAATAGTCTTATTACTTGCTTCCTTGTAAGTAGAAGCGAAATAAGGGAGTACCATAGGTTAAAGTGACAGTCAAAAGCTGGTTGCTATGTGACTGAAGTTCCTTTGTTTGTATGGATAGGAGTTGACAAATTCCTGTATGAGAAAAGTATAATTTTTCAAGACTGAAACCAAAAACAAGGAATATCTCAAAATCGATCAACTGCATGAAAAAAATGTGTATAACATAAATTGTGTGTTTTAATGTGCTTTACATTTTTTGTGTGGTAAGTTTTTGTTTATCTCTTACGGTTTAGCAGTTATGCAAAATTCCTCAAGAATAAAGTAGTCTTCAGAGGCTATTCCCAGAAAATTCAAGATATGCATTTTATTTGTCAACCAAGAATATCTGTAATATACAATATTTTAATCAAAATCGTTAGAGCCATTTTTTAGAAAATAAAAATTTTCGAAAAAAGTTCCATGTAAAGAGTAATTGGGGGTTGGGGGTATTTTCTTGAAAATCTTCGTGTCACATCCTTGGAAGATACCAAACCTAAACACCAAATTTGGTTTTTAACAGACTTTTTCGTTTTTGAGGTATGCTGTCCCCACACACAGAGAGACCTTTTCGTAAAAATGCTTTTTTTGGATTCAGGGGGACCCAAAACATGTATTTCCAGTGAAATCTCGGTATCAAATGTTTGGGTGGAATACAATACCTTCTCTATACAGTATGTACATAGTTCGTATAGAGAAAGTAAAAATCAATCCAGAATAAAGGGGTCTTCAGAGGCTACTCCTAGAAAATTAAAGATATACATTTTATTTTTCATGAAAATCTCTTGAATATACAAGATTTTAATTAAAATCATTAGCGCCATTTTTGAGGAAACAAAAATGTTCAAAATTTTTTCCATGTAAAGGGTAGTTGGAGGGGATTTCCTTGAAAATTTTTGTGTCACATCTTTGGGACATACTGAACTTAAAATATCAAGTTTGGTATTTAACGGACTTTGACATACGCATGCAGACAAACACATACACAGACATACACAAATAGAGAAGAGACATACACAAATAGAGACACACATGCACGCATGCATGCGCATGCCCACATGCACGGACATTTTCCTAAAAATTCTTTTTTTGGATTCAGTGGGTCCCAAAACATGTATATCTAGTGAAATCTTAGTATCAAATTTTTGGGTGCAATACAGTACCTTCTCTATACACTATGTACATAGTGTACATGCATGAAGAAAAAGTTACATAGTGTGTAACATGTGAATGTAAGGCATCAAATTTGAGTGAATAATCACAGTAAAGTAATTCTGGGAAAGAAGCAGCCAAGAATGTTTGCATCGTTTGCAGTTTGTGACTTGTCACATGACAAAGTTCCTGTTGCTCACCTTAGTTTGGTAGCAGTAAAATATAGTGGAGCAATAACAACATGCAAATTGCAAGAATCAAAAGATTATGTTCGCAACACGGATCTCTCTATTGTTAGATACAACATTTGAGTGTTCTGCTAGTTCAGAAAGTGACACATAGTAAGCAAGTGAGAAAAACAGCATGAAAATTCCTTTTATGTGTTACGAGAAAACTGACCAACAATGGGATCGGGTCAAACGTCTCCTCTTTCTATATACAATACTTTGTTGTTGCAGTGTACATTGTCATTGGTGGAGGTGCAAGGTCAAAATTGGAGTACACTAGGAACTGAATTCTTTCAAAAAGAACACTGAATAGAATTTGCAACAGTATTAGTTCTGTGCGGGTGTGTAGTGATCTTGGTTGATTAAATTGTGGGAATCTTCATTGACTCATATTTTATGTAAGTATATTAGACCTCTTGGTTATATACCAGATCTCTTCACACCCAGACTTAAGTCAAATTGTTAAACTTAGAAAATATCAATAAGTTAAAACTTGGTAGAAGAATCACAAATCATATTTTACAAAAATTATCAATGTACTAGTTCAATGTACTAGTTTAGTAACACATTGCTAAATATGAAACAACATTGAAAAGTGCAATGAAGAAATTGGCAACAATAATACATTGCAAAATATCCCACCAACTGTTGAATATGTCCTTATTCTACTAGAAAGTATGAGTAGTACTATACTATACTGTAATACTATACAGCCAAACTTGAATCCTCAAAAGTGTATTATTTTAATACTCTATAGCCAAATTTGAATCTATCATATCTATCAAAATTGTGTTGTTTTTACCTGTACAAATCTCATACCATTAGAAAATCACACAAAGTACAGTATTTTGCATAAAAAATCAATGTTTGCATTATTTTGCTATTTAAAATCAGCAAATTCTGTAATTTTCAGATGTCCAAAATGTATTCCCACTATGTTTTCATGATTTTAATGTTTTTTGGTCTTATCATTTCAACAAAATGTTCTCACCCCTACATATGTATTGTATTATAAATATACAATGAAGCTTTTTACCTTAAAATGTGCTTTTAAAAACCAATATGTCTTATATACACAAATTTTATTCATCACACTTGAAGGACTGTAGCAACTGGCTTGAGTAGTGAGACTCAACAAGCACTTTGCAACTATAATTTCTTGAGCTTGTGCCATTGTTTTAATACATTCTTCAGTTTCAGTCAGTGTTCCAGTCATGACAGATAATGCAGAAAAGAGCATTTTAGCTATATCAGCTGAATAAAGAAGACAGAAGAAGTTATGATATGAACTTCAAATTTGGTTTGCATGATGAAGTTTATTTCCAAGTGTAATACGAGGTACGTCCAGAAAGTAAGTTCCGTTTGGTAATAAAATTAAATTGTGTACAGAAACAGAATAATTATTTGCTGCACAAAATTCTACAACGCTTAAACTACTTTTCCACATAACTGCCGAAATTTTGCAGGCATTTGTCATAGCGTGGCACAAGTTTTTGTATACCTTCTTCATAGAAGTTTGCCGCCTGTGTCTTCAAAAAGTTGGAAACATTTTCTTTCAGCTCTTCGTCATTGTTGAAGTGTTGACCGCCAAGGAAAGACTTGAGATGTAAGAACAGATGAAAGTCGCTAGGAGTGAGGTCAGGGCTGTATGGAGGATGGTCCCAGCCAAATCCCTGTAGGAGGTTTTTCGTTACATTTGCAGTGTGTGGTTGTGCATTGTCATGAAGAAAAACAACACCTTTTGACAGCAATCCTCGACGCTTATTCTGTATTGCGCGGTGCAATTTCCTAAGTGTCTCGCAATAAACATCTGCTTTGATTGTTTGACCACCGGTAAGAAATCAATGAGTAAGATGCCTTTCCTATCCCAGAACACTGTGTACATCATTTTTCGAGGTGTCAAGATTTGTTTCAGCTTAACCTTCGCTGGGGATGAAGTGTGCCTCCATTCCATTGATTGCCGCTTACTTTCAGGGGTGTCGTAAGAAACACAAATCTCATCTCCTGTGACTATCTGTGTCAGAAATTCTTCGCCGTCTTTATCATGACGGGTTAAAAACTGAAGTGCACTACCCATCCGTTTTGTTTTGTGTTGCTCAGTAAGAATCTTTGGTACCCAAGTGAGCAAAGTTTACGAAATTTCAGTTTTTTGGTAACAATTTCATGAGTTAGTGATCGTGAGTTTTGGGGAAATTCCATAGCAAGAGCACTAATTGTAAACTTGCGGTTTTCCTAGACCTTGTCATCAATCGCGTGAACCAGTTCTTCTGTAACCAAAGATGGACGCCCACTTCGTTCTTCATTGTGCACTTCACTATGTCCTTCATTGAACTGTCGGACCCATCTTCTCACCATTGAATCACTCATCGCATTTTGTCCGTAAACTTCGCAAATTTGCCAATAAATTTCAGTTGGTTTCACTTTCCTAGCATTCAGAAAACAAATCACAGATCTGATTTCACAAGTGGCGGGATTTTCAATCAACACCGACATAGTAAACAAGCACAACAAAGCGTATGTGGCTGACAGCGATCTCAAAATGGCGCACGTTTCTTCTCCTTGATATAGAGTGTCTACCGCGCATGTGCGGAACTGGGATCGCAGCGCCGCAGTGGAGATAAATTGAAACGAAACTTACTTTCTGGACGTACCTCGTTTATGATTTGGCAGAAAGGTGAAGAAGTGTTTATGAAGACTGGCATTTCAAGCAGACCATACAGAGAATCAAAGACAGGAAAATTTCATGAAATTTATATGCTTGTCATGCAATTTATGGAAGAAAAATTATATTCATGTAATGAATGTTTTTTAATTTCATTCATTATGTAGGCAATTTCTCTTGTATTAACTTTCCAAAAATTCATGGCTTTCTTATACGCAGATATATACATAGAAACACTACATTCCATAACCTAAAATAAAACTGTCAGCATAAACAAAGTGAAAAGGCAGAAACATTAGCTTAAATTTATCAGCATCAACTTAGCTTTACTTATTATGTAAATAAAAATGTAAATGGTGTTTTATTCATGGAAGCTCTTTAACTGCTATGGTTGTGAGCGTGCCATTCCATACTGGGCGTGAAAGATCGCTTAATTTTGTTCATTATTCTACAACATGGGACGAACGACTTTACTTCCCTTCCGAAAGAAGCCATGCTAAGGATTTTTTACGCCTACCTCTGCTAGGGTTGAGCCTGCAACCTTGGGTATATAAAGTTGGTATGGTAATCATTACTACATGAAGGGTGACTTTCTTATTATGAATTTACTATTACTAAAAAAACAAAAAATTGGATCTGCAATTAGAAATTCTTAGTACTAAAAAAGGGATAGTTTATAATTCACAGAAGAATGACTCCATACATTCATTTGCTAAATAATATTTTTAAAGCAAATTAACATACCTGTATTTGAGACGTTTGTAACTGAGTTGGGTTGAGAACATGAAGCTTTCCATCTGGGAGTTGTACTAATTGTTGTCCTAAAAGGATTAAAAAATAAGATACAGAAATCTAGTAACTCAATTCAAATGCTGCAGGACAGAAACATAAAATATAGTTGCATAAGCATCTTCAAATCTGTTCTTTTCAAATGCTGCAGGCCAAAAATTTAAACCATACAAGGTGCGTTGAATAAGAAATGCAATATATTTTTTTCTCGGCCAACTTTGGTTGAAAAAATTGAAATTTTGTGTAGGATATCTTTAAATGTTCCCGCTTCACCTCATACAGTTTCATTAATTTCCAATAGGTGGCAACGCTATAATTAGCCTTCAAAATGGCATGTAATGGAGGTGCATTTGAAACAGAGAGCAGTTATTGAGTTTCTTTTGGCAGAAAGCCAGAGCATCACAGGTATTCATAGATGCTTGCAGAATGTTTACAGAGACCTGGCAGTGGACAAAAGCACACTGAATCATTGGGCAAGGCATATGTCATTATCACAAGGTGGAGCAAACCTGTCTAATCTCCCGTGTGCCAGCCAGCCGCACACAGCGGTTGCTCTTGCAATGTTGGAACGTACACACTCATATTCGAGGTGATTGACAGATCACAATTAAACATCTCGCAACTCAACTTGGCATTTCTGTTGGTAGTGCTGACACACTTGTCCACCAGTTGGGGTGCTCAAAGGTTTGTTCTTGCTGGGTTCCTCGACACTTGGCGATCATAATGATCACAGAAGGACCATGCTTGCGGAATTGCTTGTTTGTTATGAGGCTGAGGGTGACAATTTTTTGTTAAATACTGTCACAGGCGATGAAATATGGGTTCATCACTTCGAACCCGAAATTAAACGTCAATCCATGGAGAGGCACTACACCAACTCACCTACGAAGAAAAAGTTCAAAGCCGCTCCCTCAGCTGGTAAAGTCATGGATATTCTGTTATTCTGTTTGATGTCCTCCCTCAGGCTGAAACAATCAACTCTGAAGTGCATTGTGCTATTCTAAAAATATTGGAGTAATGACTTCAGCATGTTTGTAGCCACAAAAATGCAAATGAACTGGCCCAATGTAGGATGCACTCCACAGTAAGCACTATGCAGATGATATTGAAGTTATTGGTGCAGCAAGACATTGGCTCCGACATAGACCAGTAGTGTGGTACCATGCAAGCATACAGGCCTTTCCATCAAGGTGGTGCAAGGCCGTAGCATTGAATGGAGATTATGTTATAAAATAGGGTTTTGTAGCCAAAAATTAGGGAATAATTGCTGTATTTGAATCCTGAATAAAACCAACCTACTTTAAGAGAACAAATATGTTGCATTACTTATTGAACATCCCTTGAGGTTATGTAAGTATCTTCAAATCTGCTCTTCATGTGTTATAATACATAAATCTTGCCATTTTAATTTAAAAGAAACTAAGTTATATCTGTAAAACTATTATTTATTTAATTTTCATTCTTGAATTAGTGTTTTGTTGTAAACATACAATCACAGAATAGTATTTATCAACTATTGTACACAATACACAGTACCAAAAAAGTGCATAGCCAGACCAAATCAAAATGAAAAAAATAGAATCAAAAACTGAAGATGTGGGCAATGACACATGAAAAAAGCATGTATTATTTGCAATTAGTGAAGCAAGAAGGTACATGGAAAAGTATGAATTCTTTATTATTTACACTTTCAGTTGCACATTTGAAATTTAAAAATTGAAAGAGTAGCACTACAGAAAATCAAGCATTATTTTAACATACTATGTCTGTATCAGAAATTTTAGAATAAAATGAAGTATGCACAAAAAATTAAAAGAAGTTTGTTAAATCAGAACCCATCCAACTGTATGTTACAAATTTTAAATTTTTTATTCATGATATTAAGAAGTACTAAATCCATGCATTCCCTTAAATGTCATTTCCAAACACTACACATGAAAAAATTACATTGAGCTGTGGTTCTCTCAACTTTCCATTATATATTGGGTGTGAACAATCGCTTAATTTTGCTCAGAGGCCTCTTTATCAGGCTTGAGGTTTTTTTTTTTGTTTTTTTTTTTCATGCTGTAAATCTATAACATAAAACCACCTACTTTACTTCCCTCCCGAAGGAAGTCATGGTAATGAATTTTATGCCCGAAAGTACATTAAAAGGTATGCATTTATAAATGATACAGCCTTCAATGTGGGATGAATTCCACAAAATAATGCTAATTACAAAAAGATTAACTAAACTGTTATACCTGGTAATAACCCTCGGACTTGTAATTTTCCATCAGGTCCTTTAAATATCTGAACCCTCTGTTGGGTAGGCTGAGATGGAGCAGCTTGACTTGATGGCTGTATCTTGATAAGAGATTGTCCCTGTTGTGTAGTTTTAGGAAGAATACTGGTTGGTCCATGCACTACCCTTGTTGTACCATCTGCACCTGTAAATATTGTGACACATTGCACTTGGACTTTATTTAGGAGATACTACTTCTAATTATCAATAATAGATGTCAAATATGTTCCCAAAACATTGTTGTCTAATATTTGCCTTCCATTTCCTTGCTTGAGAATCTAATCCCCAAGTAATTAATTTATTTTACTACCTCTATTGGTTCTCCAGTTATAAACTTCTTTTCAATTTTGATATTTTAAACACTACTATTTTTTACTTTGGGTTCACCTTTAAATCCCACACCTGAAAGTGACAATTATGTTAATAGCATGCTGTAGCCCTACCATTGTTACTTCCCCTGCTATAATAACTCCACAAACAGTAGCCCTGTTATCCCAACTATTCAATGCCTATTATTTGTCAATATTCTATCTAAATTATCATCTATAAATACAAAATATAGGGGGCTCAGTTTTCAGACCTTTGTTGCATATAATCAGTAGTTTCACTTCTTTCACATCTGACACAAAAATTTAATTCCTCTGTAGAATTTATATATCCCCCTCAATAAATGAGTTAATACTCCTTTATTCTTAAATTTTAAGCCAAAGCATGTATAGTACAGAGTGTTGAAATCCTTCTCTAAGTTTGAAAGTTATTTATTCAAATACAAGACAATGTTTTTTTACAGATTATTAATATTCATAACTGGAGGGTCGTCTTGCATTCGTGATATACATATGTTTTCCAAATACCAAGCGGGAAAAAGTATGTTTCAAACTCCTTAGATATGGCAGTGGCGAAGCCTGCAGGAAATGGTATAGATTACCGCTAAGGTCATGATGTATGTCTCAGATTTTGCGCATTTCATTTCACACCAAAATATAGCTGCTAATAGATGTATGAGCATTTTTATTGGAAAAAAGATTAACTCTCTGAGACTAAAATAAAATTAGAGGACTTCCCCATCACATCAGTGGCTGCATGTAAATGTTGTATTGGAAACCAACGGCCAAGCAGAAAGAGAGAGGTTAGCTGCCCATTTCCCCTCCTCATGCCGCTCATATACCAGTACTTTTTTTGGTTTCCCCTCGGACTCTCTGTATTGCTCGAAATGTGAATTTATGTGAAAATTTGATTAAATAACATACTACATTCTACGATGTATTACATTAAGTATTGTTTCAATAAAAAAAGCATCTATAATCACTGTTACAGCTAAGCTCCGATGTCACCCCTGAACAAAGACATACCAGTACATTTCCATTCTCCATCTTTCTTCTGCTCGCAATGTGAATTTTTGTGCAAATTCAAACTATGTAAAAAAGAAATATACAATGTGTTATATTAAATATGTTGTCTAAATAGAAACTCATATCCATCATTGTCATTACAGCTACACTGCCATCATGTATCATGGACATTCAAATTAAGTATTTTAAAAAAAAGGGGACTAAATCAGCTGAAGTGTCCATTAATTTGTTTGAAAAATATGACAAAATTTTAATTTTAATTTAAACATTAAGCTATGTCTTCTTTTTATATAGATAATATGCTAAATTCCAAAATTAAATTCTAAAAAATGGGAAAAATGAGTTAGTTTTATATTCAAATAAATAGTGTATATTTCCTAACTCTTTTATAGATATTTTTCATTATGGTGAGAATTATATTACATTATCTATTGTTTTTCCTATCCTCTAACCTGTTTGGTATTTTAACAATTTATCTTCTTTCTTTGTCTACTCATGTAATATCCCATATAATTGCTCAATAAACACAAACAAAAATGTTACACATTTGTAAGTGTGTTAAGGACAGTTCCCTTATGCGAATTTCCACAAAAGCCTATTGCTTTAGCATGAAGTCTAAATGATTCATGACCGCCTGCGGTGCCATTAGTAGTTAAAGCGGGCATTAAACACTACCAAAAAAAAAAAAAAAAAAAAAAAAAAATGATTCATGTCTTGAGGTACAAAACAGACTAACCTCTTCTCCATTGCATACACCATTTCTTTATTAATTCATTAGCTTGACTCACGAGTGTATCTGCTAATCCATGTTGAATGGAGGCTTAAGATAAAGCTATTAAGGGTTAGAAATTAAAAGCTGAATCAGGGTTGAAAAATTCAGTAATGTGGTTGGAAACCTAGTTGATCATCAGAAACATAATAGTTCAAGCGTAAATAATACAGAGACATATCGAATATTAGTTGTGATAATCCATTTTCCAACTGATTTTTCATTTTTCATTTTTCTGCCAAGCCCAGTTTGAATGAAAACAATTATGTACCACAAATTCTGTTTAACCCTTTTAGTACCAACAACAATCTAAATGTGATCAGAAAATTCTGTGAGAATTGCCATTATGACTAATCAGAATGCTACCTTCAGGCATTTACTCATACTGCAATGCTCCCAAAAAGAAACAAAGCAATGCACAAGAACAATGTGTAGGGTGTAAAAAAGGACTGTCCAAAATATGTGCAGCAATGCAAGTGCAGAACTGCAAGTAACTTAGTCTACCTCTACCCTTTAGATTCTAGTTACTTTTCATTATTACTTGTTTAAAGAATTTTTTGGGAGGGGGGGGGGGCAGATTAAAATAATTTTTGTGTTTTAAATAATAAGACAGATCAAAGTATTTTGGTATTTTAGTGAAGCACTGTGTTTTCATTTCATTGGTCTGAATTTTATGGGCTGTAAAGTTCTGCATGTTTAATTAGATTCTTTTTAGGGTTTTAATTTTATTTTTAAATTTTTGTTTTATTATTCATTTTTTAAAAATATGAAGAGCCTTATTATCATGTAATGTATGTTATGCATCAGAAAATTAAAAAAGAAATTTATACTCTATGACATTCGACTCTCACTTTATCACTAATGTTTTAATATCCTGCATTTAGGCTCAAAATTGCTTGGCACTTCTCACTTGGTAATTTGCTTATGGGACTGCAGTGAAAGGGTTAAAAGGGCTAGTTTATAAAAACAACTATTCTTATTAATTCTTTGTCGTCTATATTAAGTATTTCAAAACCAATAGAGTCATATAAAAATAGTGCTGTGCATGTGCCTTTTTATTTTGCACCATAAGATAAATTTCTAGGCAAATTCAGAAGATATTGTTTTTTATTTTCTCGAAATAATATAAAAAAGTACACAATACATGCGCCATTATTCTTTACAGACGAAATTAATTTTCATACACTAGACTTCTTGATTCAAATTGATTCACATGAAATTAAATACATATTTTGCCTTAGATACAGCTATTTACTGCATACATCTGTTTAGCCTAGAGCTACATTAGGCTGAAAAGAATCAAAACATAAAAAAACTTGGGTCCTAAGTTAAAACCTGTCAAGATAATGAAAAGATGACACATTTTCTGCATTTGTTTTTTCTTTCTTTCTACAGTTCCTTAGTTTTGATGAAAAAGAAAAGAAAACAATTAATAAAATGCTAAGCATCATATGATATACTTTATAGATAAGTTTCTTTCTCTATTTTCTTAACTATTAACTTTATAACTGCCAGAGCTAAAGTTCTGAAAATGGTCTAAAGAGACAGCCGCTCACTTTGACCCTAATTAACCTCCTTCTGACACATCAATATATTACTTCTATGAAAGAATTTCTCACCAGACATTTTGTTAAACAAAGGGTAAGTTTAATTGTGAGGGGTGGTTATAAAGTTTTATCACCTCGAAAAAGTAAAGTAATTGTTTTGTACAATTGTACAATTTGAAATCTCCGCACTACAGCATGCTGCTAGAGGAATCAAAACAAAATGGTGTACCCACTGATAAGAGTGGAATATCAGTAATCCATTTTCTGCATTTGAAGGGGAACAATGCTCCAACAATCATATGCTGAGAAGGTGGAACTGTACAGCAACAAAGCACCATCATATAATATGGTTGTTAGATGATGTATTATCTGTCCATCCTTAACTTCACTGGCGATGTAAACAAATCAGAATTTATTCTTCCGCAAATGCACATACATACACCACATGGTGCTAAGCTGGTTCGTCTGCCATACAATTGTAAAACCGCATATATAGGTTTGGCAGGAAAAGAAATAGCTATCTACTTTCACCGTTCACAGATAACGATTAACTCTATTAAATGTATAATAAATAAAACCAACAAAACAGGTAGGCGAGTTGTTTATATTCAGTATGACATGTAAAAATTTACCCATAAAATCATTAAATGCAGCCATATTGTTTTGAAAGTTTGCTGAAGTATTACATGCATACATACACAACTATAACAGTTTTTTTACAAATTTTAACATTCACATAGGCACAACATACACTACACATTTACACAATTACAATTTAATATAGTACCATAATGCAGTGACAACCAAAAATGCTAATCTGAAGATGGAACTGGTCCCACTCCTTCAAGATAAGAGTCATTTGTTGCAATTAGACATGGGGCGCTTCAGAAACAAATTGTTCATACGAAGAACAACAAAGAAAGAATCACATGAATCATGTCAATCTTGGCATGAATTGATTTTCAAAAATAATTGCGAGAATCATGCTAGTCTCAAGATGAAACATTGTTCAAAAAGAATCCATGAATCGAAAAGAATAGTTTGAATCGTGTCATGCTTAGAGGTGTCGTTAAAAAACAATTGCAAGAATTGTGCTAGTCTCAACATAAAACATTGTTCAAAAAGAATAGCATGAATCATGTCAACCACAGCAAGTATCGTCGTTCAGAAATAATCGCGAGAATAGTGCTAGACTCAAATGAATCATCATTCAAAAAGAATTGCAAGAATTGTCGTTCAAAAAGAATTGCATGAATCAAAAAGATTAGCATGAATCATGTCAACCATAGCAGGTATCATCGTTCATAAAGAATCGCAGATTTGAAGAATCAGGATTGGTATCGAGGTTTGTTTTTCTTTTGCTTCCACCTTTCGAAGAGCCAAGCAGAGTTTCGATGAAAACTGCCAAGTGTGCACGATGATGTGTACAGGGATTTATTACCATTTATTTTATTGTGAGAAAATAAAGTGCTGAGGCCATGAGGCTAAATATAAGAATATATAAATATATAAAATATATTTAATTATATATATTTTATATATAATGTACAATATACATAAGAAAATGAACATTGCCTATCATTGCCGAAGCCACCACGAGCATTTTCATATTGTTTAGGGATGAGTTATTGCACATGTGAAAGCAAGTGTTAGAATTTACAACTGTTTTATGTATATTTATTTATATTTTGCAGTATCTTAAATATAATATATACACACAGCTAAATCGTCACTGCATTAGCAAGATATATAATTTCAGAAACATAATTTTACGACAAATAAAGCAATTATGCTCCAACATAATAGGTATAGAAACATACTATTCTAATGCATTAAAGTTATCTTGAATGTTCCTGAAGAAAATAATAATTATTCTGGGTATTATCGTTGCCTTATGACGTATTTATAAAAATTACATAACTTAGTGGTGTGCAACCGCGGCAGTGAGGAATAATAATTACTCTGCATATTAACATTACACAAATACCACCATAGTCGAAGTTTAGGTGTCAACTTTTTATTTTTTTTCCAAGTAATGGAGGAAATTTTACCAAATATGTTTGCAATAGATGGAAAAGAGTAGAACATTTTTTATATAAATTACTGTTATGCTAAAGGAACTATCATATAACTATCATCCCCATGTACAATATAAGTCACACACAGAAAATGCGACGATTAATGAATCATGAACGAATCGTATGAATTGATTCATATTGGATGAACGAATTGTTTGAATCGATTACTGAAAATGAATCGCTTGACCCAACTCTAATTGCAATCAAACTGTCTTGATCACCACAGAGATTGATAATAATTAAAGAGTCAACAACAATGTCCATCATTCCCTCCAAATCTTACTTTGTTTACTCTTCCTAAACGATGTGTGATACACATTCACTGCATTTTTGGTTGTCACTTATTGAAAATCTGCTTACACAAGATGTCGCACCTTGGCTAATTTAAAAGTTTTGCATGCTTTATGCTGCTTTTGGAAATAGCACTAAATTCTACTGTTAAGCTAGGAATCTTATTTAATAAAAAGGTAAAGTACTTTTCACAACATTTATTATATACACTAAGAATTATTCTTTTCTTATTTATGTTTCACTGCACTGGTATTACATGTTTCCATCATTATTTGCTGACTAGAAGCAGCCCTTAAACTATACAACATATATGCAATGTTATATTAAAAAAAAATAATCAGCCATTGCAACCTGTTGCTTTTGTTTACATTTGTTTACTTCACATTACTGGTGAAGTAAGGCTGGACAGACAATAATAGATACCTTCACTGTGGTCAAACAAGGGCAGACCAGCTCTCTGTGAAGAACTGGAAGTCAAAGTACCATGGTGGTCCTGGTGCTCGAAGATTGGCATATCACAATCCAGGCAGTAGTGCAAAAAGTGAAAATCAGTTATGATTCATTTTGAACATCTTGCATGTCATTTGAACGTGGCAAAGGTCAGGGCCCAGCTGGTTCCACGACTGCTCACACCCATTCAAAAAGCTTGCCAAATGGAGGCAACAGCAGAAATATTGCAGCTTTGTCAGTCCAACCCAATAAGCTTTTAGACACCTAACTGAGATGGTATTGCTTGTATATATTTATAATTATATTGTAATGGAGTAGTTTATTTTATTACAAACCTATTTTATCAATCAAAGTTCATGTTTTAATAATATTCAAGCTAAGAACCAATGTAAAGTGCATTTTAGCCGAATTCTATGCATTACTTAAAGTGAGAAAGTCCACCAAGATACACGCTTTGTATTCAATGCATGTTATAAAGTTATATATGTAACTGACAAGGAACAACCAAATATTAAGGAAAGAGGGTATTTTTCTTTGTATATTGAGTCACAAGGATCTGACTAGGAGAACGCTTTCATGGTGAACATTTTCCTCCAATAGGAACAGATTATTATCATAGGAAGGTATTTTGATTATATAAAGGCTGGAATTTTGCAAAAGATTCAGCGGGCAATGAAACTTAGAACATATCTGCATCACTCCATGTTTTGAATGTTAATGTGTAAAGTTTGTGGGCTTCGCAAGTGTTCATAATGTTGTTTAAAAAAGGTGTGATTGTCAAGTGCTAGGTAGTGAATGACCCTGAGACAAAGAAACAAAGCAAGCAGTAAAACATAAATTCATCAATGCCGAAGAAAGTGAAGACCCAATCATCATCAGGCAAGGTGATGGATGCTAAGGTTTTTTGGGATAGCCATGGTACGGTGCGAACAGATATGCTCACAAGTGGCAAACCATTATAAGAGTATATTAACAAAATCCTGATGAGGTTATGGGAGGATGATAGGATGAAAAGTCGCTGGAAGGTGTTCCAGTGACCCTTCTTCACAGGACAGTCATAGTGCTGCTTCTTAGAGCTATCAAATTCTGCCTCTCCTGGATTCCCCTGACATGGCAGCCAGTGACTTCTACCTCTTGCCTTGGATGTAGCAACCATTGCGTGGTGGATATTTCTAGAATGATAGGTGATTTATGAGATGAAATGTTCCCTGAACAGACAAATTGTGGACTTCTACAACCAAGGTCTTGGCCAAGTCAGGTATTCTTGGGAAAAATGTGTCACAGTGAAAGGTGAATATGTACAGAAAGACCAACACCATCACCAAGTTTTAAGGTTGTAGCTTTTCAAGATAATTAAAACTTTATGACCTCCCCTCATATGTTATTAGCTTTGATGAATTTCAATGTTTAAGGTCAAAAAAATCTAGTAATGCTTCCTTCTGTAAAAACTGTACTTATCACTTATTAAAATACCTTTTGTCATGAATATCCTCCTTGTTCCGACAAATGTTTTCCCAGAGTTGTTGGCTGAGCTTGTAAGAAGTGACGTGAGTGCTGTCTTTCCTCCAGATATCTGTGTACCTGGCGACGGAGGTATTGCAACCTTGGTAACCACTTTCAGAGTGCCATCAGTAACTGAAATTAACAATAATATCACACAAATGGTTATTAATTTTTTTAAATGTCTCACAACTTCTTTTGAAAATTTAAATTTAGTTACGCATGTACATGAATTAATAAAGTACACCCATTTCCCATAGTGAACATTGTTAAATTAATTATGCACATTCATTACCTGGATGTTTTATATATAATTCTGCATAATTTATAACCTTTCCAAAAACCACTTATAGCACAGTTTTACAAAATAAAACTGGGAAAACTCTAACTGAACTGTGAAAATCACAAAACTTAAAGCACAAGGAGAAATAAAATGAAGTAACCACTAATAATTATTAGGAGACAAAACCTTATCCAAGTTCTATGATTTCTGAAATCTGCCTCCCTATCACATCTCTAAAATTAAGACAGCCACTACTCAACAGAGCCTTCTCGTAGTGTGGGGATAGTATAAATGCCTCACATTTTATAAGTCTGGGTGACTCAGTTGGTTAAGCACTGGTCTCCTGATCCTAAGACCACAAGTTCAAACCTGACCCACACTGATCTGCATTAAAAAGTAACAATCCCATATCAGTGTATAATGTTATTTAAACAACTCCTGCTAAATAAAATTTCAGCACACCAGTAGCCTAATATGATGGCAATCGCCAGTATCATTAACAAATAACTTTTTTTCTTTTCTGCCTTACATTCAAGGGGTCTAAAGTTAGAATCTCTGTAGAATGAATTACTTGAATAATGTGCTTTTCCACAGTTTTCCTTTTTCCCTGAAAAGTGAATGATGGAACATTAACCTTATGGACGCTTTCATTAATTTATCAACTGATATGAAATACTCTGTTAAGGGATATTAAAACTATAATAATAATAATAATAATAATAATAATAATAATAATAATAATAATAATAATAATAATAATATATATATATATATATATATATATATAAAAAAAAAAAAAAACGCCAGCAAAAAAAACTCATTTAACCTTTTCTATTGATAGAAATTTATACTGTACTGCCTTTAATTACTTTCCTTTGCTTAAAAAGCTCTTATCAATTCTCTACCCTTTCTTTAAATTCTATGTCATGTACAAAAGATGTAATAATAAAAATGACAAGCAGAACTTGCTTTATATTGGTGAGAAATTATGAGTTCTCCACAAATAAAGAAAATGAGCTTATATTTGCAAACTTCTTATACAACAGTTTCAAAAATATGTTTCCTGTCTCGAAATGATCTATGTTGTCCTTATTACTCTTTAAGTTTCAGTCATGCTAAACAATAAGTTAAAAGGTGTGAAAGCCTACATGTACATTGAGTAATAGTAGACACACATATGCCGTAAGTTTCTTCTATGCATCAGTATGGGTCCTAACACAAGTGCTTAATTTATTATTGTTTGCTAACATAATTAGCCACATCCTAAGAATTGGTACAAACAAAGGAATTACATTACTTTACATTGGTGAACTATTTTCCTCCAAAGTAATGGAGATATATGTTTCTGTACTAAGAGTTCATTAGCCAATTGAATAACACTCATAATATTGTACCACAGTTGCTTCTTAGCATGTGGCTAATATAGCTATAATGTATTATTTATCAAATAATAAACATATTATTATGAAATATTCAGATTTTAAAGTTTATTTAGTATTGTGAAATTGTGTGAGTATATGCCTTAATAATAATTTTGGGTTATACTTATATGATACACTAACATCTGTAACATTATGATAGAACTTTATATTATTTGTTTAACATATTATGAAACATTAATTTTAAGGTTAATTCGATATTGCAGAATTTCAAGATATTATGCTTCAATAATGATTTAGGGCTGTGTGGCACACTGCCACCTGTAACAGAACTTTGTGTTTGTTAAATATATCATGAAATATCCAGATTATAAGATTAATTTAATATTGCAGAATTGCAGGAGTTATCATTTAATAGTTATTTCACATTATGTAAAGAATTATTCATATCATTATTTGAAGGGAAGCCCTAATTTATTCTGCAATGCAGTACAAGCAGCCAGATATCCATACTGTGGGAATGCGTCTGCGCGTGCCATCTTTCTCATGTTCACTGTTGTATGAGGCGGGAGCTGGAACGTGAGACATTGCAGTTTGATGGCATGACAAAACAGGAGACTTTGGAATGTGTCACATTGACATCATGATTCTTCCCAATATGTTTCTGCCAGCTATGGTTTCTACTACCTTCAAGAAGTTTTCAGAAAATCTGTGACATTTTCTTGCTATAAAAGGAGGAAGAATTACAGTGAGTTGTGTGCGATTTGTACTTAACCATGAGTGAATGGAGAGTTATCATGCAGTGGTGTACAAGCCAGATCCTTAGTCAAAACTATGCAATTCCTGTTTTATCATTTTTACTACAAACTTTAAGGTGTTCTTTTCCTATATTCTCTTTCACCTCCTTATATCATTGCAATAATTTGTCTCATCTGTGCACATAATTCTGCCTATTCACATTTTTCTCTCACTTCTCTCCAAGTTCCTGCATTAGGATTATGAATTCTGCACCATACATTTCTTAAACTATTCCTCATCAAACATACTTTCAGAAATAAAAAATAAAAGAATTTGAGTAGGTTTTTGTAACACAAACATCACTTATTTTTACTTATTGGGGACCGGTTTCGGGTAACAGTTGTTCCCATTTTCAACCCTTAATTCCGACTGAATCTTTCTTCGTTGGCATCAACAATGGGGGTGGTGGTGTATTAATTGTGGAGGCATCTGTTGCTGGATCTATGAACTTCCAGAGGTTGCTGTATGGTGGCAAATCAAAATTCATGATATGGCTCTTTTTCTTCATGATGCAGATCTTCTCCCAGACATCTAATTCTGTGGGTTTATACGCTTGTTTTAATAGTTTTATATTCGGTGTGATTTCGTGTCCTGATGTCCAAAAATGATGGGCAACTGCTGATTTTTCTATTTGTTTGTATTTTAGGTTTCTCGCGTGTTCCTTTAATCTGGTCTCCAAACTTCTCTTTGTCCTTCCAATATACACCAGATTACAGTCTGGGCATTTAATTTCATAAATTCCCGGTTTTTTTTTTCTGCAGGGATAGGATCTTTGAAATTTCTGCACAGCAATTTCTGAATGCTGTAGTTGTTTTTTGGAGCTAAGGTGATGTTATAATTCCTGAATATTTTCTGAAGTTTGTTGTGTGCCCAAGGATGATACGTGAATTTTCTGAAATGAGGTTGGTCACTGAGGCTCTGTAAGGTGGTTGTGTGTGTTATGCGGTTCAGTTTTTTGTATATGTATTCTCTTGTCTACTGCACTTTTTTGGAAACCGTTGCTGGTAGCTGTTTAGAGTATCTGTTGGTATTCTTTTTGGTATTCATTTTTCTCCATGGGCATGTGTACTAGTCTATATGTTAAACTGTTCAGGACTGCATATTTGTGTGTTGTAGGGTTGTAGCTCTCAAACTTTATGTGGTTATCTGTATTGGTGGATTTTCTATATATTCCAAATGTCAGGCTATGTTTTTCTATTCTTATTATTCTGATGTCTAGGAATGGTAGGAACTCCTTACCAACAAACAACAGGACTAGCAATGGGGAATCCTCTATCACCATTCCTAGCCGACCTATATACGAGTAATTTTGAAATACACATCACTGAGGCATTCCCACATATATACAAAAAATGGTATAGGTATGTAGATGACATCATTGCCACAGTTCCAGAAAAACTTGTAAACGATGCACTCAAACTTGCAAAACAAGTCCATTCAGTTCACTATTGAGACTGAACAGGAAGGAGTCCTTTGTCTTGAAAAGCAACTGCTATGAAATAATTATTTCTTCCACACCAGCTGTATATAGGAATGGAATTGGAAAGTAAAAGCCAGACTGAAAAATTTAATACCATAGCTAGGATTTGAACCAAGGATCTCCTATTCTCTGTCCAGCTGCTCTAACTATTGAGCCATCTGACTAATCATTAAATTTACCAAATGACTCACATTTTTTCCATATCATACCATACAAGGATATCTCAAATTATTTCAAGATGACTTACCGTAACAGTCCTAGGTGTTATAGTTTTCAACCAATTATTGGGCAATCATTGTGAAATAATTGTTTCTTCCACAGTAGCCACACTAGGACAGGAGTTGAAAAGATAGTTGGATTGTTGCCATGGTAGGTCACTGGTTAGAGCAACTGGATAGAAACCAGAAGATCTGGGATTTAAATCTGGCTATGGCATTGCATTTTTCAGTCCAGCTCTATGTTTACAACTGATAGTGTTTTGCTCGCTAAACTGGAGGGTTCCTTAACATTGGTTTTGTCAGTTTTAAACTATTCAACACACAAATCCATATTGATACTTCCAGACTTGTGGGGGATAGGGAATGATTCTTCTTAATTGTTTCATTTATTGTTTTATTTATATAGCTCCCTTTAACTTCTTGGGTCGCTTTAGAAACAAAACTGGTGTTTTTTCCATGCTGAACTATAGGGTTTATTAACATCATTTTTTTCAGTATTATACTATTTAATACATACACATACACACACACACACACACACATACATTCACTCTCACATGGATACTTCCAGATTCTGCGAAGGATAGGGAATGTTTCTATTTAGCAAAGAAATTCCCCAGCCCAGGAATCAAACCTGGGACTTCTAGGCAAGAAGCCAGAATACTGGCCTCTCAATCTTAGAAGCTGTTGGAATGATTCTTGTTAAAGTAAAATTCCTCTCAGCTGGGAATTGAACCCGACACCTGTGAGTTGAGAGAAGTCAGAACGCCTACCGCCCGACTGCAGTGGCAGTCATGAACCTTTTCTTGTGGGCTGTTTCCTGTGAGATCTCATTGCTTCATACCCTGATTTCAACTCAGTGCAATATATTGTCTGAAATGAATGTGAATTCTACTAACCTTGCTGTGTGGTGGGGACAACTTTAATGACTTGTCCACTTGGTACTTTAAGCGTTTCTAGGGCTCGCTTCTGTTGGTGAGCTGCTCGCTGCATCCTAAGCTGCTGTTCCATTTTTTCCTTTATCTCTTCAGGTGTAGCTTTGCCACTCACAGTCTCCAACTTAGCAGTAGTGCCTGCACCTGCCGCACCTGATCCTGCATCTGTGCTGGACTTGGGTGCTAGGGAACCCGAGCGACTCCTAGTAACAACTTGGGCATTAGCCTTCTCTAACCTATAGACAAACAGCAGAAAACAACACAGGCACAAAGGGTTAGCTGTGCTGGATGCCATGCAAACATTCACAAAACATTTACGGTGCAGCAATTAATCATTGCACTTTCACACTGTGATCCCAAGTACCTTACTCCAATGTTCCAGAAAATTAATGATAGCTGAAATAGCTAACTATAAAATATATCCTCAAATAAAATTGGTAGTGAAATTACTATTGTATAAAAGATAAAAGTAAATTAAAAAAAAAAGATTAATTTTTGTTTTTTTCACATGTTAGCAGTATATAAAGCATTGACTGTCAACATAACACTGAAGTTATCATGAAATAAAAGGTATGAGAGTTGCATTATAATCTCTGGGGAAGAAAGCGCTTCAGATGATGTAACAAACATTTAAGCATCAGCCTTCAAATCTTATAAGTAGATGGGATGATGGGTCAGCCATGAAATTTGTTCATAATTTCCATAAAACAATTTTCACGTGCTTGTGTATTAAACTTATATATAAAGAGAATGCATCAAGCTTCAGCCAAGAAAGTGGGCAGGATGATGCCAGCAGGATGCGAGATAAACAGTGGCATTGTAAAAGTATAATTTCCCAAGTATTCAATTGTAAACTTTCATTAATCTATGGCATGCATATAAATCATTGTTTTATTTCATCAATATGTTACAGTAGTTATTCAAAGTAAAGTCCTTCAGTATCCTGCAGGGAATCTTGTCATAAATTGTCTATGCACTTGTCAGCATGAATTTGTTTTGATGTATTGTGCAAGATATTCATTGTTGAAGAGTAAATTTTTCAGCCCACACTTAAGCTATCTAAAACTTAATGCACATGCAGTACACATGTTTTAACAGTAATTCAAAAATACACAAGAACACACCCTTTCTAATACTTCAAAGTGCACAATGCAATAGCCGTACATATAGCCAATGCAAACACATGTTTTACCAGCCTTCTCCCACCCGCTATTTTGGTTCAAGAGTGATTCAGTCAGTGCATGCTGCTTAATAGAAAGCTAAAACATTTAAAATTTAAAAAAAAGATTAAAATGGTTATGATATAATTAGCAGTAGGTACAGGTATCTTTAAACTACCAACTTGCAAATGGAATAGAAAAATTGGAATTAAAGTAGATGAAATATTTGCAGTATTTTTCAGTTATGTCCAGGCCCATAAATAGGGGAAGCAAACTGGGTAGCTGTCCAGGTTCAAGAACCATTCTAAAGCATACAAGTTCTGTCAGAAACAGGAATTATGGCAATAAACATAGATATCTACCCCAGCTTTTAATCAGCTTCCAGAAGAATCAAAAGGATATACATTTTTTGTATGCCGGTGAAATAAAATTAGGAACAAGCAATTTGGAAGCCATGAGTTGTGAAGTATCACTTTCAGATCAAGACACAGCGTCCAACCTAAATCCTGAGATTGTACATCTCAGCTCAACATTCTGCTTCCTTTTAAGGGGCATGTATCAGAAGATTTGCTTCCATCCCCAACCAGATGCTGACTGCTGCTGGAATGTGGAGATGCAGTTGTTCCTCTTGTGAGGTGATTTTCAAAGGAAGCTCAAAGTTGATTAAATGATGATATTTAAGGATCAAAATGTTTACCCATGTTATGAATTTTCTTTTGAATGAGATAGATTTATTATTCCTTTCAGCAGCTGCAAAGTAGGCATTGTTACTGCCAATGTCATTGGAGTATATTCTTCTTTTTGTGCAGAAAAAGCTGCTTCTATTTAAAATAGCCTAACATTTGGGTTATTAGAACAACTAGATTAGTTTAAATAAATAAATAATAATTAATACTTTTAAAAAATACCCCATAGTGGCAGTGTTTATGACTATTTTAACATTCCCCAGTAAACATGGTTCTGACAACAAAATATTAAAAAAACAAAATCTTATACATCTTAATAGCATAGTTTCCATTTATTGCAGATATTACACTTTCATAATAATTTCAGAAGAATACAACAAAGAAAGGCTGATTACAATGAATTAATCCACCACATTTATCCTTGCTATGTATAAAAAGTAGGGGATTCGTTGTGGCATGGTTCAACCTAAGAGTGAATGGACTTTAGTATTTATGTTTAATATCACCAGAGATAAGTCATGAAGATTTTCAAGAAAATCCCCCCACTCCAAACTATTCCTAACATACACTTTTTGAAAATACTTATTTTCTCAAAATAACCGGTACACCGTAAGAAATTCATGTGAATGGAACACATCAAATTTTTACTTTCTCTACACGTACTATGTACATAGTGTATAAAGTATTGCATTCCACCCAAAAATTTCATACAGAGATTTCACTGGAAATACATGTTTTCAGTCCCCCTGAATCCAAAAAAAGCATTTTTACAAAAAGGTCCATGTGCGTGCGTGCGTGCGTGCCTGGGTGTGTGTGTGTGTGAGTGTGTGTGTGTGTGTGTGTGTGTGTGTGTGTGTGTGTGTGTGTGTGTGTGTGTGTGTGGACAGCATAGCTCAAAAACGAAAAGTATGTTAAAAACCAAATTTGGTATTTAGAGTTTGGTATCTTCCAAGGATGCTACACGAAAATTTTCAAGAAAACCCCCCACCCTCAACTACCCTTTACATGGAACATTTTTCGAAAATGTTGATTTTCTAAAAAATGGCTCTAACGATTTTTATTAAAATATTGTATATTACAGATATTTACCTGACAAACAAAACATATATCTTGAATTTTCTGGGAATAGCCTCTGAAGACTATTTTATTCTGGATGAATTTTACGGAATTTTGCATAACTGCTAAACCGTAAGAGATGGATAAAAACTTACTAAACAGAAAATATAGACTACACACACAAGCTATGTTATAAATTTTTTTTTCGTGGAGGTGATTGTTTTTTTATATATTCCTTGTTTTTGATTTCAGCTTTGAAAAACTTATACTTTTTTCATACAGGAATTTGCCAACTTCTGTACATACACACAAAGGAACTTCAGTCACATAGCAACCAGCTTTTGACTATCAGTTTAACCTATGGTACTCCGTTATTTTGCTCCTACTTACAAGGTAGCAAGTAATAAAACTATTTCTGCCCATTTTTTCTGGATTAGCATGAAGTAAATAGAAGCATAAGCTTTTTAACAATAATTTGTTACAGAGATGTAGAGAAAGTCATGTGAATGGAACATCAGATTTTTTAACAAGGTTTCTTTTCATTGCTTTTAGGAAAATCGGCCCAAAAATGCATTGAACCTGTACAGGCATATTTCTTAGCAGAGATTTGTTATAAAACTCAACCAGAAACAGGTTTGACCTGAACCACTGTTTTGAAATGATCAAGGAGAATCGAAACTTTGCAAGATGAAGCACACATAAAATACACCATTATAAACTGGCTTACATGAAGAGACTCTAATGGGCTGCAATTCTTAATTGTTGCCTTTAGCTGGTGAATTTGTTTCTCATAGCATTTACCAAATTCACTTATATCCCTGCCACTCAAGTTTTGCACTTGATGTCTGTGGCTTCACAAAATGTTGGCTATACTATGGTTGAAATGTGATAAACAATAGACACAACTTGAGACACAATAGAAAGGTAGCATAAACAATAGTGATTATGCATCTTTCTATTGTGTCTCAAGTCACATATAAAAACATACAAAAGTAGTGAACATCAATAATAAATAATTTATTATTATTATTATTTTATTAATTGAAAATAACATATTGAAATGCATGTAGAATAAATTACGTATTTTCAACAATACAGAAATTAATGCAAACCTGCCCATTACTGAATGAATTGTTTTTTTCCCTTTCTTTCTTCCTGTCTTTCTTTCCTTCTTTCTTTTTCACCAGAGTTGACAGAAATACCTGTTATGGTCCAGGAATTTTGTCTTCCGCTGAAGTTTCACTCCTCAGATGAATCTTACTCCATGTTAGTCCAAGAAGTTTGATCTATCAGCAAGGACAGAGATGTCCACAAACCTTCATGTACTTAAAGAATTTTCAGGTCCTCCTAATAACTTACTGCAAGGGCTCATCTTGAAATTTGGTAAAGACAAACTACAGCCAGACAAGCCCATAACTTTATCAGGGTCAGGAGGCAAGCTGAGAGAGATTCTTTAGAACCTACCAGAAATAGGCTCAGAGGGGTTGTTGGCTATCTCACTGGAGCTATAGTCTGAGGAACTATGCATAATGTAACTTATTGGGAACCCGTTATGCAAAGAATGTGAGATGGACTTTGAGACCTACCAGCACACATTATGTGAATGTGACGCATTTCCTATTTACAGGTATGGCTCCCTTTTGGAGCCTGGGGATATATACAAGGTCTGTTCAAAAAGTAACACACCTTTGGTCAGTAAAAATAGTTATTGATTTACAGGTCCTTCAATGTAGTCTCTTGGTATGCACACACTTCTTACAGTGCTCCACCATTGTTGTTAACAATTTGGGAATGGAATGCCAGTAAATCTGACATGGGATTGTTGCTTTTAAGCACACTTAAAAACCATCAGTCTAGACCTGGCTTGAATCCACAACCTTAGGATCAGAAGTCCAGCACATAACCAATTGAGTGAAATGCATTCACATAAGAATACTTCTTAGAGGCATCATGTACAGATCGTTGTGGAAATAAAATTGAGGTGATGTCAATATCTGGTCATACCTGCTGACTATAAACCTCCATTTTAATGCATAAAGGGAGACAGTTACACTTTTGCCAAGATTAAATTTCTCATAATGCCAATTGGTGGAAGTAAATATTACCTTTATTTATTCTCCTAATTTCATGCTCACTTCTCCTTCATTCCTCACAAAATTACCAGGAGACCTATGTATACAATCTATTCCAATTCTATCCTGTGTCTCTGAGCTTTTTCAACTTAATCCTGTAAAAGCATTCTCTGCATTGAATAACAGAACAGAACTTGGCCAAAACAGCCTTGCACTCATAGTGATGAGACCATTTGTAGCTGCTCTAAAATAATTAGAGATCCTCAGTGCTCCAGGAGAGTACAATGGTGTCACATATTATCTGCAGACACCTGGATCATTCTTTCTTACCTGGTAAGCTAACACTAACCAAGCTCCTGCCCTACCATCACTTGCTAAAGTTAAAAGTTATGCAAAGTAGATCTGCTATAACAATACCAAATATGGGCCAGGCTATGTCTCCCAGATATCCTGAATTTCAAAAATCTTCTTTGTG
This sequence comes from Hymenopus coronatus, assembly GCA_030762935.1. Classification (NCBI taxonomy): domain Eukaryota; kingdom Metazoa; phylum Arthropoda; class Insecta; order Mantodea; family Hymenopodidae; genus Hymenopus; species Hymenopus coronatus. The sequence continues at coordinate 59,512,975 of CM060888.1, read as the reverse complement.
GGGAAGCAGTTGACTATCAATGCCTTTATTTTTCATAGTGCATCATACATATGAAGTGGCTCAAATTTAAATTTAATGATTTTCATAAATACAAAGGAGTAATGCAATCTTAATGTTATTAATGGCATGCAATTGCTGCTACTATATTAAGTCTAGAAAGCTGTACCACTAACAAACACTTTGTTAGTCTATATTCTGCTAAGTATAAAGTTTAAAAGTTAAGCAGTGATTATAAAGGTTTTTAGTAAATTCTCATGCTTGAAACATACAGTTGAAATACATAAAAATAGTATATTGACGTCACATACAAAAAACATTGGAGTTCATGCATGCAAAGAAATTTCAATAGTATAATATTGTCCCTTGAATGATTACTTTCTGTTAATATTTTTCTGCCAGATAAGGTGTATGAAACTTGAAAAGACTCAAAATGCTGCTTAATGTTAAAAGCATGATGGTGTCACATTTCCTTAGAAAGTTCATGTGCAAGAAGCTTGGAAATTATCAAAGCAGAGTTAAAAACTGGATTTATATACTACTTCATATTACTGGAATTTAAGGCATTCAGTTGTAAAACATGGTAACTAACATTTCATTTGGAGAACCGAGGACATACAACTAGTTACGAGACCGAACAATTGATGTAGTTAGGCCAATTCTAAGACTTTAAAATTATATATCTACACAGATGGTAAATATCAGGTGATAAAAATTGACAATAATAAAATTTACTGTAATTATTGCAGAAAATTAATTCAAAGAACTATAATGAGCTTTTGAAAGACTGTCCACTTTAGTTAGCTATTTTAATTTTATTCTGATTTCATGCATACTTGAAGTGCAGCAAGTAGTTTTTAAAACTCAAAAAAGTTTTAACTTCATATGCACAGCAGTTCATCTAATGATCATAAATTTTTAAGAGTTTCTGCATTGAAACAACCCTTAATTTTGTAACAATTTAAATTATATCGTAAAATTTTCTTCAGATTCATATAAAATTTCAATTTCACGCATACAACGGTTCATCTAAAAATCACCAATCTTTTAGACATTCTTCATGTAAATTACCATTAATTTCGGGCTGACTAACATCAAATTGGAAATTTTCTAACAATTTTTTTTTTAAAACACACCATTTCAGCTCCATAATAAGAGTAGCATCCTGTACATGGCATAGTAAGTTAGAGCTTCAGCGTTTGAATTCCCAGCCAATGAATGTACATGGATAGAACTTCCCCAGGGGGTGAAGCTTTTTCGATTCATGTCTAGGGCTGGTGTCTCTTCAGCATCATTAGTGAGGACCAATAAGCAGCAATCTATTGGTCATGGAAGCAACATTCAGGTATCTCCCTGTATTAGCTGAAGGTCATCCATGTCTTCTATACCTTTGTGGGCATGAGGCCAGCCATTGGTTGGTCCTAAGCCTATTAGGGCTCTTGCAACACAATTATTATTAATATTAATATAAAAATAATAGTTGCAACCAATCTTCACTTATCTTTTGGAATCCTTGCCTGGACTAGTTTCGCAACGATTTCATTGCATTATCAACATATCCTTTTGGTCTCTTTTTTGATGTTGTTTATTTACACTGTTATGGTTACTGCTACTAGGTGGATTGTGTACTAATGCATTGCTAACTACTGGAATCAAAACAAATTTGGTAAGAGTGTCAATTGGAGGTATATCAAAATTCATTGCATGATTTCTATACTTTAATATAAATATTTTCTCCAATTATATAAATATTTATATTAAAGTATAGAAATCATGCAATGAATTTTGATATACCTCCAATTGACACTCTTACCAAATTTGTTTTGATTCCAGTAGTTAGCAATGCATTAGTACACAATCCACCTAGTAGCAGTAACCATAACAGTGTAAATAAACAACATCAAAAAAGAGACCAAAAGGATATGTTGATAATGCAATGAAATCGTTGCGAAACTAGTCCAGGCAAGGATTCCAAAAGATAAGTGAAGATTGGTTGCAACTATTATTTTTATATTAATATTTGTGTTATTCTTCACTGTTACTAGCTTCTTTTTACATTTAAAACAATTATTATTGTTGAACTCTTTTGAATTGTTTCATATTGTGACTTGGTCCAGTTTTTAAACTTCACTAGTTCTCACAGCCTCTTCTAGTGATCTAGCTCATCTTCATACTTTCACTTCACTTCACTTCACTTCACTTCCTGTGAAATAGTTCAATTTTGTTATTTCACTTCTCCTGTGACAATGCCACATAACTAAATATATATGGCATAATATCGCAGATGGTCAACTTATGGGGAGTTGACACTGTGTGTCGCAGTAATTATCAAAACTAACTCACAGAATGACCTTGATGCTGCACCAAAAATGCATTTGCAATCACTGACAAACTCTATGACTGCATCATGTTCCCTTATAAAGCAGCCAACATCTTCGCAGAACCTTCTGGAAGTATTCTGGAGGCAAAGGAGAGGGGAAGAAACCACCAGAATATTCTACTTATATCTTGATAGTACAGTGTTTGAGCTGGCAAGAGAGCTGCTTATCTTTGTTTATCTCTTACAGCCTGTCAGTCAGTACTAGCTTGTATGTAACTGCTTCATAATATGCATAGATAGATATACAAAATGACACTAATGGCTGCTCCACCAGTAGTGAATACTCAAAGAACTACATGATATTTAGAATGTAAGAATGTTATATTTTTATTAAACATCATAATTTTGCATTAAATATTAACATGTTTCATGACTGAATGCCCCATTTAAAAAAGCTAAGATAAAACTGATTGCAATTTTTTGCTGAGACACCTGTGGAAGGTAGCCATGCAATCACAATAAAACAAAATAAATAAAAACATTGAAAAAATGCTGCTTCTGCTGGTAAGGAAGCCACCAGGATACCAATGGATTGCTCTGTTTAAAGCAAAATCTAAGGCAGTAAATCGCAAAGGTAAGGACATAAAATCACCAACACAGCTTTTATACTAAACATGCAAACATATACTAATAAAATAATGATGAACAATAATTAATTTTTAACATTAAATTTATACTTTTATAGAATGCCATTCATTAAGCTGTTTTTGGCAATAAGAATGCGCAAAAACCATTATGAACCTCAGTAATAAAGCTTGGACACACTGATATTCTTTTCTTCATACCTGTTAATGGCAGGCAACAAATCCTGATTTGCTTTGAAAATGTGTTACATAAGACAAATGCATTCCTTTTTTAATAATCATTTGCTTAGCATCAATGGTTCTAAAATGTAGCATTTCAACTGAAGGAAATTACCTGTCACCATACTGTTTTATCTCCCAAAGCTCCAGTTTATCCTCATCAACCCATTCTTCTGTGACCTGAGGTTCTGTGCTTTGTGGCGATTCTGCTCTTTTTCTTTTTCGCAAGCCACTGCGAATAGATGTCACTTCTGCAAATCACAATAGGTTGTCACTTATCTATGTATGCTTTACAAACTATTCTTAAAAAATCTTATTTTTCTATTTTCATTAAAAAAAAAAAGAAGAAGAGAAGAGAAATTCTGTATGCTGGCTTTGTAACTACACTCTCTACATGGCATTACATAAAACAAAAATCTGGTGCATTCCTTTACATCTTTCTTTACATCTCTGTAACAAATTATTGTTGAAAAGCCTATTGCTTATTCTTCTATCTGCTTCATACTAATCAAGGTAAACATTAACAGAAATGGTCTTAATTCTTGCCTCCTTGTAACTAAGAAGGGGAATAAGGGAACGCACTATGCTAAAGTAATAGTCAAATCTCTTAAAAGCCAGTTGCTATGTGATAAAATTTGTTAGTTTACTGATTGTCTATTTGTTATGGTTTAACAGTTATGCAAAATTCAGCAAAATTCATCCAAAGTGAAGAAATCTTCAGAGACCATACTCACAAAATTCTAAATAAACATTTTATCTGTCGTGTAAGTGTCTTCAACATATGGTATTTTAATTAAAATCCTTAGAGCCATTTTAAGAATGTCAAAAGGTAAAACTTTTTCCATAAAAAGGGTATTTTGGAGGTGGGGGATTTTTCTCAAAATGTTTGTGTTGCATCCTTTGAAGATAATAAACTTAAATGCCAAGTTTGGTATTTTACTGGCTGTTCATTTTTGAGGACCCACCCACCCACCCCCACACTCCTTTTCTACAAATCTGATGTGTTCCATTCACATGACTTTCTCTACATCTCGGAAACAAATTATTGTTAAAAAGCTTATTCTTCTACCTGTATACATCATTCTAAGCCAGATAAACATTGGCAGAAATGGTCTTATTACTTGGTTTCTAGTAGAAGGGATATAAAGGAATACACTATGCTTAAACGAGTCAAATCATTTAAACGTTTTGGATGAAATCCATTTCTTTGCATTGTCAAGAGTAACAAATTCCTGCATGAGAGAACATTTAAGTATTTTAAAAGTGAAATCGATAACAAATAATATCTCAAAAAAAGGCCAACTCCATGAAAAAATTTATGACATAAATTGTGTGTTCTAACACACACACTCGCATGCATGCGCATGCACACGAACAGGTATTTTTCTAAAAATGCTTTTCTTGAATTCCAGGTGTCTCAAAACATATATCTCCAGTGAAATCTTGGTATAGAATTTTTGGTGCAATGTAATACCTTCTCTATACACTATGTATGCAGTATGTGGAGAGAAAGTAATTAAATTATCTTCCTTTTACATATATTTTTATATGGATGATATGCTTAATTCCAAAACTTAGTTCTGAAAAATGGGAGCTGTCTTGGATTTGGATATATATGATGTGCCTTCAACAGTTGGATGGCTATTTAGCAACATAGGAAATATGTGGTATTAATTTATTGAGTCAGTATTTTTAACACTACGTCACTTCATTTTCATTACGAGGGACTAGTTTCAGAAGCCTATGCTATTATTTTCAACTGTCGTTCGTTGCGTCTACCTGTGTGCTCTTCTCTGGTGGCAAAATGATCAACTTCTTCACTAGTTGTCCACTGGCAGGATTTCAAAGTTTATTAGGCGATCTTTGTGTTTCCATATGAGGATGCCCCAGGTTGCAAGTTCATTATGGCCTGATATGATTTTTAGCAATTTTGGATTTGGATCTAGATTATGGTTTTCCTTCCACAAGTGCAATGCTACTGGTGATTTATCTTCTTGTTTTAGTTTTAGATTTCTAAAGTGCTCTTTGATCTGATTTTTAAACTTCTTTTGGTTTGTCCTATTGTCTTTTCAAAATCTGTACATTTAATTTGATATATTCCTGATCTATTTTCTGGTGGAATTTCATCTTTGATTTTTGAATTTAGCAACCTTATGACAGAAAATCTGTTTATTGGAGCCAGGGTGATGTTTTGTTCCTTGAAGATCTTTATGAATTTTCTAAATACTCGGGGATGGTAAGTGAATTTTTTGAATGTGTTGTTATTGTCTTTTCCTGCTGTTAGGGTAGTTATTTCTTTTGTTTTTTTTTTTTCTGCTTTTCTTTGTCAAGTTTCTTGAATGCAAGGTTCTTGCTGTATCCATTTTGTTCCACTATTTGAATTATGGTTTTTAACTCTTTGTTGAATTTGGTTGTGTCGATCGTACATTTACTAATCTATGTGTGAAGCTGTTTATTACTGCATGTTAGGTGGTAATGGGTTATACCTTTCATTTTTAATGCAGTTTTCTGGTTGAGCTGGTTTTCTGAAGATTCCAAAGTTTACTTTTGTGCCATTCCTAATGACTTTTAGGTCTACAAATGGGAGTTCTCCATTGGTTTCTTTTTCCATTGTGAATTTTACATTTTTTTCTTGCAGGTTTAGTAATTTTATGGCATCATCTAAATGTCTACTTGGCACTATTGCAAATATGTCTCAACATAGTAGTACCATACCTTAAAAACCCATTGGAAAGGTTCTACATCATTTCTTCTTCTTTCTTGCATAGAGGACAATTTGGACTTTTACATGTTCCTAATTTATGTAAATGTTTTGTCAAACAATCTTGTTCTGAGAATAGCCTAAATTTTCATACTGCCATTTTATAAGAAATTTCTGGGAATATTTCCAGTTTCCGTATTTCATTATATCTGTTATTGCTTAGAGTAGTATGCTAGTTGACCCTCTGATATGTTCATCACATATTTCGTCGTGAAATGTTAGTTTCCGCTTGGTGTACCTCCACAGTGATCAGTTCATATGTGGTGTTGCTTTCATCTATGTTGATAATGTTGCTGAAATGTTCTTCCCAAATTGTTTTTTCTATTTTTCCATAGCTCTGAGCTTTTCATGGCCTCAGTGCTAAGGGTCCTTTCTGACTTCTTCCTGTTCCATGTGTTCCTTCAGAAGATTTTATATCCTCCAGCCCGTGGCTGGATTTTCCTGTATGTAACGCTTGGAGGGTGATCTTACTTTTTCCATAGCATTCTTTGTCGAATCATTTCTATGCTCTCCTTTTGGGATTGTATACCAGAGCAGACTTAATCTTTTTCCCAGTGTTATGGCAGCCAATTCAAAGTTGTTTACCTTTATGTGGTTCTCAAAATCTTTCCATTCTTCTGTCTTCGGACTTGGTACATGGTTACTTAGCTAAAGCGAGGCTTTGGTAGCTGTAGGTTTTACTCTGCTCTCTGCATTTGGGAAGCAAAAGTTGGCCACGACTGGGCAGTGCTTCTTTAGAGGTATTTCATCTGCTGAGTAACATACTTTATAATTATTTAGTGTAATGTTGGATCCTTTGAAGAACATAAATTCTATGGTGACACATCCTTAGTGTGCGAAGTATGTTCATTCGTCTGCCTTGTCAGCCAGGGTGAAGCCTTCCTCCCATCATGTCTAGCAGCTTATTTGTTCTGTGACTAATGACATCTAATCTGCAGTTCAGATCTCCAGCTATGATGATGTTTCGTTTTGGCATCACGTATTTTAAAGCGGTCATAATGGCTGTTATTATATCTTCTATTGGCATTAGTGGCTCTATGTATATTACTATTACGGAGAGGTTTTCGAAATTTATCACTAGCATGTCCTGATCCTGAAGTGTGCTTAGTACTTTTCCCATTTTTGGTTTGAAGAAGCAAGAAATCCTCATTTCAGTCATCCTCTCCATCCTTGTGTTACTGGCATATGTTGTGAGTAGAATCTGTTTATTTCTAAGATTTTAGTTGTCAAAGTGTCTATGAGGATTATTATGTTACGTGCATGCAACAGATTGTTGTTTGTTAGTACTAGGATGCTCTTTAGCCCTTCCACATTCCATAGAAACAGACTAAGCTGGGAGTCTGACTCCTGTCCCCTGAGGGCAAAAAAGCTGGTAGTATCTTACAACTTCCTCTGGCTAAGTTTCTGTCATGGTGACTTTTGTTAGTTCTTGTAGTTCTTGAAGGCCTTAAGTGTGCCTCTTGACTGAAGTTCTTTGCATTCTATTATATTGGTTACATGTATGTTAGTGAGGCATTTTCTAACTGCTTTGGTTGTGTTGTAGTGTAATTTTCCTATACATAACCAAGCTCTGTGGTCTGTAATTGATCCATTCGTGGTTTATAATTGATCCATTGGTGGTTTGTCATTCACATTTTTGGATTTCCTAGTACCCACGATTGTTGTGGTCTTCGTTTGAGTGTTGTTTCCGTGATTTGATGTTGAGGGTTTGGTAGCTATATCTGAGCATAGCTCCTTGTCTTTCCTTAAATGTTCTTGTGGTGTTGGTTGCTGGGCGATTTGATGCTCTGCCATGGACTTTGGCCTTGTTGTGGTTTCGATTTCCTCTGTTATCATATTTCTTATATTATTTGAGAAGCTTTCCATCATAGTTTGTAGCTTCTGTGTTAAATTTTTTGTGATCTTGTATTCCAGTCTCCTGGCTGTTGTGGTTCCATTGCTGTCTGATAGATGCTGGTAATGGCTGGTTGCCACTAGTAACTTCCTACGCCAGACTGGGAGATATCATTTGTCCCATAGATTGACTGTCATCTCCCTCCATATACACTGTTTTTTCTGTTCCAACCTCACTTTGTGATTCATTCTTTGCCTTTAGTGTATCATCCAGGGTGACTTACAGTTCCATAAAAAGGTTCCTAATGTCACATCACTTTATGAACACTTCCTTTTGCCTCCCTCTTCAGATATCAGTCTTCTTCAGTGATATTCACTGAGTTTTTCGGAGTACATTTGAGATGCATTCTTGTCTTGTCTGCCATTTGTTTTTTAACCTATCACTTTTTTTAAACAGGCTAAAGCTAGGAAAGAAAAACACAAAGAATAATATGTTTGCAGTAGTCATATTTAATTGGAATTCAAAATTTTCTTCCATTTTAAAAGTTGAAAATAGTGTGAAATTAAAAATGAAATAGCCAATAAAAATAGTCTCTTCGCTACTCTTTGAATAAAATCTACAGGAGAACAAGAATCACATTTGGAATTGTTTATTTACCATTTCTAGTTTTCATTATTCAAATGCCAAAAACTAATTACCTCTAACAGTTTTAGGTAGTTCCAATGGAATAACAACTTTTCTTCTCATATATTGTGTCTTATCCATGAACTGTCCCGCATGCCTATGCTTGAGGATTTCCAATGTCATTATTTCTGTATCTGTTGTAACCTGATGCTTCCCATCATTTGAAGGTGCTTTCACCTGTGAAAAAAACAACACATTTTCATGAAAATTAGGGTGCTTTACCTCTTCACAAATGATATCAGTAGTTTTGGCTAAAAATCCTTACCTGCATATCATCCCATCGTAAGCATGCCCACATAATGCGAAGCTGAAGTGCTGCTGCTGCAAGGGATTTGAGATTCACTGTTCTGTACAACCAGCAGGTTTTAAATAAAGGCCTTGAACAAGGATATGGCCACACTTGTTGATTTGGCTAGAAAAAAATTAAATTAATTAAATAACTGTATCTCAAATTCCAAAGAAGTGTTTATATTCCAAAGACTGTAAAAGACTATATGAAAGCAAAAATAAATACTTTAGTAACCATTTTGAAGCATTATTATTTCACAGCATGTTCATTAAATTCACCATACTAAGCAATTAAATTTTGGTAATAGTATTAATAAGGCTAGGATTTAGGGACTTGGTCTCCTTTGTGTGCAACCAAAGTCGAAGGCAGAACATAAAACTCACACCTCAAGTACTCAGTGATAATCATATCTGCTGAAAAAGTGGTTACATCTAATCAAAGAGGGGCAGATGATTGAAGTTTTATCATGGCAAAGCCAATTAATTACACTTAAAACATTACATGTAAATGCTCTATTTAAGGGATTAAAAATTGTGTTATTCAAATATGTGTTATTAAGTACCAAATACATATTTTGAATTACAGGTAAATGCTTTTGAGGACGAGTATGAAAATACATTTCCTGCCAATGGAGAGTTAATAGTTTGTATGCTTTGTCTGAGACAAACTAGAGATGGGAAGCAGAGCTTTAATACATAACATTGTAATACCAAAAAGCATAAGTCTCATGTTGTGCTATTGGAGCAGGAAGAGAGAAGAAACATGAGATGTTTCAGATTCAAGTGGAAAGCCTGCTTTTTTCATGATGTTTGTAACAAGCTAGTGAGAGGCAATATTCCATTCCATAAACCACTGAACCCTTACTTCAAACGGTTCATAGAAAAGTACATACAAAAATACTGCTTGCCTGAATGTTTGAATTTTAAATTATAAGGAAAACAGTAATAAATAATAAAATTTGGGTTTCCCTGGATATGAACTACAGATGTATACCCTGTCAGGATAATGAAAAAGCTGTGCAGAATGCTATGGACACAACTACTGCCAATTGCATCATTCTTCCGTCTCCCATATGTCCAAGTGACATTACACACACATGAGCATCACAAGGTTTATGTCAGTTTGGGAGAGAGGGCATTGCTGTGAATGTTCATAAAAATAATAGTGTACTGTTCATTGCAAGAGTATATAAACTGAGAACTATTAACAGTAATGCTGGGGCCTTTAACACCTAGGTTCTCCCCTGATGAGTCCGTTAGAGAAAAGGATAGGGAGATTGTTTTCAATGTTACCACTTACTGACAAAAATTTATTCTCATTCTACATTCACCATGCATGCACATATTCTAACAATGATATAGTGGTGATGGCAAATGTCCCTGCAACCCCACCTTTCCTTTCATTTCTGAAAGCAAGAAGAGAGCAAGCAGTTGGAAGGTGTGAGTTGTGCAGACTGAAATATGATATTTTTACCTTGACAAGTTACACCAAGGAGATTTGTTGCGAAGCGATATTCATGTGCACATAAAGCAAGAAAAAGGTTATTGCAAACTGCCTGGGTTACCAAGAATCAAAAGGAGGCATCTCCACACTCTTAAAACTGATATGTTTTAATTTATTGTATTTAACCAAATACAAATGACCTCAAATGCAAGACAATTTTGAATATTTAGCATATCTCACTTATACGTCTTTCAAGGGAGACTACTAAAAAGACTGTATACATGAGAAAACATGTAACTGATTTTCTCTTCTGTTATAGACCTCATCCATAATTTTTAATTTTTCACCAAGAATTAAGGAATTTCTTGTTTTCTTCCTCGCTGATTGATATTCACACAGGTTTCTTCTCCTGTTTGTTTCTCAAAACTCCACATAAAATAGATAAGTGACTGTTGGAATGATATGACGACAATGAACGGATAAAAGACAGTGAAAACAGCACACTAGCAGTACTCGACTTAAAGCAGAGAAGTGACTGTTGGAACCAAGGATAGTAGATTGTTAGAAAGATATGACGACAATGAAACGATAAGCGCCAATGAAAACCGCAAGCCAGGCAATTCCAAGGCTACACAGAGCAAGCTTACCACCGTACGTTTTTTTTAAAAACGTATAAAGGGATAAATTTTGTGTATGGGGATCCGAAAAAGTGATGCATTACCGAGAAAATGAGTAACCAAAATGTATAATTGAGCAAAATTTTAATGGAGAACGAATTGAGCTTATATGTGTGAAAAATGTTGAAGTGCATAACGTATAAGCAAGTTTCAACTGAACCTATATAAAAATACGACATGATCATTTAAAATTTTTAAATGCAATTTTTGCCACATATAAGGGACAATTAAGCTGATTAAGTAGTCATTGGAAAAATGAGTCGAATTTACACTTGATTTGCTTCACTAAGTAATTAATTACCTGGACATGTTTCGAAGGCATATGGACTGGCCGGCCAGTCGAAATCTGTTGATGATGTAGGCAACATATGCCTTCAAAAAAATGTCCAAGTAATTAATTACTTAGTGAAACAAATCAAGTGTAAATTCGACTCATTTTTCCAATGTGTAATTATGCTTCACTGTGTACCACTTCCAGTATTTTGATTCTTTTGATCATAATTAAGTAGTCCCTTTTTTTTTTCTTGAATTTGAGCACAAATTCTTATGATGGGTAAGATTAAGGGAGAGGGGAGAATAGAAATTATGTAACATATGTGTGCGATCAGAGGTCATAACTGAAACAGATACAACTGATAAGGTTTTCTATTTGGACATAATACCTAATGTAACATACCATTGTAAAAATATAACTTAAATTAATAATTCAAATTTGCATGGAAATTCACATTTTGAGCAGGGAAGGTATGGAGAGGGAAGTATAGAAATTATACAGTATAAATAAAATCAAGTGTAATATTCCACTGTCTTTATGATTTGTTGAGAATAATCATTAGAGCACAATGACGGCAGTGGCAACTGCAATAGCTGTAACAATGACAACATACTTAATAACACATTGCTGTACACATTTTTACCTAATTTGAATTTGCACAGAAACACATTGTGAGCAGGGGAGAGACAGACAAGGGAGAACTGAAATGTACCGGTATGTCTGTGCTCACTGATGACGATGGGAGCTTAGCTGTAACCATGAATTTGATTTTCTATTAAGACGACCTAATATAACATATAAAACATTTTTCTTAATTCAAATTTGTGCATAAATTTATGTTGTGGGTGGTAGAGACAGGTAGAAGGGACAGTGGAATTGTAAAAAAAAAATGTAAATGGTGTGTTATTTATGGACGCTCTTTAACTACTGTGGTTTTCAGCATCCCATTCTAAATTGGGTGTGAAAGACCGCATAATTTTGCTCAGAGGCCTCTCTATCAGGCTTGAGGTTCTTTTACGTGCCGTAAATTTTGACAAGGGTCCAACAGCTTTACTTCCCTTCCAAAGGAAGCCATGCTAAGGATTTTTACACCCAAAAAAATCCATCGTCCTTTGCCAGGTTTGATCCCGCAACCTTGGATATATGAAGTTAACATGGTAACCATTACACCACGGAGGGTGACAATGGAAATGTACCAGTACATGTGCGGTAGGAAGGGAAAGCAGCTAAACCTTTCTCTTTCTGGCCTACTTGACTGTTGGCTCCCAATACATTACATGCAACCACCTAAAGAGAGAGAGAAAAAAAAAAAAAAGAAAAAAAAAAGAAAAAAAAAAAAAAAGAAAAGAAAAAAAAAAGAAAAGAAAGAAAAAAAAAGTCCTCTAATTTTATTTTAGTCTTGAACAGAAATATTTTCCAATGAGAGTACTTATAGCCCAATAACAGTTAACTTTTTGGTACGAAATGCACAAAATCATTGCGATCTTGGCAGTAAGCTTTACATTTCCCCCAAGCTTTATTATACCTTACCCACAAAATTTAAAATGTATTTCTTCCCTGTATAATATTCAGAAAACATATCATAATTGCAAGACAATCCCCAGTTCTCAACATGAATATTTTTAGAAAAAATATTGTCTTGTATTCAGCTAAGTACGGTAGATCATCCGTTGCATGAACATTAACTCAAATATGTAAATGCATTACACTTGTTCAGGAAGTGGTGGAGAAAGTAACATGCACATGTGAGAAATGTAGCACAAAAATGTCTTTGATGTGGCGAGGGACAACTGACCAGCAATGGATCAGGATAATATTTCTACCCATATTGTTTGTGGATGATGTGGTCAGACTCATATTACTCGGAATCCCATGAGAACCAGTACTATAGTTCACAACAATGTTCGGCTTGCATATGTGTAACAATCATTGGTGATCCTAACAAGTGAGAATCACTAACTCAGCATCTTTCATGTACAAATATTACACTACTCGGTCATTAACTAGGATCTCTTCAAGACTATGACTTATGTCAATTCGTTAAATAAATGTAAATATCAGTAGAGGAGTTAGTAATTGTATTTTACAAAATTTGTAAAATTTTCAAGATTGGTTCAAAACACTGTATACAAATATATTGCTAAATATGGTTTAACTATTAAATGAGCAAAATATCCACCAATAATAAAATTGGGCACTTAGTTACCATTGACTGATTATGTTACCACATAGCGAAATGTTGAATACAAAAACCACTTTTTAATGTTAACACTAAACTTGAATCTACCATGCAGGTAAACTAATGTCAAAACTTCTGCGATAAATCTCACTATCAAGAAATTGCAAAAATGATGACAATCTACACAAAATGTTCTCATCCCTAACTATACTGTAACATATTATTTAATACTTTGCAGATTATTCTCTGAGCAGAGTCCTAAGCTGCTCATGTATCTTCAGCTACTGTTTTCTTGTATTACATTTTGAGTTTTTATTTTTCCCTTCCCAAAAAACACCTCTAAAAATCTGATGTGATCCATTCACATTACTTCCTCTAGCTGTTTCATATACAAACTATCCTCACAAAAGATTATTCGTTAATTTACATCAGGCTAATCAAGATAAACATTAGTAGAATTGGTCTTATTTTTTTGCTTCCTTGCAAATAGAAGGGAAATAAGGGAATACATTAGCTTTAAGCGAGTCAAATCAATTAATACTGGTCGCCATGTGAAACTATTGAAGTTTGGTTCCCTCTGCATGGTTCCATTTGAGAAAAGTTAAGCAGTTTAAAATTGAAACCTATAACAAGGAATATCTCAAAAATAAGAACTGAAGCTTTCCTGGTGACGTATTAATTCAAAATCTTCTCAGGCTTCTAGCCAGGTAAAAACTTGGCTTGACACCAACGTTTCGAAGAAGTGCATCTTCCTCGTCTTCACGGTGAACTAATGGTTTGAGCTTGCGGAGACTGGTATTTATAAGAGCTGGGATGAAGCTAACATCTGATTGGTTCGCGTGATATTATGGCCTGGTATTTAAGATGACTGAGACATGGGCACGGACTTCGTAGAAAACTATTTATAGCAGTTATTCGGCTAATGTTTTGTGTTTGATCACGCACCTGCTAGAAAATAAGTCTTGGAAGACTGCAGGTAGAGGATTAGGTATTAAGGCTCTTTAACATTGGTGTCCATGCTGAACTTAATTGTAGGCCAGAATCGCGATTTAGATTATTTGTTTCAGATGAGATGGCTAAAGCTTCTTTTACTCTCCTTTCCCAGTAGTTCAAACACTTTGCCACTATCTTGGTGTTGGTAAAGTTAGCTCTGTGGCTTTGTTCTATACAGAGTTTAGCCAGTCCAGATTTTTCGGGTTGCATAAGCCTTATTGATCTTTGGTGTTCAGAAACGCGTGTGGCAATAGTGCGTCCTGTTTGGCCAATGTACGCTGCGCTGCATTCGCAAGGAATGTGGTAGACACCAGGTACTCTGAGAGCTAAATTATCTTTAACTGGCCTGACCAAATTTTTTATTTTAGGTGGTGGCTTATGGATGGTTTTGACATTATATTTGTAGAGTAGTCTACTAATCTTTCCCGAAAAATTGCCGGTAAACGGTATATAGGCTATGGCGGCTGGCTTGTCTTTTTGTTGAAGACGAGGAAGATGCACTTCTTCGAAACGTTGGTGTCAAGCCAAGTTTTTACCTGGCTAGAAGCCCGAGAAGATTTTGAATCTCAAAAATGGTCAACTCTACAAGAAAAACATATATGACATAAATGATGTGTTTTTAAGAGATTCTCAGTTTTTGTATAGTGAGTTTTTGTCTACCTCTTTACAGTTTAACCGTTACACAAAATTTTGTACAACTCATCCAGAATAAAGAGGTCTTCAGAGACTATTCAAGATGCACATTTTATTTATCATGTAAATATCTTTAATATACACAATTTTAATTAAAATCATTAGAGCCATTTTTGAGAAAATCAACATTTTTGAGATGTTTTTCCTTGTAAAAGGCAGATTGTGACGGGGGGCTTTTCCTTAAAATCCTTGTGCTGCATCCTTGGAAGATACTAAACATAAATACCAAATTTGGTATTTAAATATTTTCATTTTTAGCTCATATGCATACACTCACACCCACCCATGAACGCAAGCATACACATACATACACGGATCTTTTTCTAGAAATGCATTTTTCAGATTTATGGGACCTCAAAATATATTTTCGGTGAAATCACATTAAATTTTTGGGTGGAATACAATACCTTCTCTAGCTATTATGTACATTGTATGTACATATAGCAAGAGAAAGTAAAAAAGTCAATTAACATAAGAGCTTTCAATAGAATGTTTAGCCTAAAGCTCTGTATAGAAAATTTCTGCTTAATATAACTTACTTTAGCCAGATGGTGATAGCCCAAGACAGCCAGTCGACCACCTAGACGTGCCAGACGCCGAAGCTCATGCTGTGGGAGGATTAGCATATTCCGGCGCTTGCTACGTGTTTGGAATGTTGAGCAAAGGGGGTATTTAACAGGAGTTCGTTTCTTCCGCCTGTCTGACAGTGAAACTGATACTTTCTTTAGATAAACTTTTCCCTTTGTGCTTGTTGTTGAATACATTCTGTTGTTTTCTGAGGTCTTTACAGTCTCTGAGGCCAAACTGCTTTGGCTCGTAACTGCAGTTACATCACCATTGGGTTCTGCCTTAACTGTTGCTGTTTCACTGGATGTCTTGCTTTTTGATGTTAGAATGGAGTTAAGGAGTTTTCCACTGAAAACCAAAAGAAAGCTAATTACATTCCCTGGGAAATCATAACTGAAAATCATTTCTAGATAAAGTGGTTAACTCATTTTTAAAAAACCTGTTTATAAAGGAATGAGTACTTAAGCAAGAACAGCTTTTTACATACAGTGTAACTCAAATTATCTGGAACAATTGGAAATAGATAAATTTGATATGCAGATATTTGTATAAGTGGGTGAGAACTAAACACCATATTACTGTACATGGAATGCTGTACACTACTTAGGGCTAATTTCACCAATCCAACTAAAAATACTCTAGCATTTGGTTTGCTAATTATGTGAAAAGTTTAACTTTATATTAAGACTTGCATTTCCTCAAGCTTTTACAGAGAACTGTTTACTGACAAAAAATTAACAACATAGACAACGCTTATAAAGGTGCTGAAACTAGATGACTTCTGAATGCTCTACTTTAACACAAGGGTAAAGGAATATTAACTCAAGTTTAACACAATGTTAAAGCTAGCCCTGCTTGATGAAACAGAATGTGTTAACTTCAATATTAAATCACTTCAACATTGGGTTAAAATATAATATTGGTTGGCTAAAGGAACAAATGATACAAATATCCAATCACCAAATGCATTTTTAAATACATCAAACATTAAAGCAACTTCTATTTAATTATAGAACATAAAATGTGTGCACACCCTAAAAATGTGAAGAAAAAATTCTTTTAAACATTCCGAGTTTCCATAGAGGTTGTTACCTGACATTCTTCTTTAAAGAAAAGTTAAAGTAAGATAAACCATATTTGGATAACTCATCTCAACCAATCAACTTGGTACCTCTTGAATGTGAGGCAGACATGACACACAGACTGCCACCATTACAGTGGCGGACAAAGCTTCCTTATGTCTACAAGTAGAGCTGTATTCATAAAATGTAGTAAATTCATTTTCTACTCTTTTGGAAGGAAATCTATGAACAGCATATATAAAAAGTGTAGTAAATGCTTTTCCTCTTAGCACAATATTGATTTAGTAGGTTTTGCTTCCACCCTTAGAATATACTATGATTGTTATGCATAAAATGTAGAAATAGTTTGCTTCATATTATTATATTAATAATATTAAATCACCAAATATAAAATTGTTTAAAGGGAGATGTAGGCAGAAATACCTTGACACAACAAAAATTCTACCATGGCCATAATTTGTGTTCTAAAGCAATGAAATTTTGCACAGTTAATTGTCTTGCTATCTTCTATGAATGTGCTATTTTATAAGTAATTTTGCCAACAAATAAAAAAATTACACTTCATTGGAATTTTCAAAACATCAAAAAAGTTATGTACCTTTTTCTTAGTATCACTTTGGTGAAGTTGCTTGAAAACAAGTGTACATAAAGTATTAGAATTGTGCTATATTTTGGCACAGAAGTTTTTTTTCTCTCTTCCTTCAATGATTTTTAAAGTATTTTTTAAGGTATGCAAGTTTTTTTATTTCAAATTATTATGTATTTCATAGTACAATACCTATAGAATCTAAATAAAAAGAAAACTAGCTGTGCCAAAATATTTATTGTGGACTGAAATATGTGTGTACAAAATTTCATTGCAATATCTCAAATAGTTTTCAAGATAAAGGTACACAAGTGTGAAAAATTATAAACCTGAGAAAATGAGAAAAGAAAATGTTCTTGTTTTATTTAGGGAGTGATCTACATACTTTAGATACTGCCTAAAATCCACCATAACTTTAGTCAGCTTCTTCTTCCTGCTCAGAAACTAAAGAAACATACCCTCTAAATATTTATAATTATAACTATGTTTGCCTGTAAGAAATGTAGAGAGAGAAACAAGGGATCAAAGCTGATAATCAAGCAAGCTGAAAAGGGAGCATGGTATGACAAGTCCTAAGTTTTTAATTTATTTGGACCACAAAGAGATCGAATTAGGTTATGAAACTTTGGAAACATAAAGCTGAATGTATCAATAATTAATTAGTGAAATAAAAAAAAAAAATTGAAAAATTCGCCATTTTTAGCCTACATCCCCCCTTAATGTACAACTTCCCTACTGCAGTAGAATATGGACTGCACCCTCTTCAGGATTCAGCTAGTACAATAGAGTTTTACTAGCATGGCTTCCTTGGAAGAGAAATAAAGCTGGTGGTCCTGTTCTACATTTACGGCAATAAAACAGCCTCAAACATGAAAAGAGGCCTCTGAGTAAAATTAAGTGTCTTTAATGCCCAAAAATAGAATGGGATACTGAGAACCATAGCACTTAAAGAGTGTCCATATGTAACACTCAATTTCAATGTTACATACACGGGTAACAGTTGAATTTGCTGCCTCAATAACATGTGTCAAGTTTTAAATGAGAATGACCATGTCAAAAATGACCAAATAGAAACAAAAGTGCCCAATAATAGGAAAATTAATTATCAAAAGGTAAAACCATGGCATGGAAGTATAATCTTTTTAGTATTAGGTTACTGTTTATGCATAGGAAATAAAAAACATGCCATTCCTTCAAGTTTTTCTATAGGCAACACAAAAGGTAATACTACTTTTTATGCATATGGTCAATTAATTATGTTCTAGGGGGAAAATCTGAACTTTTTCTACCTACTGTGTCTATTTTTATATAATTTCTACAAACTATTCTTGCAAAAGTTAATTTTTCTATCTACTTCACATTAATCAACATAAGTCTTTGCAGTACAGGTGGTTGGTCAAAACCCATGCCACTCTTGTTCGTTACTCGTAAGCTTGCCACTCTCAAGAGTGAGGCAATGAGAATCTTGAGTATTGAGAACTAGTGCTCACGAGTGTGGCGACTTGAGTGTTCTTGTAACTACATTGTAACTACTCGTAATTACTTGTTGGTACATAAATATCTTAGGTGTAATAAGATATATAGGCACTTATTTTAATAAAACTGGAAACCATGTACATATATCTGCAGATTCTGTTTCCCTAGTGTAAATAATTAAATATCATCTTTATCCTGGCAGGCAATTTAAATCTTAAATCATTTAAACAGATGAAATAATGTAATTTGCAGGACTGATTATGTAAGTTTCTGCACGTTACACCACAGTCTTGCTATTAATGAGACTTATGAGTCCTGCAAGAATCAAGACTCCCGTATGCTCATTGGTCAACCTCTCTCGTACAGCTATGCATTTAGCTGCATCTACTGGCTGTGAGAGGCATGCTAAGTGGCAGCGAGAAACAAGCGAGACTGAAAGCTGACTTGACCAACTCTACTTTGCAGAAATAGATTCAATACACATTTTGTTGAAGGCACAAGAGTGAGAGAGAGGGGGGAGAGGGAGAGGGGGGAGAGGGAGAGGGAGGGAGAGGGAGAGAGAGAGAGAGAGAGAGAGAGAGAGAGAGAGAGAGAGAGAGAGAGAGAGAAAAAACTGAATTAATAAGCACATGTTTAAAAATGGGTAATTATATGCTAACCTAGAAACTCAGAAATGATTGATAACACAAAAAAATAGTTATGGAAAAGTTGTATGTTTTAATAAGATCTACATTTTTTGTGCAGTATGTTTTGGTCTATCTCTTAAAGTTTAACAGCTCTGCAAAACTATTCGAAATTCCTTCCAAATGAAGAGGACTTCACAAGTTATTCCCAGAAAAATCAAGATATACATTTGATTTGTTATGTAAACAACTTAAACATATGTACTTTGAAGATTAAAAATGAATGTGAATAAGTGTGACTCATAAAAACTCCATCATATGGTATTTTAATTAAAATGAATAAAGCCATTTTTAAGGAAATCTAACATTTTGAAAAACATTCCATGAAAAGGGTAGTATCTTTGTGTTACATCATTAGAAGATTTTGAATTTAAATACAAAGTTTGGAATCTAATCAACTTTTCCTTTTTGAGTTATTCTGCACATGCACATTTTTGGGTGGAATATAATACACGATTCCCACAAATGGCCTTTCAGGTTTCTAACACATGTAACTTCAGTTTAATAAAGTTTA
Organism: Hymenopus coronatus; assembly: GCA_030762935.1. NCBI lineage: Eukaryota > Metazoa > Arthropoda > Insecta > Mantodea > Hymenopodidae > Hymenopus > Hymenopus coronatus. The sequence continues at coordinate 59,493,060 of CM060888.1, read as the reverse complement.
GAAACATGAAACTACTGCCAAGAGAAACACAAAAGAAGATTTGATTAAAATATCAGTTGTCAATAATAGTGCATAATCACACACAAAGTGTGGATTGTTGAAAGTTACAAAATGGAGATTGGGCGAGCATTATGTTCTTGATAGCTATGTTAATTTATAGTTACTATTCAACAAGTTTTGGTGTAGATCCATCCAACAGGCCTACAATTCATTAGTGATACTTTCTGATTTGCATTCAGACCAGACTATGCTGGTAATAACAGAGAACTTCTTGGTTAGCCTCTGCATTCGCCAGACCTGACAAGCCTTGATATTTTTATGAGGTTATGTTAAAGATCTGTATAAGCCAACCCTTCCACAAATGTCCTTTTGACTATAAAATGCTAGAATGTATCTAGGTGGAAATGATGTGGTACCGTGTTACAAAGGAGCTCACAAACAGCATCTGTAAGATACTGAAACAGTGTTTGACCCAACAATTTTTGAGTTTCTCTTTCCATTGTACTTATTAGTTTATGTTTCTAAGTGTTAAGTTAATCGTAATTGAAACAAGAAAGGTCATTGGTGGGAACCCTGAACTTCCTCTTACCCACCACAGGCAGAAAGAGAAAGTATAAATTAATTCAAACTAATTTCTTTCACTAAATTGTAATGCTAATAAACATTTACCCTATTTTCAAAATAAATAATAAGAAACTTACCTTGCCGAATCCTCTGTAGTGACTATATTTTTCTGTGTGTTTAAAAGGGACTTCTGTTCAGTAACTTTAATACTTTGTACTGCGCCATCCACCACACGAACTGTATGCTGAGACACTGTAGTTGTGGAGGTCACTACTTGTGTAGTTGTGGTTGTCGTTACAGTTTCCTTCTGCATCACATTAAAATTTGACAATTTAAAAGTGTGTATTAAATGAAAATCCACTAATTCACCAAATCTGCCACTTTTTCCAAGTAAAAGAAGATATTAGAAGCTAAGAATGAAAAAAAAAAAAAAAAAACTATCAGTATGCAAATATTTGAGCGTTAAGTTAGTTTGATCTGAATCATTGGCTGCCATTTAAAACGAAAGTGAGGTTTGTTCAAATAAAATTCCCTATTGAAGTAAAATTGGGAGTATTTTAAACAGGAAATAGTTCATGAACATGTCAAAAACATCTACATAAAATTGGCATAGGAGAATCTCCTGTATGCCCTCTGTGAACTTGAACAAATGGAGAGAAAACATTGCTCCACTATTTAGATTTCAATCAATATATTAACCACTCATCAAAATAATAAAGTGCAAGAAGAGCAAATGGCTTTACTCCCAACTGCCCAACATTAGACACCACCAAACACTTTTAACAGAGAGTTTTAATTATTTATAATGCTTAAACTCTCTTGTTTGCAGAGAACTTTTCAATGTTCCTTACAATCAATCTCACATTCAAACACATTTTTGAAGTTCCAGATTACCAGTTACTAAAGTTTTAATAAATTTGGGGTCATAGACCCAATACAAGTAGTATTAAATATCATAATATGTCCAAAAGTATTGTTTAATGACACTGTCAATTACCAGGATTATATCAGCACCGCTGGAATGCCAGATTTTGTCTAGCAGGAGCTCTTTAACATGCCAGTAAATCTATGAATATATACTGTCGTTTTTAAAAACCATCGGCCAGCCAGATTTGACCCTAGGACCTTGGGATCAGAAGGCCAGCACCTAACAACTGAACCACCCACCCTGACAAAGTTGTCCTAACGATTACAAAGAAATAAAATGAATCCATGGGGGAAATGCATCAATATTAGTAACACCAATTACATTTCTTTGTAAACAATGGACTGAGTAATGGAAAGTTTGCTTAATCTCTCATCTATACTAATATTATGAACAGAATTTTATGTAAGTATACACACTTATGTATAAATCTGTAACTGACACTTAAATAAAGCCAAAAGAATGGTTTGGATTTATTCAATGGTATCTTAAACTGCTTCCTCTTTGTTGGTGTGACCTGTTCAGATATTTAATTAAACATTCAATGTAGTCCAAAAACCACTGAACTAGCCTTTCCTATTATATATCTAAAGAAAAGCACTATTCTTCCTGGTGATCATAAACTACAACTTCATGAATATAATGAAGACTCACCCCAATATAAAATGAAACAAGCTGTATTGATCACTTTTACAACAAAGCAAGAAAGCCAAAATAATTATAGCTAATGGATATAAGCAGACTTGTTATATTTTGAAATTATCTAATTCTATAATAAATTCTTTTAAGGTGTGCAAGTATACTTTGACATTAACTAGCTACCCGCCAAAAGTTGCACAAGTAGTTTAACTTGAATAGCAATTTAATTCATTTCATTTAATGCCACCCACCACATTCTTTATCAAATTACTGTACAATGATCTAAAAGATGTTAATGTGGTTCTTTATTTTACTCTATATAATTGGAATTTCATACAGCTCAAACTATTCATAATAGTGGATGAAAATCTTCTGATATCCACACAAAAGGACGTGAAACATTGCTGGAATGACTTTACTTCTTTAATTTTCCCCCTGACAGTCTTCCAAATTCTAGAAATGCTGTATAATCTTTCACTTTGGCAGAGGTACAATTATCAGTTGTGATAGTCAAGTAATTTTTCAAAATAATCACTGAAGGTGACATTTTAAACCTTTCTACCCTCTCTTTGGTCCCACAGTTATTTAACAACCAAAAGTCACATAGTGTTTACATAATACGTACATCCTTAATATAACATACAACAAAACATGAGGTGAAACTGATGAATATGAAGATTTTCCACACCAAGGACACCAAGTTAACCTCTTGGAAAAGACAAATTTGAGACCAAGGAAAACAATCTTCTTAGCTGTTAATTAAAAAAATAATGATTCACTGATTTCTAATGTTAGCATTTCTTTTTTCTTTGTACAATTATTTGTCATGCCACTATAACAGAGTTGATTACACCTTAAGTACAGGTACTATTTAACGAGAAGTCACTGACAAAATTTTTCTTAGTTATAAACCATGATTTATTAGGATTTCAAAGCTTATCTCAATAGGGTAAAGTTTCACATCTTGAATGCTTTAGACTACCATTCTGTTCAAACATCTTATGTTTTATACATCAATTTTAATATTAAAGTGAAATTATTTTTTCACAGTTTTCTAGTTGGGAGATTCCTGTTGATTAGCAAATAACTGGATTCTTCCAGTTTTGATACTGTTTACTGGCATGAGTTTTTGAATCTTAGCAATGTAATAATGTGATCTTTAGATGGCCATCTTTCAGCATTTAAACTTTTGTTAGGTTAAACTTAATTAAAATGGCAGAATGTGCAATGTGCACTAAGCATTGTTAAAATTTTGTAATGATAACAAAATTTGGACTTCTCAAAACCAGATCAATTACAACATGCATATTGATTATGCCAACCAAAATAGCGTGCAAATCCATTTTATGAAAGAATTATATTATGAGATATGGTAACAGCCTAACACACAAAAAAACAACGCTCCCTCTCTCCCACTCTCTCATATTAACACAATTTATAGATTTATAAGAACAGTAAAATTTTAATGTGTAACAAGTTATTGTTATCCCACCCTTCATGGCTTGTTTTTTCCAGGTTGTCCTAAGACCTCATAACTTGCAAATACTGGTAAGGTACCCTAAACTTAAATCCCCTCACCAAAACATTGCACTTGACAGCTAGAAGTTAAATTGGTATGTTTGCAAAATCTGAATAAAAACAAACAAATTTTGAAAACTTTTGAAGATCTAAAAACTACAGTTTATAAAACAGAATTTTGCAAATATGCAACATACATTCATGCTAGTCCATTATGTATAGAAATAACTAAAATATCTCTGCTGTATGAGAATTACTAACATTTAACTTGTTATGTACTAATTTGCAGTGTCATTTAAAAACAAACATTAAAGAATATTTCAAGTTTGTTTTGAACATGACTTCTATAGTGAGATCTTTTCATATTTATTCACTTTTTCTATATTTAGACCTTCATTAATTCGCTGCTTAAAAGGTCACAATATTTGTCATATGACCTGAGTGGGCACACCTGAGCCCTTGCACATAGGCTTCTGGAGCCCTTTGTGCCTCATTGACTGATATTCAATCAAATCCAATGATTTGGATTAAATGGACCATTTCCTTAATATCTGCCATTCTTTTATCCCCAGGCTGCAAAAAGAAGGAGCCCTTCACGTATCTGTAAATAGATGACTCACATTCACATAAAATATGCTGAAAGGTTTCAAAATCCATCCTGGATTTTTTCCTACATAACAGGTTTTGTATAAGGGCATTATGCATCCATTATATCCTTTACCATAAGGGCGTAGGTAAACAACTCAGAATCATAGAATACCCTTTATGGGGTACCTTATAATGCCACCCACTATTTTCCAAAGATGTTACACACTCACCCTAATGACTTCCTTCACATAAAGATGTAACGGAGGAAGGTCCATTAGGATATCTAAGGCAAACTATGGATTATCTCATACATGCCAGACTTTGCAGGATGTCTAGCTTGGTAGCAATTGCTTTCATTTCTGAGGTGGGCCATCAAACCAGTGCCGCGTAAGTTACTGCAAGAATTGAGATGTATAGCCATTTGATCTTTTTTGTCATAGGCTCCACTACAATCCAATAACTCTGCTACAGGCCCACAAAGCATTTTGGGCCTTCTTTACTTTATAATCAACATGCGTTTTCCAGCTCAGCCTGGTTAACCCCCAGGTTCTTGACCAAAAAGACAGGACTCCACCAGACCAGGCAGAACTCTCCTTGTGAAGACCATAATCTCAGTCTTGTTCAGGTTAGCAGCAGGTCTGTTTCCCTACACCATTCCTCTAGTGTGTGTAGGGAAATCTGAATGAGCTGAAACAGTATTCTGAAATTTTTCCTTTGTGACTATACATATATCATTCACATAGTCATGTACATGAATTCTCCCCACACCCTGCCCACATTGAGTAGTCGGTTGGGTTGTTTATCCACCCATAGACCCACAGGGTTGGTAACAAAACTCCTCCTTGGAGGCACCATTACCCTAAGGATCTTTCTCCAGTCTATGACCTTCCAAGGGTGTTATTATACAATCCTTAATCACTCCTATTATTTAGACATTTTCTGATGATCTCTAAGGCCACATGATTAAAGGCCCCCCTCAATCCTGAATGACTGCCCTGGCCGGTTCTCCACAGTGCAGCATCCCCTCCAGTCTTACTACAAGCTGGTGAAGCACTGATTCTGTGGATCTCCCTGGCTAGCAGGTATACTGTTGAGAATTTTTTTACAGTGTTTAATGCTCACTTTTACTACATATGGCAACCACAGGTGGTACTGTTGAAGATCTATGAGTTTCTAATCAACACTCCATCCCTCAAATATTTACCTATCAGCCTTTCCAAAACTTCAACATGAGGATGTAAGATTGTTATGTAGAAAATCCTTGATTGCCTGTTTAATTGGCCTGCAGATGCAAAAAATATATCTCATGGAAGACAAGCCCCGTAAATTCTAATGACGCCTGAAGAAGAGCCAGGAAGAACTCACCCTTCCCTGCACTTTTATAGGACTGAAAAGAGAAAACAGCCATTTACCTATCTTGAAAGTGATAATCTTTCCCAAGGCTACCTTTTGATTCTTAATGTTATTCCCTGGGAAGTGGGTTTCAAGCATCAGCCTCCAACAATGCTAGCAGCTTATGAATTCGAGTAGAGATTGATTGTTTCTGAATATTGCTACAAAAGTGCCTCCAAGATTCCTGAGAAGCCTTCCTGTTCTCTTTTTATATGTTCCTTAGGATTCCTTTGACACTTGTAAACCATATAAACATTATATATGTAGTTTAACCAAATGAAGAATGGGAATCAATGTAAAACTCGAAAATTAATTTTTGCTTTTATAAGAGGAAACTAGAATGTCAGTGAAAATCCCACAAAATATTTCAAGTCTTCCATAAGCTCAATCTGGGGTCCGTTCCATAGCCCACCTTCCAGGTCTTCCAGAAGGAATATAAGTAGATTCCCCTGAGTTCCTGTAAAGGTATTGAAGCAGATATATCTGGTAAGATAAGGAAGATGTAAAACTAACCCTCCAATCCTTCACATTCCCTAGATTCCCAAAGTACCCCAGGGTTAGGTCAAGGACTTCATCCCTCTGATAATTCCAAAGGTTAGAACACTTCTTTTATTTGCACTTTCTAAATGGGTTGAGCTAAAAAATTCGAAAAAAGCTTCTCTTCTCCTATTAATGTCCATGTTACCCAAAACATTATGTGAGCATTCATAATCAATCAATAGACTAAGGTTTTTATTCTTACAATATTTCACCAGATATCCTAACTTCTAAGGAGGAAAAGGATCCTCAGAATCATAAGGAAAATAGGCAGAGCAAATCACAACTACTGAGGTACTCCACCCTCTCATATCTCACCATACTGCCACCAGGTTTCTTAATTGAAAGCCTAGAAGAGTCCAGGAGTTTCAGAGTCTAGTAAGGCCACATTTATGGGTTTATCCCAGGCACAAGTGCTAAAAATAGAAAAACCCTTTGTTTAGTTTAGTCACACAATATGACAGTCATAGCCAGGGTTCCTGTATTATAGCAACTTCCAAAGAATGCCTCATTGTACAACTACATAGCACTCTTGAGGCAGTAATGCTGTGTTGTACGTTAGTTTGAATGAAAGAGACCCTTTAGGCCTGCCTTACAACTTACAACATGCTATATACCTTAACTAGGAGACCTGTTCCAGTCAGGACTTACTCTAGGTGCTGATGTTATGTATGTGACCTGCAAACTCTGGAGGCTGTGGCTTCGAAAATATTGTTTCACGATGTGAAACAATATTGTATCAATAAAACAAACCTACTATTTTCTCTTTCTTCCTCCATTACTAAGGTTTTGAAGTTATTTTATTAAAGATAACGAAAATAAATTTCACACCTATCTTGACAATCCATCTTACCTGATGCATCTCGTTTTTATTCACATTATCCATTCTCTCTCTGTGGACAAAGGCTGCAGTTATGCTTGCCTGCTAAGGCTACAGTTATGCTTGCATGTTTCAAAAAACATTCCTACACACATTTCTTACTATTTTATTTACAATCTGCACTCCTGACTTAACTGGATACAATTTTTGTCATTATAGTTTCTTTATTAGTAAACCCCCTAACTTAACTGGATACAATTTTTGTCAATATAGTTTATTTTCAACCTATTACATGTCGCCCTCTGTGGTGTAATGGTTATCATGCTAACTTCAAATACCCAAGGTCTTAGGTTCAAACCTGGTGGAGGATGATGGATTTTTTCAGGTCAAAAAGTTCTTTAGCATGGCTTCTTTTGGAAGAGAAGAAAAGCTGTTGATTCTGTGTCATAGATTTATAGCACGTAAAAGAACCACAGTAGATAAAGAGCATCCATAAATAAACCTCCATTTCCATTTTAACCTATTACATACAACCATGCAATGTGAATATGACAGCAAGATGCAGGCAAACTGATATTGAATCAAAATTATAGATTAAATGAATGAGACCTATTAAAATATAACACATGACATCACAAACAACATGATCCAAAAGCAGTAAATAAAATGTACCTGTGCATTCCCATAGATACTTTCAGTAGATTCTGTTTTTACTTCAGATTTTACATCTTCAGCATCAGTTGTGGACACCTCTACTTCATTGGCAGTGTCTGGCGTAGTAGTAGAAACTTCTAATTCACCTATACCAGATGGCACATCAACACAAGCACTAGTTTCACCTGAACCTGTCACTTGACATTCACTTTTTATGTCACCTTCACTTTTAATGTTGTCTAAACAGGTTTTATTTTCACTGGTGCTTAGTACACTATCCGAATTATTTACATTTTCACTAGTATTGCTGATCTCTTCTTTCCTCTGTTTGCCTCCAATGGGAATAGACACTTTTGCCTCATCACCTGATGCAGAAACCACAGCAGCAGTTTCCAGATCTTTTCTAATTGCATCCATTGCATCACCTGAAGCAAAAAATACCATGCTATTTTACATATGGCTAGTGTTTATAGCTTTGTTCCAGCAGCATATCTTGATGCCAAAACTTTTGTTTTGTTTAGGATTAACATTTTTCTTAGGGAAATGAACTGCTGAAATTTGTTAAAATGTGAATTTTATTTTTTTATTTCTTGCATTTTTATCACACTTAAAACTTGCATTTCATGCTACACAATTTTTTTTATTTTCTTTGCTATGTATAGTAAGTAGGGGAAGATATTATCCAAGAAACTTGATATCAAGATTTCACCACAAATGTTTTTAGGCCCCTTGAATCTATTAAAAGTTATTTTTTTAAAAAGGTTTGTGTTTGAATGTGTGTGTGCACACAGATGTCTTAAAAACAAAAAGTCAGTCAAATATCAAACTTGATTAACCAAATTAAGAATGGGAATCCACACATTAAAGCAAAAATTAAATTAAAAAATATGTTGAACTTAACACTCTTAAGCTTTGTTATTTTTTGTTTTCATTAGTTTCATTTCTGAGCTTCATTATATGGATTTTCATTCTTAATTATGATGCCATTCAAGTTATGAATTGTATCCTAAAAGAAGGAAGCTTAAGAGTGACAAGTTTGATTCATTTCTTGGTTTAATTGAACTTGATATTTAAGTTCAGCATCTTCCAAGGATATGATACAAAGATTTTCAAGAAAATGCCCTTACTGCAAACTACCCTTTACATAGAAAAATTCTAAAAATGCTATTTTCCCAAAAATTACTCAACAGATTTTGATGAAAATAGCACATATTTAAGACATTTTCATGACAATTAAAATGTATATCTTGAGTTTTGTGGAAATAGCCCTCAAGTCCTCTCCATTTTAGATGAGTTTTGCTCATTAACTCATAAAATATAAAAGCTTGACAGAAAGAAAGAAAAATAAAAAAAAGTAGATGCCGTAAACACACAATTTATGTCAAATGTATTTTTTTTTACTTTCTCTACATGTACTATGTACATAGTGTATAAGAAGGTATTGAATTGCACCCAAAAATTTGATACTGAGATTTTACCGGAAATACATGTTTTGGGTCTCCCTGAATAAAAAAAAAAAAAAAAAAAAAAATGGAAAAAGGTCAGTGTGTGTGTGGACAGCATAACTCAAAAACGAATAGACCGATAAATACCCAACTTGGTACTTAAGTTTGGTTATCTTCCAAGGATGCAACAAAGATTTTCAAATAAATTTCCCCTCCCCCAACTACCCTTTACATGGAACTTTTTTTTAAAAATTTTGACTTTCTAAAAAATGGCTAACGATTTTGATTAAAATATTGTATATTAAAGTTATTTACCTGACAAATAATATGTATATCTTGAATTTTCTGGGAAGAGCCTCTGAAGATTACTTTATTCTGGAGGAATTTTGCATAACTGCTAAACCGTAAGAAATGGACAAAATCTTAACCACACAAAAAATGTAGAGCACATTGAAACACACAATTTATGTTATATTTTTTTCGAGAAGTTGATCATTTTTGAGATATTCCATGTTTTTGGTTTCAGCTTTGAAAAACTTGTACTTTTCTCACACAGGAATTTGTCAACTTGTGTCCATACAAACAAAGGAACTTCAGTCCATAGCAACCAGCTTTTGACTTCACCTTAACCTATGATACTCCCATATTTCACTTCTACTTACAAGGAAGCAAGTAATAAGACTATTTCTGCTAATTTTTTCTCGATTGGCATGAAGTAAATAGAAGAATAAGCTTATTAACAATAATTTGTTAAAGAGAAGTAGAGAAAGTCATGTGAATGGAACACATCAGATTTTTTTTATGGTGTAGAGTTAACCGTCTGCAAGATAAATATTCCTTGTTATTGGTTTAAATTTTCCAATACTTATTATTCATATGAGAAATCATTATTTATCTTTCTTTGCAAAGAAAACAGAATTTCAAGCCCATCAAACAGCTCTTAAAAGATTTGACTATTCCTTAAATTAGTGTATTCTCTTATTCTCCTTGCACCTACAAGGAAATATCTCATGTAATAATATCAACTGCTCATGTTTATCTTGATTAGCAGTAATTAGATAGGATAGGATTTTATAAGAATAGTTTTGTTGAAGAAAAGTTACAAAAAGTCATGTAAATGTAACATATCAGCTTTTTATATTTTATTTTCTTTCTGTTATTTTACTTTGTAATTGTTTGTGATTTTGTTTTTTTTTTCTAAATTTAGTTCTATTATTTAATTTTATTGCTATTTTGTTATTATGTGAATTGCTTTGCATATGAACTTCTGTATTCACAAGAAAATAGATTACCATATCTCTGGGATGAAGAACACTAGAGCCACATATAATTTGAAGTGTTTTGGTGTCATAGGATCTTCATACTCTTTTATTTGAGTTAAGCTGATAAATTCTAAAACATCAGTTTATACCTCTTCAAAGCAGGAATTTGGATCTCTTATATAAGTATTTTTGTAACCTATTTTTGAGTAGATTTGTAAAATAGAGTAGAGAAATCTGATGTTTCAAGACTCATATTATGATCCTGTTTAGTTTTTTATGACATTCCTTTACAAGGAAACTTGTTTTTAGAAATTGGTATTTAAGTTAGGTATCTTCCAAGAATGTGACATGAGGATTTTGAAGAAAATTCTCCCACCCAACCACCCTATACATGGAAAAAGTATTGAAAATTGAAAATGTTGACTTTCTCAAAAATGGCTCCAAATGTTTTGATTAAAATACTTTATATAATAAAGACATAACAAATACGAGGTATGGCCAGAACGTAAGTTCTGTTTCAATTTATCTCCGCACATGCGCGGTAGACGCTCTGTATCAAGGAGAAGAAACGTGCGCCATTTTGAGATCGCTGTCAGCCACATACGCTTTGTTGTGCTTGTTTACAATGTCGGTGTTGATTGAAAATCCTGCCACTTGTGAAATCAGATCTGTGATTCATTTTCTGAATGCTAGGAAAGTGAAACCAACTGAAATTTATCGGCAAATTTGCGAAGTTTACGGACAAAATGTGATGAGTGAGAAGATGGGTCCGACAGTTCAATGAAGGATGTAGTGAAGTGCACGATGAAGAACGAAGTGGGCGTCCATCTTTGGTTACAGAAGAACTGGTTCACGCGATTGATGACAAGATCCAGGAAAACAATTAGTGCTCTCGCTATGGAATTTCCCCAAAGCTCACGATCACTAATTCATGAAATTGTTACCGAAAAACTGAAATTTCATAAACTTTGCTCACGTTGGGTACAGGCGGCAAACTTCTATGAAGAAGGTATACAAAAACTTGTGCCATGCTATGACAAATGCCTGCAAAATTTCGGCAGTTATGTGGAAAAGTAGTTTAAGAGTTGTAGAATTTTGTGCAGTAAATAATTATTCTGTATCTGTACACAATTTAATTTTATTACCAAACGGAACTTACTTTCTGGATGTACCTCGTAAAATGTATGTGTTGAATTTTCTGGGAATAGCCTCTGAAGACCTCTTCATTCTGGATTAGTTTCGTGAATTTTGCATAACTGCTAAACCTTCACTACACAAAAAGTGTAGACCCAGTAAAAACACAGTTTATGTCATTCTTGTTCTTTTTGGTTGTTTGTTCGTGGAATTGACTATTCCCATGATATTCCTATAGAAATAACTTTGAGTTTTAAAATACTTCTTATACAGAAATATGTCAATTCCTGATCATTCAAAGTAATAAATTTCTATCCCATAGCAACCAGCTTTTAAAAGATTTGACTATCACTTTAGCCTGGTGTGCTCCCGTATTTCTCTTCTACTTAAAAGGAAGCAAGTAATAAGACTGTTTCTGGTAATGTTTATGTTGATTAGCATGAAACAGAAGAATAAGTTTTTTTTAACAATAATTTGTTAAATCTAGAGAAAGTCATGTGAATGAAACACACAAAATCTTGTAAAATGATATCCTAAGCTTTTTAGCATTGTGTTACAAAGCATCAATAAGTTGTTACTATCTTAATATCCCCAATTAATCCTGTAGTGTTGAGTAATACAAATTAATGAGCAAAAGATCTGCTTGAGCTGTCTAATAAGCAATTTTAAGTCAGATGTTTAACTGCATACCTGACTTTATTGTGAATGAGAAATACAATAAGCATTCTTCACTAATATCTTCTGGAAACTAGTCAAAAAACATCATGGTTTTTTTAACCCCCCCCCCCAACATAATCATAGTTTGTTCCAATTTAACAAACTTAAATAATCAGGCACATAAATTAATGCATATCTGCATAATAATATTATGCTTTTGATCCACAAATTTTGTCAGCCACAAAACAGCCATTAATGCATCCATGGATGGCAGATTATCTGATCCATCTGTTTTAAAATCTTCATCCCTCATTTTGAAAAAAAAGGGGAAAATTAAAAATCTAACAAATTAAATACATATGCCATCAACATAAGCATTATAGAATAACTTCAGTTTGTACAAGATAGTGTCTCAACATCTGGCTTATGTCAAAAGCATTTTTGAGAGCTTTGTCTTATGAAATGGTACTACTTTTCATTTTCCTTGCTTTCCAAAGAATGAAACATTAAAATGCAATGTCCTTTTATGTTAATTTGAGAACAAACTTTTCATTAAAATATTTTTATCACTTGTGCATGTTCCCAATTAGCGTAACATTATAATATTTCCGCATTATATGTCTGGTTCTTTCCTTTCTCACTATTTATCCTGCCTTCTATCATCATCTCCTACTCTAGGCACCTGAGCAAACAATGGTTTAGTTCATATGATTTCTTGAATTAAAATTCATAAAAATGTCTTAATTCAGCAAAGCGTATACATTTTGTGATGGTATAAAATCCAGAATGGCAAAATATCAGAATAAATTCATAAAAATTATATGTAACATAATTGGAAAGTTCTTGAAGACATATACCAAAAGCACAAAATGTTCAGTACAGTAAATGTACAAAAAGAAGCCTGAAATAATGCAGACATGCTTTGCCCATGTTATAATGATTTCATAGTATATTAAAATGTGAGGCTTAGAAGTGACAACAATCGATCCTGTAGAGGTGGAGGGAAACATTTGTGTAATAATAAATTACATTATAGTATAAAGTATATACAATGCAATAAAGTACAGCACTTTTAAGTGCAATTGCTCGCTAGTTATGTTGGGTGTGTATTATAGTCCTGTAGTTGATCTTAATTTATAGTATAATCACACTGTACACATTTTACTCTAACCTAATTTTGCACTGTCTTAAAGAAATCAGTAAGTTTTGTTTGATGGTCAAGAGGACTGCATTCACCGACTGGGAGGGATTGAGGCGCTGACCACGTCTCACCTTCCAATACTGCACCCCATCCATGATGACTGTCCTGGACCAAGATGGGGGATGCAGTGGCCAGGCAATAGACCAAGGTTCCTTGTGAGCTGTCATGCCATGGAGTTATTCTAAGTTTTGTTTGATAGACTAATTCACAATGTTTTTTCTCCACATATTGTTTGATTGTAGAAAATCTCAATGCAAGGAGTGTAATGAGGGCAACATTATATTGTAGAACTGCTCTTTGAAGAAATTTTTAAACTCAACCTTCAAAAGTAATATAGCAATACAAATAAATAAGGAGTACAGTATTTTTTCGGAGGACATACTCCGCGTTTAATCTGAATCCACAATTTTTCGAAACATGCTATTTCAGGCTTCTACTGTGTGTGTAACAACTGAAAATCCTTGAATACCTGGTAGTATTGCTTCCTTCTGTAAAATGCAGTAAAATTCTTCCTGGTGCCACAATCAACACATATTACAGTAAAGAAACCATTACCTAGGTTATGCCAGATTTATAGACAGTGACAGTGTGTGTGGCCATTCTCAGGTTCACAAAAGCTTAGGTATGTGGCACTGGGGCTAGAATGTGGTAAACATAGGAAGTGCGACATGCTGATAACACGAGGCTTTGAACGTGACATGCCTGGCATATGCTAGAATCAACCAGCAGTTTTGACTACTTCTAAAAACTTCTGTGACGTCATTTGCAGCTACATAAAGAATTGCAAGCCAATTTGGTGAGTTGATGGTGAGACATGAGTGACTGGAGTGTTAGCGTGCAGTGGCATGAGAAAGCTGTTAACTGTCCAAGGCTTGAATGCATTGTTTGCAGCAGGGATTAAAAGATTTTATTTGCAACCAAATTTTAAGTCAATAAAGACATTTGCTAAACTCATGTCAGAAGTAGGATTAAGTAGCGAAGATGGAAGAGATACTTAAAAAATTGTTGAAGAAGATAGACAGAATGGGAAGTGAAATAGTGACAGGGAACAGCAGTATGGAGAAATTGAAAACCAGAATGGAAACTGCAGTGGAGAAAATTGAGATGCAGACAGTAATAAAAACGGAAATATCTACGATGAAAACAGAATTTCCTATCAAAATCGATAAACAACTGGCCAGCATTAAGGACAAAGCATAGTTGGAAAGAAAGGTAGAAGAGTTTGGGGGAATAATGAAGAACATTAATTAGTACCTGCAAGACCTCAGGTAAAGTATTAATGCCCTGTAAGGAAGAGTTGACAGTGTCACCAAGGAACTAAATGCTTATGATACTCGATGAAAGATAGAAAAACTCGAAGGTTGAGATACCAAGATGTAACATAACATATGTATATGTTAAGCCATCCAAGTACGATGGGATGTCAACTTGAAATTCCTCCGCTGACAGTTCACTGCTGTCACTACCCACAACTGATGGTCAGCAGAAGTGCTGACAGTGACTCCAACGTCAACAAAGTTGGATATCTGGGAGAGCCTTAAGAACCGCTTCAGGAACCATCACTTGGCCGTACCATACTGCAGTTAGCTTAAATTGAGACTGCAGCAGACAGGGGACACAATGCAGGAGTTTGCCCTGGTTATAGAGCGGCTGGTGAACCTACCACCTTGCTCCAGGAAGCTATCTACTCCTTTGTCGATGAAGTGCACAATGCCAAGATATGACAGTGCCTGATGTTTGGTGATTATAAGACAACCCATGAGGCATAAACAGAAGCACTGAGGATGGAAGCAGCCAAGGTTAAAACAGTTCCTACCCAGAGGATCTCAAGTATTCGGGACATCAGTGAAGAAGTGGTTTGTGTTGTGTGGCTTGTGTTGGGGCTGTGGCCAGTCAAGACATCTAGCATGGAACTGGTCACATCAAGACGATGGCCAGGTGGTGCCTGTGCATAGACAGGAAAGAGTGTGCCTGAGGAGGGAGCAGCTGCAACAGGGGTAACAGCTGTCCCAACCAAGAAGATCAGGAAAACTCAGTGCTACATAGAAAGGGGATAACCAAGAATGACAACCTTCTAGTGGTATTTGCTGGGGATACGGCCAACTCAGGCATCTAGTAAAGGATTGTGTGAAAGAGATGGCTGGACCGTATGCAAGTGTCAGATAGTGTGTGTTGGGGATGTGGCCGCCCAGGGCATCTAGTGAAACACTGTCCACAATCTAGTCGATTGGCAGGCTCGACATGAATAAGACTCGATATGGCAAGGAGCACACCTGAGTCATCATTCTCATTTCCTTGACTGATGCTGTGGGCCTTAGAGGGAAAGGAAACAGCCTCATCGTGGATTGTTGGATACAAGGGAAAATGTGTCTCATTCTAGTGGACACCAATATAGCAGTGAGCATAATCTGACTTGACATTGGCAGGAGGGTTCTAAGACTCTGCAAAGATGAGGTGGTGCTCCAGAGTTCTGAAGGACATCCTAGAATCTGCTGGATGAATCTTAAGGAGAACATGGTTGTGCTAAGAGGTGTAATGGCCACAAGGTAGACTGGCTGTCGAAGGACCTCATGAACCATCCGAACCACACATTCCAGGGTGCAAACAATAAGGTGGAGGCCTGTTGCACCAACAAGCCAATAGGAAGATTTCCACCACAAAGTTAGGTGCGCTTGTATCGTCAAACCCAGACCAAGGAACATAGGCCCAGGTAACAACCATTGGTAGGTCGATGCTATGTGCTGGAGAGGTAGCTGGCCACACCAAAAGAAGCTGGTAATACATTTAGCTCATCTAACCGTCTCAATGGTATTGGTTGGGATAACCAGCTGTGAGGATGGATCAGTGTGCAGTCATTCTCAGGTTCGCCAAAGCTTTGGAATGCAGCAGTGGGGCTGGAATATGGTAAATATAGTAAAGATGACCACTGGTAACACGAGGCTTTGGAACATGACAGGTCTGGCATATCCTAGAAACGACCAAAAGGTTCGATAACTTCCAGAAACTTCATTCATAGCTATATGAAGAATTGCAAGCCAATTTGGTGAGTTGCTGATGAGTCATGAGTGATTGGAGCATTAGCACGCAGTGGTATGAGAAAGCTTATAACTGTCCATGTGTTAAAGCGTTTAAATGTCAAATGAATTGTTTGCAGCAGTGAATTCAAGATTTCATTTGTAACCAAATTTTAAATCAATAAAGACAATATTTTATACTTTATAACATGAATTATGAACAAAACTATGAACAAAGCTGCTATATAATGCAAATAAGACAATATAGATGACAAAGTTGATTTTGTAATACATTACTGTATGTATTCATCTGTTACTACGGGGCACTAGCAATGCAATAAAATTTTAAACTGATACTATCCATTTTGCTGCAGGAACAAGATTGTGATAAGAACACACACATATAAGCTCTGGCATTTTTTAACTCGGCATACCAATTATGAAGTACATTCAGTTTGTAATTTTAAGTTACAATATAACATAATAGAATTAAATCCCTTGTTATTCCATAATGAAAATCTATAACACTTTGAATCTGCCAAAATAGATGTAAAATGCCTCCTTTGCCACAAAGTCATAAAAAGGTCTCCACTCCCTACATTTTTAAGCAAGCATAAATGCTGGCAAGTATGATTAAAGAATGGTCAATTTGAAATACCAAAACTGTATAGAGACATTACAGATATAATCTTTTACTATAAATTATAGTTTCCCAGTTATCCTGATACCACAACCTTCCATTCAGACTGCAATTTAGCACATGATGTGGTGATTATTCATTAGGGCCACAAAATTGGTCAAAAGAGAGAACTATATCTATGACAACAATGACCAGTATTTACACAATTTGCTATATAAATATTACCAGCAAATCACAGTGAATAATTCTTATAATTATGAACATACTTTCTGAAAAAGAGGATTAATTGAGAACTTACCATCTGCTGTCTCCTTATTTTGTGACTTCTGTGCTGGAATAACAGTTATGTTTTTTGCACCAGAAGCCAATGCAGCAGTAAGGCTGTTTGCATGATTATTAGCTTTCTTAAGGATTAAGAATAATTCTCGCCGAAGCCTGGCCTTCTGGAGACAAATGGGAGAATAACATGAACACGACAGAGTGATTGTCGCACCTGGTTGTTGCACTGCATTACTCACATTACACTGCCGACAGTAACATGATAAGCCACGGGCTAAGCGAGATAGTTTTGAGTACTGATGTCGCATGGTAGTTATCCTTCGTGAAAGTGAATTGATAATGTCCTTATTAGGTACACCAACTGAGGTGTTACCATTGTTGGCAACACACAGTTTTCCTAGGAACAATGATGGAAGCAGCTGATCATTGGCAGCTGCATTTGATGAAGAGGCTGCTGTTCCTTCATTTTCTGCATCATCACTTTCCTCGTTCTCCACATCTACTTCACCTTCTCCTTCTGTTTTGTTGGAGTCTGCTTCAGTAGTCTTTTCAACGTCCTTGTTTGTCTATTAAAAAATTAAACTAATGTAAACTTTACAATGTCAAATATAAATTTGAAGTGAGATTTCATAATTGCAGCCATAACAATAAAATAAACCTTGACTATATTCAATATAATTTTAAAAATCATGCTATATTTCATCCATAACAGAATTTACAATTTCATGTTACTACTGATATTTATTATAATTTAACAAATATTGGAGATTTGTATCATCTGAGGCACTTGCATATTTAAAAGTTTTAAGTGGTAAAAATCCTACATGTATAAACCACCTGACATAAGAGACTGCTTAAATATACACTACAATAAATGGAAGGGTATTTTCATGAAATATTCATTTCTTTCAAATTATCTTTTCCTAGAGCACATGTACATCATTATGTTTAATGTGGCAGATGTCTACAACATATTAACTCCTAAAGATTTGCTTGTCCGCCTCAGTAGTGTTGGGGTAGCATATGCTTCACATTCAAGAGACTGCAAGTTTGAATCTTGTTTAGAGTGAGTTATCAGGATAAGGTTTTTTTTTCAGAGTTTTCCCTTATACTGAGATGAGTGTTGAGTAACTTTAAGCTCCATTGACACTGAGATCATTTCACCAATTTCATTCTTCATCCACATGACCAACCAGGTTAAAGGATGTTAAGCTAAAAAGAAAAGAAAGACAAAAAAAGATTTCCCTCTATATAACCAATTTTCTCTAATAGGTATGACTTGTATGAAACAGCATCTTCAAGCTTATATAAGAATGGTTAAGACGTTATGCAAGACCAACTGAATATATGCTTAAATAAATGACAAATCTACATCAATTTGTTATCAAGCTTCTTTTTCACAATAAAATTTAATTTCTCCATTACTAAAAGCTGATTGGTGTGTTTGGGATCAGTCTTGAGAGAATTCTAACATTTTTTCTCTCCATAATACAGAGTATAGAACTTACTTATGGTTTTCCAAATTTTACTTCTTTAGTGTTGCTTTAATATTTTTTGCACACGCCATGTGTAGAAAAGGAATTGGATAGTCAGACTGAAAATTCAATGCCATAGCCAGGATTTGAACCATGGATCTCCCAGTATCTAGGCAGTTGCTCTACCTTTGAGCTACAATGGCAATATGCTGGCATGGCATTAAATTTCTCAACTGACTCGCATGGTTCCCAGTAAACCACAAGGTGATCTTAAATTATTTTAAGATGACATAAGGCGACTTACAATGTTGTAAGTACTTAAAAGTCCAAGGATTTTTAATATAGCCAACTATTATGATCAATTAGTGTTTGATTTAATTGTTTTTTCATGCAAGCTGTTGTAGGACAGGAGTTGGATAGGTAGAGTCAGACTGAAATACTACTTTAATTAAGATATACAGGTAAATGACCTTCTGTGAAATGACCTTTAACTGAAAATAACTCGTAATAACAATAGATGAATAGAAAGTATACTGCTTATAACTATGTATTTTATGGAAAATTTACATCAAATTCAAGCAGCAGGTGTCAAAAGATAGCTTCTTCAATGGCAATCTACAAATATTTTTAAATATTTGTACTGTACTCTCAATTTCATTAAGGCTAAGCTGTGCCTAGCCAGTAGGTGCTATTATTACAATGGCAAATGATCAAAGTGAATATCATTAATGTTCAACAAAGTGTTCAAGCTTATTGCAAAAATAATCTACTATCTTGCATAGAGTAAGCGGTAGAGAAACCTAAAAATAAAAGTAAAATTACAATGAGAAATAAACTTAGGTTGTCATTTGGCATGACAGAATTTTTCAGCAATCTTTGCATACTGAAAGTTAAAAATCTTCTAAACTATGTGCAGAATATTAAGATGTGCACCTTCAACAAATATACTGTTTTCTTTCTTTCATTCTTCTTGAACCCTTTGCATCGTTTAACCTACAAGTTCATGAAGCGAATGAATGGATGAAATCGGTGAAATAATGCTGAAACGAGCCCAAGCTTGCCTTCTCTGTATTAACTATAAACTTCAGAAAAACTTGATTGAGGTAACTCACCATAACCTTAGTTTTTTATGCTATCCCTATATCATAGAGGTAGGCATGCAGAATTTAACATTTCTTTAAGAAACACTCCAACAATTATGCTTA
Source organism: Hymenopus coronatus (assembly GCA_030762935.1). Lineage (NCBI taxonomy): Eukaryota > Metazoa > Arthropoda > Insecta > Mantodea > Hymenopodidae > Hymenopus > Hymenopus coronatus. The sequence continues at coordinate 59,473,111 of CM060888.1, read as the reverse complement.
AAATTATATTACATGTAGATTTTATTTTCCATTCTTTTAATGAAATGGCTCATATAAGGGTCATATTCAGATGTTTTACTTAAGGGACATACATACTCCACTTATTTACAACCCAAGTATGAGTGGTAATTCATCCTCAGTTTGGTACTCAGATAAATGTACTGGATATGAAAAAAAATATGAGATTAAATTGCCACTCACGACAGGATTATTAAATAACCAGTCAGACTTTGATAGGTGAAAATTTTTGTCTTTTCTGTAACAAATGTTAATACTAAACACTTTTTCCAAGCAGCACTTAGAAATAGGGGCTCAACATCAAAAAATAAAAACATGTCATCGGATAGATGTCTTATTTTCAACTCAAAAGAATTCTTAATGCTTAGGCTTTCAAAAGGAAGAAAAGAGTTAAAATTTGTTAATGAGCCATTTAGCTAACTATATCCCCACCGCTGAATCCTTGCACTTGACAGTCAGGAGTTAAGTTGGTACATCCACAGAAAACAGTTGAAAAGCTTTACCCGTTTGACTTTCTGAACCAATCACAAAGAAGCATTCCGGTTGGTTGGTCAGATAATGGAAACGCATCTAGATGCTGCACTGTTCTAATATCTGGCTATTTCCAATCACGTGCTCAGTTGTCAACTCCTAACACATGTGTAGAGTTGTTCTGTACAAGATATATATTATTCGTTGTTATTTATATTTGTTGATGGTGTTTTGGTGTTTGTTTGTATGTCAGGGAACATAAGAAGACTTTCACAATTATAAAAGGTGGGTAGACTTTTGCAGGAAGGTGTGGCAAGAGAGGACTCGGCTACATGGAAGAAGAAATTGATTCGTCCACAAAATAATACGAAAAGCACAGGAATTAGACGAAATCATCAGTGAATGTAAACCACTAATGATATGTCTTGGTGAAGACGACAATATTGATGATGACTATGATCCTTTCCAGAATGATGATGGAGACTTGGATGGAATTGAACCATTAAAATTCTAAACTGGTGAAAATCATTTTGTTATCCTTTCTCTCGTTGTAACAAGCTATTTTGCATTAATCTGTTCTATATTGTCGTAAATACTTAATGTATGCTACATGCGTTACAGTATCACTGTTATTTTTCATTAATAACGAATTAGTTTCATTATTCAACAGCATTCATTTACTATGTACACTGTTCATATTCGTCGTTACACACGATAGAGACATTTGTAACCAGCTGTCGTAGTTTACTAATTACTCTGGCAACGTTGCAACGGCAGCATAGCTAACCTTATGCAAAACCACCCGAACTGTCAAGTACAAGGATTCAGCGGCAGGGGTATATAATATGCAGGGGTGTTGAAGTACCTTATGATTGGTCACATTTTATTATTAGGTTTATGGATTTTTGGTAGACCATAGACTATGGCAAGGTTAGGGTTATCAGATTTAATCCTGAATTTCTCTTGAGTCTGAGATGATGTTGCTGTGTTTAATGGCTGTTTAACTTCTTGTATAAATCTATTTATGTATGAATGTGGTGTTTTTGATAGCTTCTAAAGGTTTTTCGCATTCAATTCTGATGAGTGCCCTTTTATTTTGGCATAATGGATGCTTCAATGTCAATTATATATTAATCTATATAATTTTCAAAGCTGACATAAGTTTTAAAGCCTTTATTTAGAAAATTAATTTCTGAGGAAAAAAACCTTCTTGAAAAGATTACCTGCATAGGAGTTTTCAGAGGTGATGTTTTGCTTCTTTGCTTTTTGGAGGAAAAATTGTATAACTTTGATTTTTGTACTTCAATTTTTTTAAAGACGTGTGCACCAATTTGCTTAAATGCTTTCTTTTCCAAAGTGAAGTTACCAAGCATTGCCTCTGCCTGCAGTGCCATAAGTAGTTAAAGCGGGCGTTAAACACTACCAAAAAACAAAAACCAAGCATTGCTGCAAATTTAATATGCAAACCATATAATTTCAAATCAATCTTGCTATTTTAGCATAATGATTGGCGATTTCAACTTTTATTACAATTATGTACTACATGTACAATAAAACTCACTATGGAAACAGAAAAAGAAAACATGCTGCCCTTATTAGATATAACAATAGAACTGAATTTGGAACTTTAGAAACTTACCCACACAGATAACTACATAAAAGCAAAGTTTTAATCCCAGACAACAAACACGAGCATACCATAATCAACAATATTGCTCATAGAATAAGTTAACTTACCTTTGAATAATATGGAATACACTAAAGAGCTTACAGAAATTATCAGGATATCAAATGTAATGGCTTAAACAGAGAAATGATGTACAAGAAAATTCAAAAAACAAATACACTCCAAAGAAATCACAACAATCAGAAACAGAACATACAACACAAGTAGTTTATCTTCCATTGCTATGCATAAAGACCAAAAGATTTTCAAAAAAATTAATATAATTTTGACTCCTCAGAATAGATTTTCTATAAAAAATGTATTAAAACCAACTGGACAAGCCACAAGCGAACGAAAAATCAGATTAAATGTTCAGATTGTGGAATGATCTGCATAGGAAAAACTAAGAGAATTTTAAAATTTGGACAAAAAGAACACTTTAGGAATGTTACATACAAACAGACAGACAAATCAGCAGTAGCTGGTCATTTTTACTTTCTCTATAGGCACTATGTACATAGTGTATAGAGAATGTATTGCACTCCACCAAAAAATTTGATACTGAGATTTCACCGGAAATATATGTTTTAGGGTCCCCTTTATCTAAAAAAAGCATTTTCGGGAGAAAAAGGTGTGTGTGTGTGTGTGTGTGTGTGTGTGTGTGTGTGTGTGTGTGTGTGTGTGTGTACACGATAACTCAAAAACAAAAAGCAGGTAAAATACCAAACTTTGCATTTAAGTTTAGTATCTTCCAGGGATGCGACACAAAGATTTTGAGAAAAATCCCCCCATCCCAAACTACCCTTTACATGGAACTTTTTCGAAAATTTCGATTTTCTCAAAAATGGCTCCAATGATTTTGATTAAAATTTCGTATATTAAGGATATTTACCTGACAAATAAAATGTATATCTTGCATTTTCTGGGAATAGCCTCTGAAGAGTAGTTTATTCTGGGTCAATTTTATGGAATTTTACATAACTGCTAAACCGTAAGAGATGGACAAAAACTTACTACACAAAAAATGTAGAGCACGTTAAAACACACAATTTATGTTATATACATTTTTTTCGTGGAGTTCGTCGTTTTTGAGACATTCCTTATTTTTGGTTTCTGCTATGAAAAACATACATTTCTCATACAGCAATTTGTCAACTGCTGTCCATACAAACAAAGGAACTTCAATGACATAGCAACCAGCTTTTGATTATCACTTTAACCTATGGTACTCCCTTATTTCACCTCTGCTTACAAGGAAGCAAGTAATATGGCTATTTCTGCTAATGTTTTACTGATTAGCAAGAAGTTAATAGAAGTATAAGCTTTTTAAGAATAATTTGTTGCAGGGATATAGAGAAAGTCATGTGAATGGTACACATCAGATTTTTGGACTACCAACCATAACATCAGTGAAGAAATCAAACCCCTAAAGACAACAAGAAATTTTAAGGAGCTGGAGTTTTGGGAGAAGATCCTCATTAAGAAGAATGAAGGATGAGCCATGAACTTTGAGATTCAAAAGGATCATGAGCTTTTATTCAAAATCATTCCAATCTAAGCCGCCAGGTGATACACCACCAACGAAGCCATTACCAGATACTTGAGCCAGTTGATAATGTAGACAAATGCCTAAGAAAATATTAATTGTATGGTGAGTGAAAACTTTTGAGTGTTCGCCAACTCCATCTCAACAAAAATGGGTTGAGTTTATGGCTATGTTTTACGTTGATATGATACTTAAGTTTCATTCTGAATGCATCCTTACTGTGAACCAAAATCTTGTATGTTGCATTGTTTCCCGTCCTTATTTGTTTTGGTTACTGTTCTCAGATTACTGTGAACCAGTCTTTTAAAGAACTAATAGCTGTTGCAGTATCACCCAACATTAAACAACCAAAGCAAGAAAAATATTTTTAAAATTAAGCTTGGAACAAAATATATAAGTTTTAAAAGCTATAATTAAAACTAGCCTGAGATGAGACCATTAGATGGGGTTAGAAATTAAATTTACTGTTACAAGCGAACAGGCAAAGAAATGCTGCAAGATAAGCACGCAGTTTTTGGTAAATACAGCATAGCTACCATCTTCATTGAGAAGTCTATGTGCAGAACATCTCTCATTCTATACAGCAATCAAAAATTACAAAGAAAGTTATTCTACTTACATTATTAGCCAGCTTCCTTTCTTCCAGCAGTTTCAAATGTGTTCTACGAGCAAGAAACTCATCCAGACGAGATTTCTTAGCTATTTTTGGATAATGCAGTCGTTCAGGCGAAGTGAGAGCTTTGGTAATGTTTATCTCCTCAAACTTTGTTATTGGGGCATAAACTTTTAAATTTTTCAAAGAACCTATAGTAAAATAAAAACATACACTATTGAAACACACACTTCTTTCATTATAGTTTTTCCCCTTTCTTTTCTTTCAAGCATTAGATTTTAGTTTGCAATAATCATTCTAATGACTGTACGAGATCACAATGTGATGCAACATTTTGCACATATGCAAAAAGTATAGTGCCAGATCAGAATAGTTTTGTTTCAAGGATCCAACAATGTGTAAAAAAAACTATTGATTTCATTCAATATTACACACTAAATTAACGTATCCACTTACTATTGTAAGTACATAATTAATGAATACATAAAAGACAGCCTGAACATGGGCACACACTATGAATGAGCGCATTGCTGTTCACTACTCAGTAAAGAAAAGAAAGTGGAACATATGTGTTACACTTACATGATATTCATTATTCATTCTACAAACTATTTTTAAAGCTATTCTTCTATTCACTTCTTGTTCACCTAGTACTCATTCTACAAACTATTCTTAAATCTATTCTGCTATTCACTATAGTTTAATCCAGAGTAACTTTCAATTTGCATTTATACATTTCATTGAAACAACAAAAAAAGAATTCCATTTTAGAAAAGTATTTATTAAGAATCGAAAATTCAAACCAATAACAAGCAATATTCATGTAACAGATAACTCCATAATATTTTATTCACTCATTTATATACAAAATGCTTTAGCGAGATCTACATTTTTTGTGTAATAAGATTTTGTCTAACTTTAACAATCAACTAGTTGTACAAAAGTTATCCAGAATGAAAGAGGCTTCAGGGGCTATTCATACAAAATTCATAATATATATTTTGTTAGTTATGAAAATATGTTAAAAGTATGGTATTTTAATCATTTTTGAGAAAATCAAAATTTTGCCAAATTTTCCATATAAAGGTCAGTTTAGGAAGGAGGGGGGGGGGGATTTTTTTGAAAATGTTTGTCTCACATCCTTATAAGATTATGAACTTAAACACTAAATTTGATATTAACCAATTTTTCATTTTTGATTTTCTCCATTCTCTCACATGTGCTTTAAGCGTTTAGGGTGCCTCAAAATGTCTATTTCCAATAAAATCTCAGTATCAATTTTTTTGGGTTAAATAGATAAGTGATGCTATTAAATATGTTGAAGTTGACTCCCCATCCTTCAACTTTTTGAGACTTATTTGTTTGGTGAATGGCATTAGTGACATTATTAAAATCCTATTAAACAAAATAATTATTTACTTACGCTCTTTGTCTGCCTTTTCAGCACCCTCTGCTTCTGCCTTAACCTTTTCTGTATCTTGTTCTGCACCAGTTTTGGGTACTACACCAATGAGTCCATCATCTTTTTTATCTTCCTGCACTTTTGTTAGCTGTTCATTTTCTTTATCTTCCTCTTTCATCTTTAAAGTTTCATCTTTAATAACATATTCTTCTTCCTCTTTTATTTTTTGTTTTTCTTTGGCATCATCCTGACCTTTTTTGATGAGGTATTTATATGTATTAGGATCAACAGCTAACACTCGAACACCATTTTCATCTGCAACATAAAATTTAATTTAATTATTATTATTTTATTTTTAACTATCTGCATATTTACTACACAGTATATCAGTTATTTTGAAGAAATGTGAACTTCTTTTTTACTTATTTATTTATATTAGATTACTTACCTTTTACTTTGACCATATACTTCTGAGGGCCGGCCCGCAGTCCCATTTTATGACAGTCTTGTAGTTTGTACTTTCGAGAGGCAGACAACCATAGCCAACCCCATTGTCCATGTATACGATATTCTTCTCCCTTCTGCTTCCAAACCTTCAAAAAATAAGTCACATACATAAATAAATGCTTAGAAAAAGTCAATATGCTCAAACAAGAGAAGTTTTAATTAATTTTTAGAAAAACAACTTTATTCAGTTTAGCAATATTTTCATCATGTTTAGTGTCTATAATTACAAGGAAAAACATTACGAAACAAAAAATTAAGCTATAAAGTAAGTTGGATCCATACAGCTGGAAGGATATGTATTTCTGAAATTTATTTGGAAATATGACTACAAGCCTATAGTTCATATAAACATATTTCTTAAGGATTTCTGAACAGCATAAATAAATCTGATGCGATCCAATCACACGAGTTTCCCTACGTGTTCTAACAACTATTCTTAAAAAAGATTATTCCTTTATCTACATCATGCTAATCAAGATAAACATTAGCAAAAATTGTCTTATTACTTGTTTCCTTGCAAGTAAAAGGAAAATAAGGGAATACACAGTCAGATCTTTTAAAAACTGGTCGCGATGTGAAACAATTGAAGTTTGATTCTCCATATATGAAGTAAAACAAAAGAGATTGAAATGAAAGATAATTTCGTGTTTCAGAATGTTTAAGTAGCTTAAAAATGAAACCAATAGCAAGGAACATCTCGGAAGCAGTTAACTCTACAAAAACAAAAAAATGTAAATGACAAAAGTTGTCTGTTTTAATGAGATCTATATATTTTGTGTAGTAAGTTTTTATCTATCCCTTATGGTTTACCAGGTATAAAAAACTTATACAGAATGAAGAGTTTTCAGAGGCTATTCCCAGAAAATTCACAATATACCTTTTGTCTGTCATAAAAATATCTTAAAACATATGGTATTTTAATAAAAAAATAGAGCCATTTTTGAAAAATCAAAATTTTCATAAAAATGCTTCATGTAAATGGTATTTGAGGTGGGGGGACTTTACTGAAAATCTTAGTATTGCAACCACCTACACAAACCATTTTCTAAAAATGATTTTTTTTAATTTAGGGGCTTTCAAAACATGTATTTCTGGTGCAATCTCAGTATCAAGTTTTTGGGTGGAAAACAATATCTTTTCTACCCATTATGGCCATTCTACATACATAGTCGAAAGTAAAAACAATAGTGTCAGTATCTCACCAGATAAATGCCCTTCCTTGTTTTCTGAAGTCTGCTACTTTGGCACTAGAAGGTAATATTTAACATACCTTTCTCACTCCCTTTGTCTGTGCATGTATGTGTGTCATTTGATAGTTAATGATGATGCTAAAACGCCTGAGTTTTAATACCAAAAGCTACCCTAAATCGCTCATCTTGTTATGCTGACAGAGAATTCCTTAGTTCCTAAAGTCATCTTTGCCCAAAAACATCAAACCCAAACCTGCAGGTTATACGGGATGCACTTCCCTCCACATTAGCACAGTGGACCTTTCAACCTTTTGATTCTGTTCATACATAAGGATATCAATGTAAACAGAATTGTAAATTTTAAAGGGCTGTATTACCTGATGTTTCAGACCAAGGGTGTACTTCACGAAGTTGTACGTTAATCGGTTTCTTTCTTCTTCCTCCTCCTTATCCTTCTTATCTTTCTTGTCTAGTCGCTTCCTTTCTTCACGCTCGGCTGCGGTCAATCTCTGCATTTTAACATGACCCAAAGCTTCATGCCAAACTGACGCAAATACTACAGGTTTTATACATGCCTGTAACACTATAAGAGCCCTTGCAAAGTCTCGTGGGTTGATGCATGCACTAACAGCAGTAATCCAAGGTTTCCTCAATAGTGGCCAGTTAGGATGCATAAAAGATGACTGGATACTTGACTCTAACTGAAGAATTGTTTGGCGCAACGTGCTCACTAACAGTGCTCTAGTACCTGTATAAATAACACAAATCAAATTAAAACCGAATCCATTCAATAAACCCAGGTTCAAAACATTCCTTCTTTCCTAATAATTCAAGTAGAATTTATTCTATATGAAATGATAATGAACAACATTTTCTGTCATTAACTCTAGTGTGTTTGATTCATTCACATTTTCATACATTCAAGTTGACAAATTTATTTTGAAGTTTGCCACTAAATTTAAACAATTATTTTAATGTTACATTGCAGGCCTTGCCTAACAGCACTCTTGTAGATATCAGAAAAAACAACTTTGGGTATACAGTTGTGATATCAATAACTGCTCCAAGAACTAAATCTGTAAATGTATTTGAAGTTATGGTAATTGTAGAATACAATGGTTATAATATATTAGAATCTACAATAGCTGATGATGCTGGCAATAGTCAGTGAGAATATGTTCCAAACATAGCAAGAGTTGTATGAAGATTTTAAAAAGTGTGACTAATTTTATTGCTTAATTAATACTTTTTAGTATTATTTGCTTCCCCTGAAGCAGTGGTAAAACACAAAGGTTAAAAATTAATTAATTGTGAAAGTTGTCAATTAAACGAAATTCATACACATCTTGTTATAAAACTTGCAACTAAACAAAATGAAAGAATTCAAGGTACTTAAGCATTTAAAATGAAGTTAAAGTAATGAATACATTATGTAACACCAGTTTCTAGTTCCATATTCTGCCATTAGCAATATGCTTCTAGAACTGAAAAAAAATGTAATCTGAACATACTTACCATAGAGAGATCCAATCCACTTGAATTCTGATGCCTGAGTTAATGAAAACTTATGAGAGAGATGTCGTTTTTTGTCACGTTCCTCATTACGTTGCATTTTGTTGAGGGCTGCTATATTTGTACTGTATTGGTTCACAAAGCTCTTGAATCCATTCTCCATGCCCAATTTAAACATGTATGTGCCTGTGAAAGCAAAATCAGTGTTGCTCAATACAATCAATAAGTGACCCAAAGAAAGTAAATGTGTTTAGATTTCAGGTTCCCTACTGTCACCTAAATTTTCAGATTGATGTATTTAAAATTTGGAAATACATCAAACTCCCCATCTCTTTTAGGACAATGCAAGCTATAATTACTGACTTATTCTTTTGTAACAGGTCAGAATTCAAATTGAATAAACAAATAATATTAAGGTACACATAAATGAAATTATTACATCAGCAGGTTGTAACCAAATGTTTTTAAAATCTTTTCATGTACTTATCACTTCAATTATGAGTGCATTTTAAACTTGATTTATTATCTTTAATATTTTTGGAGAAAAAATATTTTACTTTAATTATGCTAATTAAATTAATTAATGCTCAACAGAATTAACAAATCATAAGTTTGACAAAATAAATAAATAAAAATGCCACCATATTATTTAAATACAAATTTACAAAATGGGCAATTGAGTTTAATCACTACTCTGGGTGAAACATTGTTTATATATTTTCTTTTCACTTTATCTTCAGTGGTTGAATTATGTCATATCTTGAGAATTTAAAAGTATAGCAAAAACCTGAGATTGTAATATTACTCATACTGTAAATACCAATATCTTAATAATCAAGTTTGGCTTATTAAGCATTACTATGTAATAACTATTGTATTGTCATCTCTATTCTGTTGTCAATTGTTTCTTCCACACTTAGGTATAGCTTCAAACTGAAACTATCAAGTGATGTTAAAATGTCTTTGATTGACCTTACAGTTATTGGCAGATTCTGCTAGATGAAAGTAAGAGGGACAAAATGAAATCAAATATATTTCATTTTTATTTATTATACAATCCAAATAAAAATATAATTTCACCTACCAAAATTTAATATCCATTCAATATAAGGTGTTTGAATAAATTATACAAAAATAATTAAAATTAGACCTACCAATATTAATATTAATAATTCTCTTACCATTAATATACTGTTCATTCTTCATAAATGGGAAGGTTTATAGATTTAAAAAAATGTCATTTGGACTGAAAAACTTGGACAGTTATTTTCTTTGTGCCATTAATGAAGTTTGCAAAAGTATTGAGCAATGATTTTCTGCTGAATTACTTAAGACAATTTTCTGATTAATTCAGAAAATTTTAGCAACAGGTGGAGCTTGAGCTTTGCACCTTTAAAATTAAAGGAAAGTTGTTTTACAGTAACCTTCAGCAAATCATGTTTATGGCAAAAGAAGTCAGCTTTCTAGAATTTGTAATAGATGAAACTGAAACCAGACCAAAGCACTTAGAAGCTATAAAGAAAATTCCAGCATGTACAGCATGTTAAGTATAATTTTCAGCATATGGAATTACATAGGCAAGAAATTATAGCAGAAATTAATTCACCATTAAGAAAATGTTGCCAAAAGGCATGAAATGGAAATGTGATGAAAAATTTCAACATTTCTACACAAAAATTCAAAATTTATTTGTTAATGCAATATTACTCAAAAGACCACATGATTATGGAACTCAAAGTTTAAGTAGCTGCTGGTGGATATGACTTAATTGTAGGACAATCTGAACCTGAAAACAATTTTCACATGATAAGCACTGCATCATGATGACTCAACTCATCAACAGAACTGGAGGTTGTAGATATCTGGTTTGCTTTGAGCAATTTTGGACATACATATACTTATAAAAATTGAAAGTATATTTTGATCATGTGAGCTTAACACTTATTCAATCTTGCAAACTAACCTCTACAAAGATTTAGGGATAAATTCAAAGTATCATAATAACATAAATATAATTCATAATCCCAGAAAAGTAGAATATGTTTATATCCCATCCTTGCTTTCCCATTTCATTTTCTGAGTTAATGACAAAGCAGCAGCATTCCGGTTGGTTGATCAGACAGCAGAAACGGAACTGAACACAGCGCTATTGCTGTTTCCAACCTTGAGCTTCAGTTTGTGAACTCTTTAACACGTGTGTCGAGTTATTGGAAAGCTATATATTTTATTGCTATTTATATTCGTTGTTATTGTTGATAATGTTGGTGTTTTTATTTAATTACTTATTTGTTTATATAAAAATATTATTTATTCAAGATTTGAAGTGTGATAATGACTCTAAAGCGATGATCACTGAGTGATGATTCATGAAGTGAAAATCCTTTGCATGAAGGTGTGCCACTTTACAATCATACATTGGAGTTAATAAGAAGGCTCTGGGAATTTTTTGAAACATGAAAGTTGATGGACATTCTTTTATTTCTGCTGATAAAATCATGCAGCAAACCGGAGCAGCTCTTATACTAAGCACGAAAACCGTGATAAGGAACTTCAAGAGGAAACAGACAAAATCCCTGAAACACCTGGAATGCTGCAAGTATTTCTGTCAACTTTATGGAAGAAAATAAAAAAGCAGCCTTAGCCAGTTACAAATCTTGATGCTTTTCAATTAGATGTCATATACAGTGGCTGTCCCAGAAGTACCTGACCTGACGTATAGATAGCGGTGGTTGTTTCACAACAATGGTAAAAAGTAGCAACCTTAGAAAGATTAATTTTGAAGTTTGACGATTTTACATTGTATAGCATTTGTTTGGCAGCCATCATTAGTGAATGCTCTCAGCAAATTTTAAACATGGATAAAACTGGTCATCTTTATGTGATACAATACTTTCATTTGAAAGGTCTTAGTCCAGCTAGATTCTACTTTGGGGGAGTCTACTACTTCATTTACAACAGTTACATATTGGGTGGCAGAGTTTAAGTTTGGCCATATGAGCTGCCAAGACGAACATTGCAATGATCGACCAAACAAGGTTACCAGTCCAGAAATTGTGAAGAAAATACACAAAATGGTATTGAAGTGTGTGAGCTAGCAGACATTATACAGGTATTTCAAAAAGTTCTGTACATCACATACTGACTGAAAATTTGGATTTGAGAAAGTTGTGTGCAAGGTGGATGCCACGTTTGCTCAAAGTAGAATAAAAACAGCAACATGAGGATGTTTCAGTCGAGTGTTTGGCAATGTTTCGCTGTAATAAAGCAGGGTTTTTGCATTGATTCATAACAATGGATAAAACCTGGGTCCATTACTTCACATCTGAGATGAAGGAACAATCAAATTAGTGGATTGGAAGGGGAGAATTGGCTCCAAAGAAGGCGAAGACATTTCCATCTGCAGGCAAGCTCATGGCGTCAGTTTTCTGGGACATATGTAGGATAATTTTCATTGATTATCTTAAATAACAAAAAGTAATCAATGGCAAATATTATACAAACTTATTAGCATTTGAGTAATGAAATCAAGCGAAATCAGTCGCATTTAGCAAAAAAGAAAGATTTATTTCATCAAGACAATGCACCAGTTCACACATCCATATTGCCATGACCAAAATCAATGAGTTAAAGTTTGAATTGCTTCCTATGCACCCTACTCACCAAATTTAGCCCCCTCTGACTACTTTCTGTTTCTAAACTTGAAGAAATGGCTTAGTGGTAGATGATTTGCTAACAATGAAGAGTTATAGTAGAAATGACTATCCAACCACTCCAATGCCCTTTATATATCTTTAAGTAGAGCTTTACACTGGAGATGACACGTTTCTAAAAGTGGCCCTTAAAGATATTGTTGACTTTCAATATAAAATCTGTGACAACAAGAATGATGACAACAGAGACTTGGATAGAATTAAGTCTTTAATTCTCATGATCTATGGCTATTAGGGCTATTTAGCATGCCTTAATTTGCTTACAGTACTGAAAGTGTAACTTTTAATTCAGAGATTGGAAAAGCCATAGAATAGAAATGAGAATGATTGCTTGGGAAATGAGTTTAACCACTTTTCATCTGATTATGATTGAATGCAAATACAATTTGGTTGTAAATATTGTTGTTTAGTTATGTTTTGAATTGTGATTGTTGTGCTCAATTTTATAAGTTGAAATGTTTGTGAAAATAGGAAGGTAAACAGTGATCAATCTCACCCCACTCCAAGGTAACTTATATTGTAAAACAGAATTGAAAGTATGATGTATTAAAACCACAGAATTTAGCATGCATTAATGCAGGAAAAATTAATAAGCATAAGGCCATTTGAATTAATGTACAAAATAAATCACTGCATTTAAAATGCACTGAACTTAAAATTCATTTGTTAAAAATAAATGAAAATTATTGCAACTGAAAAGGAAGTATTAAAAGTATTTGTATCTGAATCATTTTTGGTCCTTCATATTGAAATTCATGGTGAAATTTGTGCAAATGTTGAATAATGTTTGTAATTTAGAAACCTGTTAACATTATTTATACGTAATCCATTTATACGTAGTTTGCTGTTATACGTATTAAATTTCAGTGAAATAAATACAACTGAGTTTTACGTAGTTATAACGAGCATATGGCATACACAATCTTAAAAAAAAAACTAGAGAATATTTTCCTTATCTCTACTGACAAGACACAAATTGAGCAGGTGACTCTCGGCCTCGGAAACAAAAGACAATAATGCATTTGCTGGTAGAGATAAAAATGTTCGGTATTTTGTGTTTACTGTTAAACAGCAGTTTGTCTTTTAGTTTTCAGTTGCTTTTAATCAGCCTTGGAGAACAGAAAATGGAAATGTTATATGCTAGATCAGAAACTGAAATTCATACGAGAGGTGGAGCTTAATCCACACAAAACCAAAACCGAAATTGCTTCAGACTTAGGAATTGCTTACTGCACACTATGTACAGTCATCAGTAACAAAAATGTTATTTTGGACGAGTTTTTAAAATTGGGTGCCAAATCAACAAAACGCAGCTATCAGCAGGGAGGGAGATATGCTGATTTGGAAGTGGCATTTTTTACATGGTTCCAGCAGAAACAGGTAGATCTCCAATTAGTGGTGACATGCTGAAAGCAAAAGCGATAGATTTAGCTAAACTAATAAACATCACGGCTGATTCCAAGGTTTCATCAGGATGGTTGCAAGGATTTAAAGATCATCATGGAATCATAGAGAAACCAATTTGCAGCTTTGGCTGACAACACACTTCAACACTGGAAGAAAGAGGTTCTACCAGGAATCATAAGGGATTATCAGCCTCAAAATGTCTACAGCTGTTAAGAGACTGGCCTACTCTACAACCTTCTTCCCAGCAAGACATTAGATAAAAAGAGTGACTCGTGCCATGGAGGGAAGAAAAGTAAAATTTGAGTAACAGTTCTTCTTGCCACCAATGCAGACGGATCAGACAAACTTCCCCCACTTGTGATAGGAAAATCCAAGAATCCAAGGTGTTTTAAGGGTGTGAAAACAAAACCTACAGAATATGAATCCAATAGGAAGTCTTGGATGACTATGATTTTAATGGAACAGTGGTTAAAGAAACTGGACATTAAAATGAAAATGAAACAGAAGAAGATCCTTCTTTTTATGGATTGATGTACAGCACATCCACCTCAAATACATAATTTTGGAAAATGTTCAAATGGAATTTTTCCCTCCTAACTGTACCAGTCATCTACAGCCACTTGATTTGGGCACCATTGCAAATTTCAAAGTTCATTATAGAAAAATGCTGGTTCAACATTTAATAACACTGACTGATGCAGGAAATGAAAATCTCACTATTAACTTACTAAAAGTCATGGAATTTATTTCTGCTGTCTGGAACCAGCCGTTATCCTCCACAATCAAACACTGCTACATTAAATCTGGTGTCTTACAGGAAGAGGCTGTCTCTGATGATATTGGTAGTGATGAGCCTATAAATGAGGTAGCTATACCAGAGGGTGCAAATTTCGGTACCTTTGTGCATTTTGATGACAATCTAGATGTGTGTGGGAAACTATAGGATGAGATTATTACTGTGTGCCAAAAGCATGGTGGTGATCAAGAAAGTGAACCAGCTACAAGCGACACTGACAGTAATGTGGATGATGACTCAAATCTTGAAATACCTAAGGTGAGTGAAGTGCTAAGTGCAATAAATGTGTATAGGCGATATATCAGTGCCAAAAGTGGTAGCAAAAAAACTCTAAATTCATTAATAAGTTTACAAAATGAGGTTTATGCACTTACTGTAGAAAAAGTGAAACAAGCTAACTTAACTGATTTTTTTTAAAACAGGACCAAATAATGTTTTCTTCGTACGTATCTTTGTTGTTGTAAAATGTTGCACATGTAGGCCAACTGTATCGCCCTCTTTTTTTTTTTTTTTTTTTTTTTTTTTTTTTTTTTTTTATATGTATGAAATCTCAGTAGTAGGTAATTCTGAGTTACAAGTAAATTGTCCCTCGTTCCATTGATATATGCATAAATCAGGTTCAACTGCAATATATATTTTTGTACCAGAGACCTTTCTGGTTCTAAAGAACCACATATGAATTTCCAAGCTTCTTCAATTCTATCACACATATTATATACTGCCATCTAATACTTGACTCTTGTCATGGCCTACTATTACCAAATTTATTTATCCGAATACAAGACAACCCTATGTTTTCAGCACTTAATTTTGGAATTTAGCATATCATCTCTTTAAAAAGGAGACATGTTAATTTTTTAAACACATATTTTAATCAAACTAAGGGGCATGAAACCTGATTGCAAAAGTGCACAGAAAAGCACACAATGGGTGGGGAAAGAGGGAGAACATTATGTGGGTGATGGCAGTGGAACTTCAATGATGATGATGATGGATAAGATTTTCTATTTAGACAATATAATCAACTTAACACATTGTTATAAACAGTTTCACCTAATTCAAGTTTGTGTAGAAATTCTTGTAATGTGTGGGAGAAAGAAGAACAAAGTGTATCATGATGCGATCAGTGACTGTGGTAACAACTTCCATGAATATTGATACAGTTTTCTATTTAGACAACATACTTAACATAACACATTGGTAAAAATGTTTAAGTTATTCAAGTTTGCAAGAAAGTACATGTAATGGATGGAAGGGCTAGGAGAGAATGGAAATATACCTTGTATGTCTGCTGTGAAACGTGCAACTACACCTATCTCTATATTTGACCACAGGGGCATTCACTAATGTGAAAGGAAATCCTCTATTAGTCTTGGAAATATTTTTTTCCAATGAGAATGCTTAATTCTGATAACAGCTAACTTTACAGCATGAAATAAAACACACAAAAACAGATGTATATGTCACAACTTTAGCAATAATCTTTAGTCCTTACTATTTTTCCCCAAGCTTCTCCACTGCCACACCTGCAAAATTTTAAATGTTCTTTTTCCTGCATACTATTCGAAAACATACATCACAAATGCGAGACGACCCCCAGTTCTCAACATTAATATTTTGAAAAACATAGTCTTTTATTCAAATAAATGGTATGTTAAATAAATCATTTCTGGCATTTAGCATATTTACATTTCCTAGAATACTAACATCACTCAGGTGAACCTATTAAGTACTAAGATTTTTAAATGCGTTATTTTAAAACACTATCATACAAAATATACTGCACTATATGCTTTGTGAAAAATATTACAAAATCTCAGCAATAAAACCAACAAGTGAAGCAAGTGTTTTCATCATTCCCTTCGATTCTGTAAAATCACTTATCAACCTATCATAAGGAAAATGCTGAAGCTGGAAAATGTTTCTGCCCTATTCCAATGATGATGATGAATGATGATAATGAGGAATATATATCATAAAATTACCAACCTGTAGCAATCTGTTGTGCCTTTAACCTGGTGATGCGGGTACCATCTGTGCCGTTGTCATCCTTATCTTTTCTCTCCAGTTGCAATTTATCTAGTTCTCCTTTGGACATGATAGAGCTTCTACGTTTCAAATCATCCATATTGAAAGTCCGGGGCTGAAGGGAGCCTGTTTTTGAACGTGTAACGATTGTATGTTTTTTACCTGTTTAGGAATATTTATGCATATTAATTGAGTTAGTCTGCTGATTTTGCTCTACTGACCATAACACTTTGATTTTATGAAATATAAAATAACAGTATAAAGTTAAGAATGACGCCAGAGGGTGAGAGATATTAAAAAATGTTAAATGAATAATGCCATTTTGTGTTGCATAATAAAAAATATTCCAAACTAGAATAAATTATTTAGCTACTGCACAGGAATCTCTCTTTCTTCGAAATATTGCTTCAAGGGTTTAAAAACTGTATGATTTGTTATGAGTTTGTCCTCTATAAAGGTAGCCAAAGACATAGCCTTATCCAACATTTTACTTGTACAGTGATAAGTGAATATACAAGACAGCTAACAGAACATTCAGATGCTAAGACAATGATTTCTTCCAATATGTTCTTGAATAGTTTGGCTTGAATAGAAGTTCTTGTTGGCAATAAGCAAGACAGCAATTAAGAGTTTATAAATAGCCATGGGATTTCATGTCAACTGGCATGGGTTAAAACTGATGGATAACTAATCAACTCAAGAGTTTTGACAGAGGTTGATATATCAAAATAGGTATCGGATAGTGATGGCAAATGATTCTCAGTATGACGTATAAATAAAAGAATTTTCTGTTAAATTCTATTTTATTTTGCGTCACTTTAACAACTCAGTTATATAGTGATGGAATTGTTTGGAGGTACCTTGTTTATGGTACATGGTGGATCGTAATCTTTTAAGGTCTCATATCTATTCCTCACAACATTCACTTAAGAGTCGAGTAGATGGTGTTAAGAGTGCCATCCAGTCTAACTGCACTACCGCTGTAGTCAGACAGTGAGATGTGTAGTAGTCAAAAAACAAAGTGCAGCTAGCCTTCATAAGTTCACTGCCTTGCACCATTCTTACAACCTAGCTCCGTGGCAAGTAATATGGATTTAGGGTGCCGTCCAGTCTAGTGCTTGCACTATCTGCGGATAGGTAGTACCGCAATCACAATTACCAACCATTTTCAGTTTTACATCAGTTTAAACTAAAGGTGGAACCGTGATAGGATAAATAATGTAATTTTATTACTTTTACTAAATTGCTGACCATAATCTATAATTATTACATTTAACAGAATTAAACTTGGGTCATGGTATTAAATATCCAATCTGTCATTTACCTTGGTGACAGGGAAACTACAAAAAAAACCAGCTAGATTGGTCCCAAAATCTAACGAACGCGGGCCATAGATGTTATCGCTGAGCCATCCTGATCGGTAAATAAAAGAATCTTTAAGGTTCACTAAATTAACAAATGAAAACTGTCCCCAAGTCAGTGTACTACCAGTTCTTAAATTTCATTTATTTCTTTTTGACTAAATTGCTACCACAGTTTCTTCCATTTTGATATTCTATTTGAATTTAAGAAAAATTATACACACAACTTAATCAGAAAAAACTAAAAGGAGTTCCATCTTATATTCTACTTGTAAGCATACAAGTATAATGAAGATAAATCTGTATATCTGAAGCTTCCTTAAGCACTACTTTTTTGGGTCAAAATGTTCCTTATTTCACTGTTACAATATGATACAGAGTATGGCAGGTTGCTTCTATTGTTACAACAAAAGGCCAGTCCTACCCTGAAATATCTTTAATCACTATTCTATTGATAGTCATGTGAGTCAAAAACCCTTCAAACTGTCGATTGAATAACCAGTAAAATGAGAGTTGTGTACTAATTTATAAATAATACATAATTCTAAAATCAAAAGCCATAGTTAACCACTTATCAAATATGACTGGAAAACCTGTCAGAATGATACAGGGTGTAAATACATAACACAGCACAAATTTTACTGGCACTATGGTTCCCAGTTTATCAATTTGAGATAAGAAACCAATGGTCTATAAGGTCATTACCAAGTTATGAGTATTCAAAGTAATAAGAGATTGGGATCAATAAATCATAATCACATAGAAATATATATAAATAGTCTACATATGAAACAAAGTTAGAGTTTATTATGCACTTTATCTCTCTGAAGAAGCTATTTCTAAATGTTAATGTTACCAAATTCACTTAAATTACATACCTAATATGGAGCCGCATGTTACTGCAATGGTTAACATGTGGTGGCAAATGGTTAAAGAAACGTAGGGAAATTCTGATAGTTGTACTTGGCAACACGGTTAGGCAGATTGACTTGAACCTGAATAAACCTAGGAATCAAAGATATAGGCAAACTTTCTTTGGCCATTTCTTTTCCATCTTGTGAGCAAAAATATACCATGAGTGGAATTGTGGAACCTTGGCCACACGGTTAGGCAGATTGACTTGAACCTGAATAAACCTAGGAATCAAGGATATAGGCAAACTTTCTTTGGCCATTTCTTTTCCATCTTGTGAGCAAAAATATAGCATGAGTGGAAATTGTGGAACCTTCATCAATTGTATCTTTTATTTAGTTAGTTTAATGCCTTCCTTTTCATGAAAATTGTCACCAGCTTTGGAAATACAGATTTAATTTTTGTTTCCTTATTAACCAGGGTTTTAGTGTTAGGGGATTTATTGATAATGTAACCTTAAAGTTCACAAGTCTTCTTAAGGTTCTTAGTGCCACTAAGTTTTAATGAAAGTTCTCATTTCCACACATGTCATATTAGAGCCATATTGTGTATATTAGGCTGCCTAAAAGTGAGCATGGGAAATGAACGCAGCATTCATCTTCACTGACCACTATAGGTACTGCAAATTTCCACAAAATAAGTTGTTAACTTTGGAAACAAAATTCTTACAAATTTTTAATTACCTAACTTCATCCTTCCACTTCAGGCTAAGTCAATCCTTTAGTAATTTGTTAAATTTGTTTTCTTTTTAAGCTATGTCACGTGTCACAACTGTTAGTTTTCGCCCTCCGTGGTGTAATGGTTACCATGCTGACTTCATATACCCAAGGTAGCGGGTTCAAACCCGGCGGAGGACGATGGATTTTTTCCGGCGTAAAAATCCTTAGCATGGCTTACTTTGGAAGGGAAGTAAAGCCGTTGGTCCCGTGTCGTAGATTTACAGCACGTAAAAGAACCTTAAGCCTGATAGAGAGGCCTCTGAGCAAAATTAAGCGGTCTTTCATGCCCTATATAGAATGGGATGCTGAGAACCATAGCAGTTAAAGAGGGTCCATAAAAAATATGACATTTACATTTTTTGTTAGTTTTCAAAAATGTAGTTCAAGTGCATTACTCTCAGCTCTATCATCTGTGTTTATAATGTGCTTATCAATACACATTTCCAGGCTATTGTAAACAAAAATCTGCAATGCTATCTGTTCTTGTCTCCATTTTTGTTACCATTCTTATATTATGAACTAGTCTTTAATCATTACAAAGAAAATAAATATTTTTAATCTAATTACAATACCAAATTATACTCAACGTTAGCTGCTGTAAAAAGACACTTAAATACAAGAAATATTTATGCTTTATCTCAAAATTATATTATTATTTTATTTATGGACACCCTTTAACTGCTGTAGTTCTCAGCTTCCTATACTGTGTGTGAAAGACCCCTTAATTTTGCTCAGAGGCTTTAGGCTTGAGGTTCTTTTACATGATATGGGACCACTGACTTTATTTTCCTTCTGAAGAAAGTCATACTAAGGATTTTTATGCCCCAAAAAAATCCATTGCCCTCCACTGGATTTGAACCTGTGACCTAAGGAAGCTTTACCTCAAGAACATCTAATTTCGTTTACACTTTTTGGTAAACAGTTCTGTTTTCCCAGAAGATTCCTAACATCCCTCAGGTGGTTTTTTACAATGGCTAATTGAATTTAAAAACATGAAGCCACATTTAAAAAAAAAAAAAGACTGCAAAAGAATAATCTTGTCTTACCATCTTTGCCAATTTTTGTGTTCTCTTCATCATCTTTGTCAGAATCAAGATCCAGTTCATCCTCGTCAGCTTCTGAAGAGGCTGTTGTTGAAGATGGTCCTTTCATTGCTGCAAGAATTTTAAATAGACTCTGGATTACATGAACATTTGTTTAATTTTTATGCACATTTTGGCTTTACTATGTGTTACAAGAATGCATTTATTGATGTGAAAAATGCTATCACATGCACATATTATTCATTAGTATACCATAATCAATGTGTATTATTGCTTAATCAAACCTAATGTAAACAAATAACACTTAACTATCTGTGATACACAGAAAACCAAAGAACACCATAAGATACAGTATATTAAATTAGTAAGATTTTCAAAAAGTAGTTAAACTCGGGGCAAAACTTTTGACTATATGAAATGGCAATATTAATATTGCAAACAAAGAAATTTTAATAAAACATTTAATCATTTATAACAACTCTTCACTTATTTTTTTCAAATCCCAAGGACTAGTTTTGCAATTAAAGCTTTATTGTATCTTCAGCTCAACTTCTCTTTGCTGCTGTTTATTTACAGTGTTATGGTTACTGCTACTAGATGAATTGTGTACTAAGGCATTGCTAACCACTGGAATCAAACAAATTTGGTGAGAGAAACAATTGGTGGTATATCAAAATTCATTGCATGATTTTTATTCTTTAATATAAATATTTTCTCCCAAACTATTAAATCTACGGGTCCATTTAAGTGTTTTAATAATTTAACATCCAGATTTATTTCATAATTAAATTTCCAAAAATGTTATGCCACAGCTGATTTACAAAATTCACCTAGCAGCAATAACAATAAAAATGTAAATAAATAACAATAGCAAAGAGAAGTTGAGCTGAAGATGCAATAGAGCTTTAATTGTGAAACTAATTTTGGGGTTTAAAAAAGTGAAGAGAGTTGTAAATTATAATTGTTATATTAATATTATATCAATTTTGTTATAATAGAAAGCACACCCTTTAATTGCTTCTATGATTTGAAGACTTAAGGAACCACTCTAAACAAAATTATGTGATGAACTAAAGGCAAGGGCTGCTCTCCAATAAGCACCGGTCAGCTTGGCGAGTTATTGACCTCGACTGATATTTCTTCGTTTTCACATATCAGATCCTCTCTTTTATCTTTCCTATACAGTCTTGCTTGACTCAACTCTTTTCTTCGACCCCGATGGTATTAGAGTATTTGAGGCCTAGGGGATCATTTCATTTTCTTTCCTGTCCATATCTTTCTTTTCTTAGGTGATATAAACGTCATTTATGGTGCCTAATTTTAAATGGTTACAAAAAGTTGAATAAAATTTAGTCAACATGATAATATGACATAAAAATACTGGATGCAAGAGAACGAATGGCTCAACATTAGATACCAAACAAACATATTAATATTTGTGTTACTAGCTTCATTTTTACACATTAAAAGAAAGTTTTGCTTCATTTTTCTTATCATGGAAGTTTGAAAACAATGTTATATCATTTAACTTGACGAGTCAATTAATTACACTAAACGACACTTATTTGACATTTTTGCCGGAATATGTTTCAAAGGACTAGTTTCCTTCATTTTTAACTAGACACAGCAAAACTCCCAAGTAAGTCTTATTTATTGTAATTAATTGACCCATCAAATTAAAAAAGTTTTGGTTATTTCTGTTTGCTATTACTCACCCCTCATCTATAACACAGGATAATGATGAGCACTAGGTAAGGCAATGAGTTCACAGCTGTAAGCTTGGCAGTGACAACAAAAGCAAAATGGTAAAATATTCTCAAAATAAGTTATTAAAAGTTGCAAGAAACGATTATGTTCAATGTTTTAACAAACTAATCTGTCATGTGAATAACATTGTTAAATTGTGGTCTATACCGATGTTTCCGAGTGCAGTGTTGTATTTACATATAAAGAACATTGCAAACACTAAGAAAAAAAAAAATATTCATAAGCCAGAATTAGAAAGAAAACAAAAACAGATGACCGTACCAGAAACTTCATTTGTAGGAAAGTGCATTTTTTTCTTTTATAATGAACTGTGAATGTTAGACAATGCCTTAAATTCTGTCAACAATAATCATAAACGCTTTAAGCAATCTACATTTCATAAAGTATTGTTAGTAATTAAATTTAGAAAGTATTGTTAGTAATTAAATTTAGATTTGTGAAGAGAAATAAAGTGAATATAATTATTGACAGAGAAGATATCGTGTGATGTAGACCCTGATATTACACCTCTTCCTGATAGTACTCAGCTGCAGAATAATGTGAGTTTTAATTATTGAATGTTTAATTTCAACTCAGCTTTGATTTTGGGGTTTACTGTTAAATTATCATTATTTTTTTGGTAGTACCTACTCAGTTCTATTGCATTATAAACACAAGATATGAGTCCACATATTTGTAGATGTTCAGCAGTTAATCAAACAAATTTACCAATGAAAGTATTAGCAGGAATTATAATTACATCAGAAGATGTAATTCATTCATGAACAATTCTTAGTACTAGAGTCACATCTAATATGAACATGAGATTAACATGGAGCAATATAAATTATTTTAAATTTAAGAGAAGGTTTGAGTCGGAATAGAAACTTTTATACATACATTGTTTTGTTTTCTGAACAGTTTCAAGAACTACATTTTGCTCTCATCTTTATCTGTCCAGACTTAGTTCACCGGCGATGTAAACAAACCAGAATGTATTATTCTGCGAACGCATGTGGAGCTTAGCTGTGTTCGTCTCCTATACAATTACAAAGCGCACATCTACGCACTAATGGTAGGAAATGAATACCTATCTACGTTCACTCTTCACAGATATTAAAGCTATGAGATGTATAATAAATCGAAGAAAATAAAACAAGCAGACTAGTTGTTATTCACTACGAAACATGAAATTCTTGGGTAAAATTATAAAATGCAGGCATGCTGTTCGTTTGCGTATTGCATGCATTCATCGCTCCAAACGCCAATATTTTGTGTGTGTGAACAACCCTATACTGCACATTACTTTGATATACTGCAATAATACAATGGCTCACCCAGAAAAGTTAATCTGAAGATGGAAGTGGGTAGTGGGTCCTCTCCTTCAAGATCCGAGTCATATTTTTGGTGTAAATGCATTGAGACTGTCTGAATCATCACCGGGATTGAAAATTAATTAATCAGTCAACAACAATGTCCACCGTTCCCTCTAAATCCCACATTGTTTGCTCCTCCCAACAATGTGATACACATTCGCTCCATTTTTCGACTGTCACGTGCTGAAATGCTGTTTGTACATGTCATACCTCTGCTAATTTAAAAGTTTTGTTCTTTCTAGCTATATACCCTTTTATTTGATCCCAAACAAGCTCAATTGGATTGAGATAACAATGATAAGGA
The DNA here is from genome assembly GCA_030762935.1 of Hymenopus coronatus. Taxonomy (NCBI): domain Eukaryota; kingdom Metazoa; phylum Arthropoda; class Insecta; order Mantodea; family Hymenopodidae; genus Hymenopus; species Hymenopus coronatus. Next base: position 59,448,784 of record CM060888.1, on the reverse strand, counting down.
GGTACTCTCAATACTACATGACCCACTTTCTCGGCCAAATCGTCTACAACTAATTTCTCATGCTGAGTTTTACATGACTGCACTAATTCCAGCAGCTCAGATTTAACTGTACACTCTCCTAAATGTATATGTTTGTCTTGAAGCTGCTTTAAAATATGTTCTTTTCTCCAAGAACAAACTCATCACACTGTACATCCAGAACATGTCTGCAGCATTTCCTCTTTTTCCTGTAGTTGACCACTCTTTTCTTGCACACTTTATGCTGTCTACCAAAACACCAATAAATTTGGCCGTTAAACTGAGGATATTCTCTAATGCAAGTGTAGGATATTTTTCACAAAACTTATTGTATAGGTTAAGAACAATTATTTTCTCGCCACTTTTTAAAGGTCTTTTTGCTTTTGATTCACTACAGTGGTATCACACGCCTCCGCCATTGCTTACAAACGTACACTATGCTCTCCACATGGTATATGAAAGTCATCTATTACAATGAACGGCACAGCACATGTGCTTTGTTGAGTAAGGGAATACTGATTAAAATTCAACCAATTTCCGTTTAATAATAATTCTTACTATATTATTTTGAAACATTGCATAGTTTAATGTGAAATTTGTGTACTTCTTTCAGAAAATTAAGAGGAACTATTTTTTATAGAGAAAAGCAGTAAAACGTTCAGCAACCAATCAGAATTGTTACAACCTGTTGCTTTTGTTTACATTACCAGTGAACTACGGCTGGACAGATAATAGACACCACCTGGCTGCTCATGCTGACATTGTTGTGTGTTGTTATTTGTGTTGTCATCTACTGGTGAAGTGATGTACTTCCGTAACCGATTCCAAATCAAAATTAATTAAATTGTGTTTATGTTTAAAATCTTTTCCTATGCTGTGTCTTTTATGGGCTTTAACAGGTAATGTTCCATTTGATGATGTTATTAATGGTCCAAAACGGTGTGTAACTGCAAAATTCTCCATCTATTTGTATTTGGTGTGTTTCTTGTGTTCCTCATGTCTGGTCTCCAAGTTTCTTTTGTTTTTCCTATATACATTTTGTATCATAGTCAACACAGCAATAAACAATGGCTTCCACAAACAAATCGGCAAGGAAATAAAAGATTCCAAAAACAGAAATACTTCAGCAATAAAAATCAGTTTTAAATAAAATATAAAAGAATTTAAATCAGACCCAAGAAAAATAACACATATTAATATTCTTATAAATAAAATTCTTAAAAAAAAAATGGAATCTATGAGTATAAAAATAACTAAAAGTATATAAATAGGACCAATGTTTTTCTTTATTCCTAAAAGTTTGAATTTTGGGCAAAAATTCTTTTTTAGGTAGGAAAGGCCTTTGTTTATTTTTACTTAATTCACCTCTCTCTTACTGATCCTACAAAACTCGCCCAGCAAAAAACAAAAATGAGCTTCAAAATATTTACTTTCCACCCTATAAATCTTCACTACAAATTCCATAAAATCTTCAAAAAACATATTTGCTTAGCTCCACAAATAAATACACTCGGAAAATTACTTTGCAATAATTTGAAGGACTCAATGTCACAGAACTAAAGAGCAGGAGCTTACCAAATCAATTTCTCAGAAAACCTATATAGAAAAAACTTCTATGTTTCATACCAAAATAATTTTGTGAATATCTGTCGTTACTTTGGGGAGAATGCAACACGTATGAGGGTGGTTTGATAAGTTCTCAGAATTACCATGAGAGGTCAGCCCTAGCACCATGAGTTGTTCAGGTGATATTCATTGTTGCCTGTAAATACATGTTCCGTCAGTGTTCTTGGAAACAGCTGTAGTGGCGATATGGCTCTATTGTTGTTCTTGCATAGTGATTTGCGAAGATGGAAAAAAAAATCGAGATTTGAGTAGTGTGAAGTATTTTGTAAAGAAAGGTATGAAAGTATAGGACATTCATGCCAATTTTGAATACACTTCAAGACTCTGCTCCTCCATATTCAACTGTTGCCAATTTAAATTTGGTCAGGAGAGCTTAAATGGTAATCTGTGCAATGGCCAGCCAAGATGTGTCACTACCCTAGAATTCATTGCAAAAGTGCACAAAATGGTAATGGAGGATTGCCAATTGAAAATGCGTGAAATTGCATCAGGGTGTATGATATACTGTACTTGATGTTCTCAATGTTGTTGCTCTAAATTGCTTCCGAAGTTGCACAAAACCTACCAAATGAAGACTAAGGAGCTGAGATCCCAAAAAAACATGTGCACATTGTATATGGTCCATCAACTGACTTAGAGTCCAGCATTTTTCATCATATCTTCTACCAGGTGCATCTAATATTCTGGGGTGCCAGAAAAAGACTTTGTTTCATCAAGTTTTAGATATTTCTGACCACAAGCATTTGAGTGAAGAAATTCAGTTTCTATGAGATAATCTCAAAAGAAATGGTATAATGACTATGACATTAAAGCCTGTTATAAAAGAATAACACACAACAGATCTGGTTCCTCATCTCAAAACTGAAAATAAGGTAGCAAGCTCTTTATTCCATTCTATGGCTCTGCTACAAACAAGATATATGACTTCTTGCCAAGCAAAATTTAAAACTTACTTTACTATGCTTATAAAGTTGGTCAGTAGGTTATTATATTATGTCATTTAACATAAAATTCCTGGGACAATAATGGAACTCAAAAACTTTATTTAATATGAGAAGATAAGAAATAAATAACTTAGCTTACCTGTGGTGGTAGTAGTAGTGACTGTGGTGGTGGTTGTAGTGGTCATTTCTGTCACATGCTCAACTTCCTCTGGACTTGACACTTTTTTTTCCACTGTAGTAACTGTGCTACTGCTTACTGTTTCAGTTGTTTCCTATAAAGTATATTTCATTTTAAGCAGCAGTTATATTAGTTATAATCAAGTTTAGGCTCAACAAAAGAAAGAATATTAACTCACAACAGTCATGGCTGATGCATTTGGATCCATGAAGTCACTTTCTTTGAAATGCATTTGTTCTGCATTTATTCTTTCTTCATTTGGATCATGATAGAGAGAACCATCATCACCAACCTCTTCATGCATTCTGCGCACCTGTTCTTCCGCATCTTGACGTTCCTTCTCTCGCCTTTCCTCCTCCTCTCTCAGGCGGTGCTCCTGGCGCTCTTTTTGAATTTTCTGCAGAGCAGCTATAGCAGAGAATTTAATTTCTTAAAGAACCATTCCAAGAACTGTGGGTATTTATGCTTTTAATGCAAAAATAAGTCTGAACTGACTTGAGGTTCACAATGGTGAAATGTAACATATAAGGGTAGTATAGTATGTTGAAAAGAAGGGGGATAAAAACAGACTTAAAAATATTTGCACTTAAATAATTTCTACACAATATGATACTAAAAAATGTATGAAAAACAAAACAATCACTTAACATGTCAAAGTACATTGTTTTAAAAGTGAGAAATTTAAATCAACAGAATACCGCAAAAAGTGGTATTGTGGACAGACCATAGGTATCCCTGTTATATTGAACTATTCATACAAAGTTCTTTAATCCCTTTATATTAGTAGTTAATGTTTTCTATGCAGTAAAGGAGTTTATCTGCATTAAAAAGTGCATAAGTTTTTGTTTGAAAACTTTGAGTGAACAGAAAATTAGTGAATGCAACATACACACCAGATTTTTACTTTATGTCATCTAAGTATGTCACTCAAACAATTGATATTGAGATTTCACCAAAGACACATATTTTGGGATACTCTGAATTCCGCCCCTCCCAAAAATGCACTTTTAGAAATAGGTCTGTCTGGGTGTGCGTGCAGAGTGTTTCAGCCTGTAAGCAGTATAATTAATAAATTAAAGTCTGTAAAATACCAAACTTGGTTATTAAATAAAGAGGCATTTACAAACTGTGATGAAATCATCTAAATAAAATGAATACTGAGTAATGGTATCAGTGTAGGTGGTAGAAGCAGTAGTACATTCTCTAACTACCATTTTAAAAAAGGAGTGCAATTAGGAATTCTGGGCATTAGTGGATTTCAAACCATTAAACCTTCCCTAGTGGAAGTATGATGCTGAAAAAAGGGAAAGATCAGTATAAAATCTCCAAAGTTGGTCATAGTAGACACATTAACTTACCATTCTCGCTGTCTAAGTATGACTTTTTGTTCCCTTTGTTTTGGGCAGTCAGCTTTTCAGTGATTTCCATTTGTCGCACAATCTCTTCTCTGAAGTCAACAATTTCTCGGGCCAGAGCACTCTCATAATTATCTCTGTCAAGAGCCTCAAGCAATTCATCCAGTTGGGTTGGTGTACTGTAATACCACACTTCTCCATCTTCACTCTCCCTGTATCACATGAAGTATGTGTCAGTTTTGTTGTTATTATTTACTTATTTATTGTTAAGCCCATTAAAATGCTTATATCACCTGAAGCTAAAATTAGTTTATCACATACAAAAAGTGATATAATACACTTAATACCCTGTATTTAAATGCATGAGCCATTTAAATGAACCCTGTTTTGTGTATACAAAAGTAACTATTACAAAGTTGCAAATACAAAGTACCTAATATAAATATTAGATGGTTAGAAAAAGTGTACAATATGGTTGTTGAGGTAAAAATGCTATATAGGATAGAAGTATGGGGATTAGGAGGATGGGAAGTTATAGATGAGGTGCAAAGGAAATTTTGCAAAGTAATGTTTGGATTACTAAATGCAACTGTTAGGCAGGTAGCACAAATAGAGCTGGGGAGAGTGCCAAGCAAGGGAAAGATTATCGAAAAGGCATTAAATTTTAATATAGAATATTGAAACGGAAGAAAAGAATTTGTTAAAACAGTGTTTAGTATTAATTCAAAATCTTCTCGGGCTTCTAACCGGGTAAAAACTTGGCTTGACACCAACGTTTCGAAGAAGTGCATCTTCCTCGTCTTCAGGGTGAACTGATGGATTGAGCTAGCGGAGACGGCTATTTATAAGAGCTGGAAGGAAGCTAACATCTGATTGGTTCACGTGATATTATGGCGAACCAATCAGATGTTAGCTTCATTCCAGCTCTTATAAATACCAGTCTCCGCTAGCTCAATCCATCAGTTCACCCTGAAGACAAGGAAGATGCACTTCTTCGAAACGTTGGTGTCAAGCCAAGTTTTTACCTGGTTAGAAGCCCGAGAAGATTTTGAACTAATACGTCGCCAGGAAAGCTTCAGTTCTTATTTTTAATGTTTAGTATATTAAGAGAAAAGTTGAAACAACAAGGGATGGGTAGACTGTCTCAGAAATAACTTGGAAAATAATGGGTCAGGGGAAATGTGGAAAATGAAATGGTGTTCATTTATGGACCCTTTTTAACTGCTGTGATTCTCAGCGTCCCATTTTATACTGGGCTGAAAGGCTGCTTAATATTGCTCAGAGGCCTCTCTATCAGGCTTGAGGTTCTTTTACATGCCATAAATCTATGACACAGGACCCACGGCTTTACCTCCATTCCGAAGGAAGCCATGCTAAGGATTTTTACGCCCGAAAAAATCAATCGTCCTCTGCCAGGTTTGAGGTTAGCATGATAACGATTACACCATGGAGGCCGACTGGAAATGTGGAGAAGAAGGGAAAATAATGGCAAGGAAAAGATTTGAGGGTATAGAAATATAAAAAATATTTAGTGAGATAGCTGAAAAGAGATCTTTAGTTTTTTATATGCCAATGAAAGACTCATGGGGAAGGGAAAGTATATAGATGTCACCGATAAAGAGGAGCAAGAAGCTATTACATGGCTGAAAGCAGGAGTATGGAGGTTGAAAGGTTTAAGGTAGAGTATTCCACAATGTCCTATATGTGGCAGAAATGAAGATATGGAACATATATTATTGAAATGTAAAGGGATCGAAGTTTGGAGAAGAGAGTATATTAATAAGAAATGGTTTAAAATAGAATGTAGCAGTAACTGAAATGTTTTAAGAAGACAGTAAGCAGATTGGGCAATTTTTTCACAAAGTGAAAAATAAGTGGGTATGGATAGTAAATAGACAAAATGGTGTAATAAACTATTGTAAAATATGAGTATTACCAGTAAAGAGCCAGGGCTGATCACAAGTCTTGTATACAGCTTAGCATAAATTAATATAAATATTACATTAAAAATTCCTAAAACCATAAAATTTCTCACTTACCAAGGCTAGCTCTATAAATTGGCTTATATTTAATGGCATTCTATTGCATGTGTCAATGTATAGTGGACATTGATGAAACATTAAATGAAATAAATGGATAGCAAATGCTTCAAGTCTATGTCCAGGGCAATTTCCAGTTATCTGACTAAGGAAAACCTGGATAAAAAAAACTGTCAGGAATGAAGGTTCTGGCTCTTTTTGAACCACAGTTCTCCCATTTATGATTTCGTGCCTTAATGCATGGAGCCATTTAAATGAATCTTGTTTTGTATACACATAAACGGCTACTGCACTAAAAAATTCTTAAGAGCATAACATTTTCCACTCACCAAGACTAGATCTATAACTATGTTTAATGCAATTCTACTGCATGTGACTTTTGGGAAGCAAATGCTCCAGGTTTATGTTTAGGGTACCTCTCTGCAATTGTCAGCTGTGGACTAAGGAAAATAAGGAAAAAAAACTTTCCAGGAAGGACAGTCCTGGCAGAATTTGAACTGCAGATCTCCTCTTTATGAGAACATGTCTTAATAGCCTTGACTATTCATGTTCAGCAACTATGTGCACTGCAACAAACATTCTATAGGCACGAAAAAAATAAAAATGTAACCATCATTTTAGGATAACTCGTAATGGTCATGTCAATTACATAATTCCAAAATTTCATATGGCAACCATTTGAATTTTTTTTAACTGAATTGTTATCATACAGTATACATTGAATTACAATTGCATATATGCTAGATTTAACCACCCGTTACCAAGATCAATGAGAGCAATTTTCTGAACAACTAGATTTAATTAGGCTAATGAGCTCTTGCAATACACATGTGAAAAGCAACTAGCCAACATGTCGCTCTGGAATACAATAGGGTAATTTGATAAGTTCTTGGATGCACCAACAATGGACAAAACATGTGGAATTTAAGAGCTGTGGTGCAGATTTCTCATTACTGTTGTTCCCGAGTAGTAAATATTGAAGACAGTAAAATCCAAGATTAGAACATGATAAAGCATTTTGTAAAGAAACGTATGAGAGCGAGCAAAATTCATACTAATTTTCACAACAATCCCTGGGACTCAGCCTTCATATTCAGCTGTTGCTAAGTGGATTAACAAGTTTATATTTGGTCAGGAGAACTTAGATGATAACTCACTGTCAGCCAAGATACATCATCATCCTAGAAATTACAAAATTACATGAAATGTCCTGATATATGGTGGACTTTGAGACAGTGATGTTTTAACAATTAAAATTTAGTTGAGTCGATTTTGTAACACTACATCACTTACTTTTTTATTTCGGAAGCCATGTGCTTCATTGTCAATTCCTTTTGTCGACTGCCGGCATTGCTTGCTGTGGTGGTTGTCTCTGTCCCTGGTGGTGGTTTGATGAACTTCTGGATGAGTAGATCGCCTGGCGGGATTTCAAAATTGAAGACCCGGTTCTTGTTTTTCCAAATATATATGTTTTCCCAAACTTTTAATTCTGTCTTCCTTGTGATGTTTTTGAGGATTTTTGGGCTTCTATTTATAGTGTGTTTCTCTTTCCAAAAATGCCAAGCTACTGCAGATTTTTCTTCTTGTTTGAGTTTAATATTTCTGTGGTGTTCTTTTGCCCTGATTTTTATATTTCTTTTTGTTTGGCCGATGTAGATTTTTTCACAGTCATTACAGCTGAACTGATATATTCCTGGTTTGTTTTCTTGTGGGATATCATCTTTTAATTTAGAATTTAAAATGTTTTTTATAGAGTAATTGTTTTTAGGGGCTAGAATGATGTTATGTCGTTTGAAGATCCTCTGGAATTTGTAGAAAGTTGTAGGGTGGTATGTAAACTTCTTGTAGATCTTGTTTTCTTTCTGGTTTTGAGTGAGTGTGCTGACTTCTTTAATTCTCTTTCTATTTTTGGCTTTATTAACTTTTTTGTACACCAGTTTTGCCCGAAATCCATTCTCTGTAGCTAGGTCCAATATTTTAGTAAGTTCACATTGGTATTCTGTTTTTCCCATTGGTACATTTACCAATCTGTGTGTAAGGCTGTTGAGTAAAGCATGCTGATGGGGAATGGGATTGTAACTCTTTTGTTTTATATAGCTGTTGGTGTGGGTAGGTTTTCTGTAGATGCCAAATGTAAGGTGATTATTAGTTTTGATGATTTTTAGGTCGAGGAATGGTAGTTGTTCATCACATTCCTTCTCCATTGTGAACTTTATAGACTTTTCTTGCATATTTAGGAGTTTTAGTGCATCTTCTAGGTGTCTTTCTGGGACTATTGCAAAGATGTCGTCTACATAGCGGTACCATATTTTGAACATCCAGGGGAATGCCTTTTTAATCCTAGTTTCCATAGTGCTCATGAAGAGATCTGCTAATATTGGTGACAGCGGGCTGCCCATAGCTAAACCAGATGTTTGTAATATTTCCCGTTAAATGTGTCTCCATACAGAGACAACCACCACAGCAAGTAATGCCGGCAGTCGACAAAAGGAATTGACAATGGAAGCACATGGCTTCTGAAACATGTTTTCCGAAATAAAAAAGTAAGTGATGTAGTGTTACAAAATCGACTCAACTAAATTTTAATTACATGAAATGCTTTTGCAGGATTGCAGACTGAAAATGCAAGAAATAGTTGATATACTGTAGGGAACAGCATATCACATTTTGACTAATGAATTAGGTATGAAAAACTCTGATGTGTTCCATTCACATGATTTTATTTTGCAATAGATTAGCTACTTTGTGCTTAACAAAGGGCTAATAAATGGACATATTATTTACTTGCTTAAGGGAAATAAAGGAATACACTAGGCTAAAGCGATAATCACATGTTTTAAATGCTGTTGCTATGTGATTGAAATTTGTTTCTTTGCATGGTCCCTTGTAGACAAATTCCCATTAGAGAAAAGTTTAATTAGTGTTTTAAAACTAAAACCAATAACAATTCCTCGAAAATGAACTCCATGATGAGAAAAAAAGTATGACATGAAATGTGTTTTTTAACGAGATATGCATTTTTTGTGTAATAAGATTTTGTCTATCTCTTATGGTTTACCAGTTATGATACGTACACCTTGAACCAATTACAGCAAAAGATACATAAAAAAATCTGACATGTTCCATTCACATGACTTTCTCTACATCTCCACAACAAATTGTTAAATGCTTGTGCTTCTATTGACTTCCTGCTAATCGAAAAAAAAAATTAGCAGAAATAGTCTTATTACTTGCTTCCTTGTAAGTAGAAGCGAACTAACAGAGTAACATAGGTTAAAGTGATAGTCAAAAGTTGGTTCCTTTGTATGGGTAGGAGTACGAGAAAAGCTTAAGTTTTTCATAGCTGAAACCAAAAACAAGGAATATCTAAAAATGACCAACTCCACGAAAAAAATGTATATAACATAAATTGTGTGTTTTAACATGCTCTACGTTCCTTGTGTGGTAAGTTTTTGTCCATCTCTTATGGTTTAGCAGTTATTCAAAATTCCATAAAATTGACCCAGAATAGTCTCTTTAGAGGCTATTCCCAGAAAATTCAAGATATACATTTTATTTGTCAGATAAATATCTTTAATATACGATACTTTAATCAAAATCATTAGTCATTTTTAAGAACATAAAAATTTTCGAAAAAAGTTCCATGTAAAGAGTAGTTGGGGAGTGGGGGGATTTTCTTCAAAATCTTTGTGTTGCATTCTTGAAAGTTACCAAACTTAAATACCAAGTTTGGTATTTAACGTTGAGATATGCTGCCCACAGACACACACACACATGGACATTTTTCTAAAAATGCTTTTTTGGGATTCAGGAGGTCTCAAAACATATTTCCAGTGAAATCTTGGTATCAAATTTTTGGGTACAATACAATACCTTATCTATACACTATGTACACAGTACATATAGAGAAAGTAAAAAGGCAGGTTTAAAATGCCTTAAACTTTGAAATGATAAGTATAATGCTTTGAACGATAAATGTACTGAAGAGCAGCTCAAAATTCTTTAGAAACAATGTTCCTAATTTACAAATTGACATCACATCAGTTATTTTTACTTTCTCTACACATACTATGTACATAGTGTATAGAGAAGGTACTGCATTGCACCCAAAAATTACATACCGAGATTTGACCAGAAATACATGTTTTGGGTGCCCCTGAATAAAAAAAAAAGCATTTTTGGAAAAAGGTCCATGTGTGTGTGTGTGTGTGTGTGTGTGTGTGTGGACAGCATAGCTCAAAAACAAAGACTGTTAAATACCAAACTTGATTTTCTCAAAAATGGCTCTAACGATTTTGATTAAAATATCATATATTAAAGATATTTACCTGACAAACAATATGTATATCTTGAATTTTCTGGGAATAGGCTCTGAAGACTACTTTATTCTGGATGAATTTTACAAAATTTTGCATAACTGCTAAGCCATAAGAAATGGACAAAACCTTACCACATAAAACATGTAGAGCACATTAAAACACAACTTATGTTACATAAATTTTTTTTGAGGAATTGATTGTTTTTGAGATATTTCTTGTTTTTGGTTTCAGCTTTGAAAAACTTGTACTTTTCTCACACAGGAATTTGTCAACTCGTGTCCATACAAACAAAGGAAATTCAGTCACCTAGTAACCAGCTTTTGACTATCACTTTACCCTATGATTCTCCCATATTTTGCTTCTAGCTACAAGGAAGCAAGTCACAATACTATTTCTGCTAATTTTTTTTTTCGATTAGCACGAAGTAAATAGTAGAATAAGCTTATTAACAATAATTTGTTACAGAGAAGTAGAGAAAGTCATGTGAATGGAACACATCAGATTTTTAAATGGAGGGATACCCTTTCTGAGTTAAGATAAGTCCACACTTTAAACAACTTCTGACTTCACCATATGTCAGGCTTAAACACCTATGCCATTTATGCATTGAATGGGTTAAAATATTCATCAATGTATCTGCAGCAGAAAGAAACCATTTTGTTTTAATATTAAATAACTATGAATAACTTAATCACACATCATACTTACACAAATATCCGGCGTGCCAAGAACCAGTATTTACGACCATGTCTATCAAAACCCAAATGTTCTTGTCTACACAATAAACCCTGCTTTTCAACATCAGGAATGCAGTCCACAACTCCAGATATCTGAATTAAAAGAATAAATACATTCATTAAATTTCTAACTTTCTAAAAATTGCTGTGCTGAAACTAGCAATAGAGCTATCAAAAAACTATGCACCTTGTGTGCTTTACAAACACTACACTGCCAATCCTCTTCAGGTACATCTTCCATTGGAGGCTCAACACATTCCAAATGAAATACAGCTGGACAAGTTTCACAGCATAACAAGTCACCCAAGCGATGACACATACGACAGTGATCATCATAGTGGATGTTTCCTGAAAGAAGTAAGAAAATACATTATTAGCATGATAAAGATATCCTTCCTGTTGCATTATAATAAGACTGATTACATAAATAGTGCACTTATTATTTAAGGCATGTGTATGAATAGGTCTGCAAGTTTGTTTCATTTTATTATCTCCTCAAAAATAGGTTTAACTCCTTCTATTAAAATATAACAGGTGAAATAAAATGTATACATATATCTAGTTATCTGTAAATAGCACCAAAAATTGAGTATCATTTTAAATAGTTGAAAAATCAATTCAGAAAGTCAAAATTTTGCTTTATAAAATACATACATATTGTAATAATTTATTTTAAGCACATTGTTGCATTAACCATTACCAAATATGTGCCGTTGTTTTACTGTTCCGGTATTTTAAGCAGCACTCATTGAGTGTTCGTTCTTATATCCTCAGATCTCATATAAAGAATTTGTAATATCTTGGCTCATTTGGCTGATTTTCTAAACAGCTGAATGTTTTCCCAACTTTGAGACCATAGTTTTATCTAATTGAAACCATTTCTGACAGATATTTATGACTAACTGGAACACTACAGCAGATTTACACCTACCTGCTTTTAATTTGTATACCTACAATGACAAGCCCTTTACCTTTCTTTAACAGCTGCTTATTTACTTGCAAAGAATGTTTAACACAAAATTTCACAGATTTTGTAAGTAAAGTAGATTATACTGAAGACAAAATAGATATTGAAAATAAACAGACCCATGTCTTGATTTTAATCATGTTTTGTTGCAGTTTTCTTTGTAGTAGCAGTAGAGGGGGGGGGGGGGAGATTCTGATGAGCAAGGCACGCAATTTTCTCTACTCATTTATTTTCATTGCTACTCTAAAATTATTCATATGAACACATTTATTCTTCTGCTTCCTATAAATGATGATAAACCATACTGCTTCTTAGGCATAACAAAATTATTTATTTAGCAAATAAAATAAAATTTAAAAAACGTGTTACACAGTGTTACCTAAATTTAGGAGGAGCATTATTCACATAATAGAATAGCTTTATAGTTTGTTGTAACCACCTATTTTAATTTATCCGGATACTAAGCACTTACACATGTAAGTCACCATTAAGGGATTTTCGGAAGGAAGACATACTGGATAAAAAACATATGAATCACTTGCAGGATTGAATAGCATGTTGTCAAAGGAGCTCAAGGGTTAAAGCAACCACATGGAGAGTAGGAAAACCGTGTTCAAATCCCGGTTGTGGCAATGAATTTTTCAGCTTGTTCTAATTAAAAAAAAAAAAAAAATAATAATAATAATACCTAACCATTATTATTATTATTTATATACACAGTTTTAATGTTTTCACATCCGTGCCTGAAGAATTTTTTTTCTCCACTCATCCCCATCCATTCCTATCTTCCAATCCTCTTGCTCTCATTCCAGTTATTTCCTTATCCCTAAGTTTCGAGGTTTTCCTTTTCCTCTTCTTCCTGGCAGACTCCAAACCAATTTCTCAGTAATATATCTACATTTACTCTTAGGTCATTGTTTCATATTAATAGTAACAAAACCAGAAGCAAGCATTTTGGAAGTGTATTAACTATAATAATATGCAAATCGTACATTTTAAGAGCTCTATGGTTTCCCAATAGCTATTTACCCCTCTTACATTTTCTAGTTAACAACAACTCAAAAAGAATACAGAGGATTTCACACACTACTTACAGAAAATTGAACATATTCTTTGTATTCATCCTTGGATGTAAATTTATTTATAATCAGAAGCAGAATTTTGTTATTGCCTTTCACTCCTCTATCCAAAGCTATTTGACTGTGTAGAGAGGATCGGAAATGCAGAGAAAAGACAGCTTTATCAAAGGAAATGGCTGCAATACAACCCCATAAAAGTGTTATGTTTTCAATTCATTCATGAACTTGTGAACATTTCAAGAAATCAAAGTATGGTGAAGAATATCAGCAAATCGTAAAGATTGCTACAAGCATTAGGTTTAAAAACAATTTGGTGAATAGCAAAATAACAAAATGTGAAAGACATAAAGAAATAACACAATCTGGTACACTAAAACAATTAAAGGAAACAAAAATTACAAAAAATTAAATATCACCTATGGAATAATCCAAAATTTAAGAAATTATTTAAGATCCCAACACCATGTTAGTACCTTACAAAAATGTTGTATTAAAAAGAAGTTCTGAACTCTAAACAAGCAAAATTTCTTCTGAATAAAGTGTTGGTAATCTGTGAAGATCCCAATAAGTTTATACAAGGAAAACAAAATTGAATCAATATCTCAAAAATCAGTAATAGAAATTGGATAATCAACAATAGTCTAATACTTTTGAATGTGATGGTAGGATGGTAGTACAGCATACACACAGTTTTAGTAAAGCAAAACAAAGTCCTCAGCGAAATTTTTAAAATATTTTCCAAATTTAAAGGGCTGAAATATTAACCTGAGTAGTAGTAGTAGTAGTAATAATAATAAATAATAATAAGAATAATAATAATAATAATAATAATAATAGGTTTTGAGCATTGTCAAGTACAAAAATAGAAAGTTAAAATTAGAATTAGTTTGCATAAATATTATATACAAGAGTACAAAAAGATTGAAAATGACAATAGAACACTTTAAAAAATTCTTAAAATTATATACAGAAATGTTTAGAAGAATTTTTTTTACACTTTGATTTAAAGCTGTTGTTTTCACTTTTTAGTTCAATTGGCAGTATATTGTGCATATGCAATTTAATTATCAAAGGATATTTGTTTATAGATTATTACGACTATTTTGATGCAGATCCAATTTACACCTAATGTTATGACTATGTATTTCCCTATTACATTTTGGTTTGTGTATTTCTGTCAGACAAATGACTATATATGCACAAAGATACTATTGAATATTCCTTCTCTTTTAAAGACTTCCTTACAAGATTCCCATCTTCCCATTTTCAACATTGTTCTAATACATTTTTTGAAGCACTAGAACCCTCTGAATGAGGGTATTAGCACACCCCCCCCCCAAACTTCTATGCCATACTAGATGTGAGAATAAATTAAACCATGCTATATAGTTTTGAGAACATTTAGATTGCATGTTTTTGCAAACACTCGCATCAGGTACAAGCCTTTACTGATTTTTTTTTTTTACAAAAGTTATCTATATGAATATTCCATGATATATATTTGTCTACCTGCACACCTAATAAATTGTGTGATTTGGATTTCTGAATAACCATGTCTTCACAAATTTAATATGAAAAGTATCCTTATAATTAAATGTGTTTATATTAGTCTTTCCAGGATTATTACTGAGGCTCAAGGATTTGAATGTCCACTGAAAAGTGTCTCACCAGTATGAAATGCTGTTCCCCACCCACCCTCCCAAATTAAGACTTTACTGTATAGAAAATTTGCTGCAAAATGTCAACATACTACTCCATTTACAAACTTCTATACAAAAGGTTGTGAAAACAATGTACATGTATACAGACAATATGTGGGTAAGGAAAGTATAAACTGGCTGATGTACTGTATTTTAATCTTAAATTTGTATCTTAATGTATATATACATACTTTATTTAAGATTTTTTTTATATATATATATACATACACACGAAACCTGGGACACCCTGTATATATGTACATGTGTGTGTGTGTGTGTGTGTGTGTATATATATATATATAGATAGATAGAGAGAGAGAGAGAGAGAGAGAGAGAGAGAAACTGGCTGATGCAGTTGCATTTTGATCACAGTATCTTAAAGTATATTTGTTATTAATATAAACATGGAAACCAGTGGAACGACTAAAACCTAATTACGAAAATAAGTTTATTTACACACACTCCAACCTAGATCTAACCATGGTGAATCAGAAAATCAGAAGATCCGTCAATTTACGCTCAGTATGGCTTAATGGCTCACATTTCAAGGATTTGTAATATTAAATAATTTCTGTGTGTCAAACAATTTTAAAAGCAAAACAAACTCCAGAAAACTTCTACATTCATGAAGTGAAGTTTTTGTACTTAGATGCAAGCTTGCAACCCACAGAAGTACTCCAAGCTTAAAGTTACAATAGTCTCATCAACATCAGACAAGCCAGCAGCTAACAATCTTGCAGTATTTAATGTGTCAATGTTGGCAGATACTGCCATGATGCACAAAAGAAATAAACACCTTGTAAATATCTACAAAGCAGAGCTTCTGAGGCAATAACAAACTACAAAATCTGCATATGCAAAGAAAGTTTATCAGTTATTTTTACTTTCTTCATACGCACTATGTACATAGTGTATAGAGAAAGTATTGCACTCCACCCAAAAATTCGATACCGAGATTTCACCGGAAATATATGTTTTAGGGTCCCCAATATCCAAAAAAAGCATTTTCACAAAAAGGTCCGTGTGTGTGTGTGTGTGTCTCCGTGTGTCTGTGAACATGATAACTCAAAAACGAAAAGTCGGTAAAATACCAAACTTGGTATTTAAGTTTAGTATTTTAGAAGATTTTGAGAAAAATCCCCCCACCTTCAACTACCCTTTACATGGCTCTAACGATTTTGATTAAAATTTTGTATATTAAACATATTTACCTGACAAATAAAATGTATATCTTGAATTTTCTGGGAATAGCCTCTGAAGAGTAGTTTATTCTGGATGAATTTTACTAAATTTTGAATAACTGCTAAACTGTAAGAGATGGACAAAAACTTACTACACAAAAAATGTAGAGCACATTAAAACACACAATTTATGTTATATACATTTTTTTCGTGGAGTTCGTCGTTTTTGTGACATTACTTATTTTTGGTTTCTGCTATGAAAAAAGTATACTTTTCTCATACAGGAACTTGTCAACTCCTATCCATATAAACAAAGGAACTTCATTGACATAGCAACCAGCTCCTTTAACCTACGGTTGTCCTTTATTTCGCTTCTACTTACAAGGAAGCGAGTAGTTAGACTATTTCTGCTAATTTGATGGTAAATAGAAGTATAAGCTTTGTAAGAATTATTTGATGCAGGGATATGGAGAAAGTCATGTGAATGGTACACATCAGATTTTTTTAAATTCAACCCAATTCATAACATATGCATAAGCTGTATTATTGATAAAAATAACAATACAATTTTAAATAAATCTGAATTGCTAATATGAATTTGGCATTATAAAGTAATTTAATTTTTGAAATGTTTGAGTTCCTTATTCCAAAACTCTAAACAGAAGCTAGAGGACATTTCCCATACACAGCAGACTGTTTTAGTAAAAATTTCAGTCTTTATTCCTTTGCCGATCCAGATTTCATAGTAATATTATTCGGCTGTTAGGATCGCTCACGTAGCTGTTTACTAGTTTTTCGTTGTTTCCGTCTCTTATAATTCATTATGACAGTGGCTGCCAACATTGATAAAGATAATACCGCCAGATGACTATTGGTTACGGAGACAATATGGCTACATGACAAGTGAACGACAGGTTTCGAGATTTTGTCGAGATTAGGCTACGGTGGGTTAAGTGTATGTAAGTAAACTGAATCGAAATAAAGGGTAAAATGGACTTTCTGAAAATCGGCTCATCTTTCCAATGCCATATGCAGTGTCTCCCTTTCGTCTGCTTGTGCATGGGCAGGCATGTTGGTCAATCGACCAATGACAGAGTCAAATCTAAAACTGAATTAGAATCTGCAATGTCGCTATTAGGATAGATGGCTCGCAGATTTCATGAAAAAACTAGGTTGGCAGTATGTTTGTGCATTCGTAAAAATTACAAAATGGAATGTGTTGTTTACATTTTGTGACAAGTTTTATATATAAGAAACTGGCTCAATTAGGGAAGGTGGGTGGGTCACAGCAACTCAAAGTGATCACATCTATTACAAGAATCATGTTCCATGAGCATTTTTATTGCTAAGGTTAGTATTTTCAACATTTTCAATCTGGACGTCCTGTGGAACCTTTACCAAAATTTCCTATTATTTGGTTTAAAAATGTGGGATATAGAGAATAACAGTCAATTAAACTATTGAAAGGAACTGCTACAAACTTTGTTATAAAATAATGCTTAAACTGTTAGTTTGAAGCTTATGAAACTGCATAAAATTTAGCATTACTGTATATTGATTTTTTTTAATGAAAAACATGCTTGCTACCAAGTTAAAACAAATATGTTAACACCGAAGGACAGCATATTTAAACAGAAAAATAAAGCAGCCTTAAAAATTAAAGTTAGTGTTTCTATACCTATTTGCAATCAGCATTCACAATCTTTAGCATTTTCTTTTTACAGAATTATTAATATGATTAGACAGGATTAAACAAAATTAATAGATATTCCCTGTTCACTAAAACTGCTTTCCAAAGACTAATTATCCATAACTGAACTGTTGCCACAGCAACGAATGCTTCTGTATAAATAAATGCAACAGCATTTCCTATCTTTTATTTCCTTAATGCCATTTAATTAGGTAGGTTACACAACAGTGAATGAATGAAATGGCTGAAACGATAGTCAGGGTCCATACAGCCTAGTTACCCAACATTCATCTTCTGAAGGTAAAATTCTAGCTAAAACATTATTCAAGAAATTTATCTCAACGAAAATTCAAAGCTGAAATCTTTTGAATTTTCTAACGTGTTCAAAGACATTTTAACCCTAAACTATACAGAGGAGGACCAAATGCTGTAATGCACAGTAATATAAACGGTTGGGATCTTTCAGAAATGTTAAAACAAGTACATTAAGCCTTTTGCCCATATCAGATCCAACCCAGATGGGTTCCAACCATATCACACGTAAGGACATACTTCCCAAGCTGATACTGCAGTAACCTGCCAATGTCTGCTGCAATGTGAGAGTAAAGTGACACAAACATGTAACCATATCTAATACATCACTGAGAAATCTTCCTTCCTGGATAAGAATCAAAACCAAGCCCCTTTGCATGTTAACTTTCCAGACTTCAGAACACATTACCAATATTTTTCTACTCATTCTGAGAGGTTTCAGTTTATCACAGACAACTGAGCTCTGATATTGATTTACTTCCTAACAATAAGAGTTATCTATTTTAAAAAAATTTTGTTAATGAAGTTTTGTTTGTGAAATGTAACAAACATTGAGACTGATTTGCTAATGTATCTGTTATGGAACAGATTCACATACAGTGACTCCCATAAACATTCGGTTTTGTGATATTTGAAACTACTGACCTGTCATTTAATTTATTTACAAATGTGTTCATACTAAACAAAGTAATTACACCCTTAACGCTCCAGGACATACTTCCATATCAAACAAACATTGACCTTATTTTGTACATATTCTAAATAACATAACTGAAAACCTTTACCGAAAGAACAAAAAATACATGTACTCATAAACATTCGGTTTTCACTTTTGTACTGCTAGTTGGAAGCTCCTTTTGATGCAAAACAGCATTCAGACAGTTTGGCATATTAGACACTAACTTCTGAGCGTAGTCAGAACTAATGCTGTCCCATTCTTCCATCATTCTTCTCTTTAGTTCCACAACTAAGGTAATTAGAGAAGTTCTTATCCTGTGGTCTAGTTTGTCCCACAAATTTTGTATGGGATTTAAATCTGGGGACTGCAGTGGGGTTTGAAATACCTAGAGACAACTGTACAGCAGCCAGGAACACACTTCATAGGCTGTGTGTTTGTGATCGTTATCCTGGTAAAACTTGAATGTTTCCAATATTCCTAATTTCACTTTTCCACAAAGTGTCTTTAATCAACTGTAAATATTTATGTTTGTAAAGAATACCTTCAATAAACACCAACTCTCCAGGTCCACTAGCAGAAACACACCCACAAACCATCACACATCCTCCACCATGTTTCACAGTTCTTTATAGGGATTCTTATCAAAGATATCATTGTCCTTTTCATGTACTCCTTAGCAAAATTTAGTCTCTTTCTCTTATTTACTTCACTGACATGGTTTCTTCCTGGTTACTCTTCCATTAAAGGTTTCTGCTTTTAGTGTTTTCCTAATTGTTTGTGGACTGTTCATTCCCCGTGCAGCAGTTAATTTTGATTTATCCTTATTTTTCTAACTATAGCACGTTCATTTTTGCTTGTTAATTCTTTTGGCCGACCTGGTAGAGGTACCTCATTTCTGTATCTCCTCATGATGTCACCAACAGTATTCTTGAGAATTTGTAACAGATTTGCAATTTCTGTATATTTATGGTCTTTGGCAAGATGAAATATGCCAACTTAACTTATTTCAAAAATGGTGTTAGGTGTTCTTCGACCCATTTGACTTTGCATTTACATTTAACTCAAGCAACACACTACCACTCAGCTGAGAACTTTTAGAATACTGAATGCTCACCTTTTGCATTATTAAGGTAAAATCAAGTGGAAGGGAATTGAAACTGAATGATTATAAGCAGTGACATCTGTTGGTCTGGATGTAAATAAAAGTTTTCTTTCCTTACAATGCAGGCAATTATTCTATATCGATCGTAAACTAGAAATATATGCCTATTATCAATAAATAAATTACTAGAAAATGTTGTTTAGATGTGAGAGAAAAGAAACCCAAAAATAATTAATTCAACAGGACCAAATCATTATGGGAGTCACTGTAGGCATCATTTTAATGCTGCTCTAGGAGGAAAAGAATTTTAAAAAATTAACATTTTAACTAATAAATGTTTGTTTGTGTGTTGTGTAAAATATAGATACTACAAATTACGCTTAGGCAAACAATGTTCCATGTGATAGCATTACTAAGATGTTCCCAGCATACAGACAAATTTTAATAGTAAAATAAATGTTGTGCAATTCAAATTAAAGCATAAATTTTAGGTTCAAATAGTGATTAATACTGTGTTGTTAAGCATCATTCTCAAAAATATATTTATTTATTTTTAGCTTAAGATTAGAAACTCAGCAATCTAAGATATTACAACGTTATGTTTTTATTCCCAGAATCATTTTAAGATATTAAACAAAGCTCAAGCTTAACAATAATTGTACCTGCCTTCTTACCAATGGAGTTACAGAATAGCCCTGATTATAAGCAAAACTGCTGACTTCAACACTGTAGTATATGGGTGATACATAATTAGTATTGGTAATTAACAATTATTATTGAAAACTTTAAGGTATGTTCTTTAGGCAATTTTTACAAGTTTATGTTTGATTTTTATGCAAACATGCAATTAATGTACGTTAAATGATAACCAATATTGCGCTTCACTTCCTTTGCTGGCTACTGTACATTTTCGTAACTGAGTTCCCAAATATAACTTGGAGGAAAAGTGCAAGAATCCCAAAATTGGCTAGTATTTGGAATATTAAACTGACTTCCAAATGCAAGTCACAATAGTCTCTCACTTGAGCCATTTGTTCAATGTCAAGTTTCATTTCTGCTTTATACATACAACTTTTTCTAAAATTATGGGCAATGAGTGAAAACTCAAAATGCCAAATACCTAAAAGGATAAAAATGTCTATTACTGAGGACAAACAAAGGAATCTGAAAATAATTTTATGGGTTCTGATATTTCTCTAATACATTATGTTGAACTTGCAATGCATTTGCTGAACACAACAATTAATTTTACAATACAACCATTGGAAATCTAATGATTTTTGGGTGCTACTTGTAAAAAAAATACTGGTCGGGTGGGACTCGAGGTGCTGACCACGTCTCACACTCCAACACTGCTTCCCATTCATGATGCCTTTGGGTCGAGATAGGGGAATGCAGCAGCCGGGCGGTAGGCCAAGGTCCCTTGTGGACTGCCATTTACTTATCAAAAACGAATCATAAGTTATAAAGCATGATTGTATAAAATTAGACAGTACTCATACAATGAATGAACGACAAATCCTATCATATGTCTCAGGTGATAATTTTACTTTATCCTGATATCTGTGCCTAATAACACATTTCTAACAATGTCCAATCAAAATGAATGTATAATCATTACTTTTTAGCCTTTCAGGGCAATAAAAACAATTTAAGCCACATTTCATTATAAATAAAGGATAAAATTTAGAGTTTATAAAATATTTATAAATATTTGCTCACAATATCAGCCATAGTAATAGTGAAACTTGTAACTGTTAGAAATGAAGTCAAACATTTCAGAAACATAATTAAGACACATATTAATTTCCCAGTATAAAAAGAAATGAAAACAGTAACAATGCAAGATGTCAAAACCAGTGTTGTATATAAATGATATATTGCAACAATAAGAACAACTTTTCAATTAAATCTTCATATTATTTTATGTTACAATACTCTCATAACAGGAACATTTGATTTAATATTAAATTTTGGGGATAGAGTCTTCACTCACCATACGATAAATGCAGGAACATGTTTTTGTAGGCTTTTGCCTACATTATCAATTGCTGTTGACATTTGACTTAGTTTAATTCTTCATTGGGAGGCCAGAT
Organism: Hymenopus coronatus; assembly: GCA_030762935.1. Lineage (NCBI taxonomy): Eukaryota > Metazoa > Arthropoda > Insecta > Mantodea > Hymenopodidae > Hymenopus > Hymenopus coronatus. Next base: position 59,426,762 of record CM060888.1, on the reverse strand, counting down.
TTCAAAACTTGATTTAAATGACTAATTTTAATAGATTTTACGTTACATGGCATGACACAAAAATCTCAATTTTAGTTTAGCAACTTGATTGTTGCTTGAATCCTTTATTTACCTAATTTCCAAAACAATGATGTCAATGAACAATTATGGTTGGAAGAACCCTATGGAATCATCACACCAGTTACTAACATTAAGCCACATTCACCATGCAGTTGTATTTGAAATGTAAGAAGTTGGCACAGATATCTAGATCTATAAATTGCATGTGGATATGTATTACATGTTATGATATTATGACATACATTCCACACATTGAATAACATAACCACTAATATCATATAAACTAATTTACTAAATCTTTTATAAATGAATAAATCTGCTATAAAAATTACATACCACAACTGATGCTTGCAACAGTGATGTCTCAGTAATTGCTAGACGAAAATATTGAAAATAATGCAAGCATGGAGACTGCAGAAAGCGATAAAGCTGCTCATTATATGAAATGTGTATTCTCTCTTACTATTTGCGAGAGCCAAAAATTCTAGGCGCAGATGATGGGTACATCCATTAAATCAAAGGAAGATTCTCAAGAAGATTGCCATAACCTCTTGAAGGAAATGAGAGATGGTGCAGCACAGCCAAGTAGAAGAGCAGTATGTGCGATAGGAATTGCAAAAATATTGCACTGCAATAATCTGCTGTTGCATAGCAGGCAGTGCATAGAGGAGGAATGCAAATACTTTTTCTATGTATGCAATGTAAGCATAAAGTTTGGATTTTGGAAGCAGTTGCAAATACAGAAATTCATTAAATTAGGTTAATTACCTCAGAACTAGTTTCAAGGAATCACTTCCTTGTCAACTAATTGCAACCTAATTTAATGTAATTGTATATTTACAACTGCTTCTAAACTATAATATTTAATGTTTTCATTGTCTTGAGATTTAAAAATATTAAAAAGTTTGGAGTTTGCAAACTCTTGAATTGCATTGCATAGTGGGTTTAATGTGTATGTCAATGCTTACATTGAATAACATGGGTCTTGTGCTTGCACCTCATTGTGAATGGGGCATCACTCAGTTTACCTACTTCACCTTATATCCCAATTTTCAGCTGTTAGTTTTCTGGTTTAATTTTATATTTTCATGGAAATAAAGGTGGCCAATTTTCCTGTTGCCAAGGAGGAGTGGATCAAAATAAAATAATTATTAGCTTCAAACTAAAGATTATATTTTCCTTTGAATCCCAGTGAGTGAAGCTCAGGCATGCCATACGTAAGTATAATACTTACATAGTATATATAGTATACAGTAGAGGTTGGTTCCAGAAAAGGTTAACTTTTCCGGTTTATCTATTTATTCTTGGGTAACTGATATTATGACATATGTCAGTTTAATTATATATATTTCATTGTAACAGAGGGAAGTCTTATGTGGTGCCTATATACAGACTTCAAAAATACATTAAGCTATTACCTCTCATATGCACTTCATTCCTCCTTACTCAGTTTTGAAAGTTTTAAAGTTATTTTAATGAAATACTTAAGTTTATACATTAATCTCAAGAATAGTCAGCCTCAGTTACCCTCCTCTGCTACAGTGAAAACTTTACCAGTTATTTGGCAGACATGCCAATAATTAAATTCAATATTTAATGGTTCAAAGTGTAGTGTATGATTTGACTAAAACGCTGTCAAAGCTTTTTAAATAAAACATACCGCTTCTTTACAAAGTATATAACATACAACTAGCCTATACAATTGAAAGCAAGAATGGCACACACCTCCACCATGTCTGACATGTAATGGAACATATGACATTTACTTTATATAGTCATAAAATAATGTTGTTAGGCACATGCAATATCAAGAGAAAGCAAATATATAAAATGTAATTGTAATACCTTCATTTAATAAATCCTCTCGTACTGGGTTGGTGATTAAGAACTGATCCGTTAAAAACTGTAAAATTTTGAGTCTATTTTCTACACTTGTGAAAGGATATTCTGTGCTGTTCAAGATACTAAGAACATTTGAGTCGAACTCTCTGTCACTTTCCACATACGATCTCAGTACTTCTGGCCAGGTCATTGCATCCACAAAGTACAAAACTACATTCACACTATCTTTTTGATCTAATGGACCAAAATGAGTCTGTTGGGAATCCTCTTCTCTCAATAATGCTTTAAGAAGCATTATATGCATTTCTGCCAAAAGAATACTTTGATCTTCACACATCACAGCTGCACAAAAGTCTTCAAATCTAAAAGGTGATAACCGCACTAATGTTCTAAAGTGTCTAAGCACTTCATAGATACATAATGCTTGCATTATTAGTTCTTTGGGAATCAAAAGATCATCAGATGATTTTGGCAATTCTAAATATGGTATATCACGGTTCTGAAGCCACAAGGGTTCTGGACTGGGAGGTCTATGTAATGTGTATTTTTTCTGTGTTCCACTAACAGTACTGTAACTTGACAGTGAAAAATCACTGTCACTTGAACCCTCATCAATACTTTCTTCCAACTCACTATCACTTTGGAGCATATCGTCCTCCAAGTCACTTTTTCCACTCGACTCATCACCAAAATCCGAACCATAATGATATTCCGAATCTTTATCTTCGACTGCATCAGGATTATATCCTCTTCTTTGATATACTCCACCTCCTCTTCTGTGTTTGTATCTCCCTCTGCTTCTCGTGCTCCTACGACTACTTTCGCTTCCTACCGGAGAGGACGCTCTTGAAGCTGTTGGAGTACTCGTTTGTGAATTTGGCGTTTCAGAACCTATATCTCGATTCAGCAAGTATTTGGGTTTTTTCATTAGATGATACTGAAACTTTCTTGGCCTCTCCATCACAACAGATTTGGGAGGCCTCCCACGCCTCTTAGTGCCCCTTGCTGACATTTTCGCTTTCTACGTGTTAATCACTGGAGCCTATTTAACACGTGGTTTATGAAAACACACTATTGTATACAAATAAATGACACAACTTCATAGAAATGGAACCCATGTTTATAGTCTGAGCTTTGCGCCATTTTTCCGCTGAGGTCACGTGACTAAGCTCAGAACTTGCATATTTCTGCTTATAATTATTAAAAACACACATTGCACTAGCTACTCGTACTTAAATATCACTCTTCTGGTTCGAGAAGCTAATAAATCATCCATAAGGGAACGACAAACACAATTTATTTCACCGACGCGAAATGTAAGGTGAAATGAGTACATTCACTTAGCTTTGAAATCAGCTTCGTGATTGGTTCAGTATTAGGCCGCCATGACAACTTGGTAATGTGTTTGGATTCCTGCACCTTTATCAGAGCTTATCTTCACATTTATATAGAATGAAACATTAGATTTTTGTACATTCGACCCTATTAATTACAATAATTTGCACAAATATAATTCAGGTGGCCTAATACAATTTTTGTCACCAGGATGCCTAAATTTTGCATTTAACCAATCCCAAACCATGTAACGAAGCTTTCCCTGACACATCAACTACAGATGGCACCATTGATCCAACTGCATGTATACACTGTTGTATAGACACCAAGCTGCAAAATGTCAAATCACTTTTAAAAGAGGGAAAAAACCGCTGTTTTAATAAATACAAATTATTTCCAGACTAAAAACTTGACATTTTCACACTAAAATATCCGTCTTACATTCTACTGCCCGTTGCCATATTGTTTTTCCGACTGTAAGGAAATCGGAGCGCTACTAGGAGCCATACTGCAAACTACAGATCGCTAAACAATTATATCTATAGGTGGCATAGTCAATGTGGTTCACTATGTTCAATGGTGTTTAAAGATGGTGCTGTTGAGGTTCAAAATCGAACGAAATATTTGAGCGACCGCGTGGCAGTGTATTGAGTGAAGAAGTCGGTTTAAACAAGAAACATTGCCTCAGTTACGAAAAAAACATGAATGGTCCGAATACTATGTATAAAATTAAGCCAATAATAACGCTAGCTGAGGAAATTGATCTTCCCAAATGTATGTATAGAATGAAAAATATTCAGCAGTCGCACAGCAGCTGTGTAGAAGAAAAAATATTAAACAAATCCCAATCTGCGAGTATTACGGAACAGGTTAAGAAGCTTTTGAAGGTTTACTGAATTTACTTAACTCTTTATTGTCACGCTTTATTTCATTTCGCATTTAGTTGATTTTGTTGGATACAATTAGCGGTAGACGATTCTTTTATATGCATACGCTTGTCGTCATTTTTTTCTTGTATTATCGTTAAATGTTTGGTTTATTAATAGCTTTTTTTGCTCTTCTGTTTAGTCTCGGAAGTAGAACAATCGCTTAGAATAGTGTCATAAATAAGTATATGAAGTAGAACTTCTGCAAATTGTAAATAAAACAAGTTACTTACAGCCACTAAACACTTCAGGATGTGATTTCTTCCATGCTAAGTTAGATCAACTAAACACGATCAAATATGTCTGCCAAAATTTTGTTTAAATAAGGTCATTGAGTGCTAAATGAAATAGTTCATTTAAGAAGAGCCACCAACAATTTAAAAAAAAAAAAAAAAAACTGAACTAAAGTTTGACAGTAAGTTTGTGTGAGGTGTGATTACTAACAACATAAATATAGCATTTTAATACAGTGTTACATTCTATATATATGGTTATGTTTTTTATTTGTATGCTTATTTTGCTAGTTTTATCATGGTGAACCTATAAATGCAGATTGTACCATTATGCTTCTTTTGACTTAAGGTCCCATTACCGGAAATGGCAGCCCTAGAAAACCGCCAAGAAGCAATTTTGGAGCAACTAGCACAGCTAAAAAAGCAAATGACAGCATTAAGAAATGAGCTTAAAGTTCCAGCAGTATCACCAATAAAGCAGGGTATCATCAAAGACATGGCTTGGGATCTGTCATTGCAGGTAATGAACATTTTATCTGCACAAAACTGTTCCCTAGATTTTCTAGGCATTTTTAGTGTGTTCAAACAGCAATGAGAAAAGCATCAATCTTTTGATGTACAGTAGAAAGTACCCAATAAGTTTAAGTTTAACAGCTAAAAACTTGCAGACTTACCCTTTAGAAACCAAATTTGTTTAACACATATGCATTATTCTGTTGCAGAATGCAGTCATTCATGATGTTGTGATTATTGCAAGTCCTAAATTTCCACCATATTCTCTCCGAGCACTGCAGCAGCTCTGGAGTGGTAATCTGAGCCTTGGAATGCAGAGTCATCTTCATTCATCACTGTCCAATATCCCTAAAGACTTGCAGAGTTATTTTAATTCAGCCAGTCTCGCAGTTTGTCTGGGACCTATGCTAAACATTATTCTTGTCTGGAAAGATGGTAAGTTCCATTATACAGTGCCTTTGTTTATGTCAAGGCTACAGATTTTTTGAATGTGTGTTCTGCACACAGCCTATTTATTACATTGAGGAATTTTCTGTTCCATAACTCGCACTTTACTTACTCATGAGTGTTGGTAACATATATGTAATGAACACTAATCTTGTTGAAAATGGTGGTCATCTACACAAGTCATTCTTGACATCATCGCATAAAATAACCATTCACACACATAAATTCATGTTCTCCACTATAGTAACACTATGGTTTCAGTTTTAAAAGTTTAGCAGCTTTGTGAGCAGAGATTTGTAAAACACCCACTTGCTGTGCAACACGGCTGAGTGACTTCTTAGGTGAGCATTTGATTGCAGCACCAATTTCATCTAGGTTTTTCTGCTTTAGAACATGCTAGTTTTACTTCTTTGGTTTAGCATTTAGTGACTGCTCTAAAATTTATTGGCCAGACATCTCAATAGTGTCGACCAAGAACTGGATAGCCTGGAAATAGTCTATGCCCCTTTCTATAATGTTCGGTTTTCAGGTATGTGTTGTACATAAAAATATGCTGCATGAATTTGTTGAAAGGCATTTCCCTGTTCTAATAAGAGAATAACATTCCTAAGGAAGTCGCACACCAATGCATGTATTGTGAAAACATTTCACAACATAAAGGCAGAGCAACAACTGAGACAGCTGCACCACTTCTGTGTAGTGGCTTAATAATGATGTCATGATGTCTCAGCCAGTATGCATAAAAGGCAGTTGTGGCCTTGGCATAAAACAAAGGCATTAAGAAATAGGACATAAGTTTTATTATTCTATAAAATTTACAAAACTAATGGCATGGAGTTTCATGTAACTCAAAAGATTATATGAGGTTAACTGCATGTATACCATATGTAACAGCTGACTCAAAACTAAGTTTCTGTTTTGGTACTATTTCAATTCAACAAAGTCGAGTCATATGACTAATACCTCTGCCCCATGGAGTACAACAAATAATTAATAAATTTGATACTTGTGCTTTTAATTTATTATATCTCTGTCTCACTTTTTTTTTCTCCTCCAGTATTGAATATTTTAATCAGGGTACAAAATGTAAGCCTAGATTTGGGAACTTCTGCATAGTTACTGTATTCATAACAGAAATAAATAAAATGTAAATTGTAACTTACATGAAATGGAAAGTAGATTTGAACAGACATTAGTATTTTAGTATGGGATATCTGTGCATTAAAGATTGCAAAGTTAGGAGGGAGAAGCTCGGTGATTTTTGTATTCCATGCTTATCATCCCCCAAGTATTGCTCCTGTAGGATACTTAAGTAGAGTTAATACTACTATAAGATCCTGATAACTGTGGTCATAATTGTGAAGAAGGAATAGCTTTCCAGTTTAGGAAATAAATGACAATAGAGAACATGTTTAGTAAGGCTAGAGAAGAAGGTATGAGTGACACAGATTGTTGATTTTTGTGGTACCTCAAAGCCAGCATGGTTCTAGCACCTGCCAGGCTTCTTCAGAAGGGAAGTAAAGTAATGTTCCATGTCATAGGTTTACGGTACGTAAAAGACTCTCATGGCTGATAAAGGGGCCTCTCTCACATCCAATATGGAATGGGATGCAAAGAATTGCAGCAGAGTGCTCATAAATTTATAAAAACTTTATTTAATTTTGCTTATGCATGTAATATATGTGGCTAGCTGTCAGATTCCTAAAGAAATTTTAATTCATCTAGTAACAAAAGTAAACAAAACAATTGGTTTAAAATTTGATATGTTTAAGACCCATGCTTGACATCCAAAATCTCCATCAAATGTTACTGTAAGTAGCTGTACAAATCTTTTCAGTCCAAAGTACTGCCACTGCTATTGCGCTGAACTCATAAGGGAACATGTACCAAGAAAGCAGTGTGCAGGCATTGAAAATACAAAGCAAGATTGCTAAATTGAGTAGTCTGCTTCTCCAAATTCACAGTCTCAAGATTTTACATTCTAGCTAGAGAAAGCCTTTCTCTGGAAGATTAAGATCCAAACTACCTCTCACAGCACATCTGGAGACAGCCGTCAGTGAAAGAGACAGAAAGAGAGACGGACAGAATTTTATGCCATGTTGCGACAGCCAATGATGCAAACTTTGGAAGCAAACTTTGTGATGATAATGGCTGTACACAGCTTCCACAACAATATTTACCACAGTGAGCGATAGTTCAACCCCAGTGAGTGTTGCATGTACATACTGTGTGAACGAATTTTGACGATTTTCCATTCTGTTTTGCGAGAAAAGAAAGAAATCACTGACCAAATAGAGCAACAAATGATAAACTTAGTAAATTTCCATTGGGTGCATTTTCTTCATAGTTACCAATACGTGCCATCTATATTTTGTATTCACATAAACCTACAAAACCACTTGAAATAGACTAAATAGTTGGCTATAATGTGGAAGATTAGATACGAACACAACACCTGGAGAAGATTGGCTGCCATTTCAGCAGAAGAGAGAATTTTTTAGGAAAGTTACTTATTTAAGGGAATTTTTAAGGCTGGTTTACATTAACTGAGAACAGTAACCAGAATAAAAATGACAAACTGAGAATAAATTTATGTAATAAGAGCCTTCACAATTTAGTGGGAGCCTTTCTCATGATCTAGAACAAGAAAGAAGACCTAGCCAGTTTTAATTTTCTCATTTCTGGGCATTGCATATTAGATCATTAGATCCATACTGTGTATAATAGAGTATTGTAGAGAACTTTTAAATGTAAAAAGAAGCTAGTAACAGTGAAGAATAACACAAATATTAATATAAAAATAATAGTTGCAACCAATCTTCACTTATCTTTTGGAATCCTTGCCTGGACTAGTTTCGCAACGATTTCATTGCATTATCAACATATCCTTTTGGTCTCAGATAACAGTGTAAATAAACAACATCAAAAAAGAGACCAAAAGGATATGTTGATAATGCAATGAAATCGTTGCGAAACTAGTCCAGGCAAGGATTCCAAAAGATAAGTGAAGATTGGTTGCAACTATTATTTTTATATTAATATTGTAGAGAATATTCAAGACGGCAATGGCCTCTGGAATTTACAAGCCGACTGCACTGTAGAGAGGCTTACTTATACTTGTATTCAAACATGAGCTTCTGCTTGAAAGTGTGTCAATGAGTACATATCACAAATTGAATTGTTATAGTTTAGAAGCAGTTGCAAATATACAATTTCATTAAATTAGGTTACTTATCTTGGAACTAGTTTCAAGGAATCACTTCGACATCAGTTGATTGCGATGTGATAATGAAAAATTAGGTAAAGCTATACAATGGCTGTACCACACATATGGACACACTCAAGGCACGCATGCATACCCACCCACCCATACACAGTGGTCTCAAGAAGTAGTTTAAGTGATTTTTACCGGCGATCCATATTTGAAAGTGTTGAAAACATTAAGTTGTTCAGTTGTGAAAGACATCAGATTGCCAAAGTTTTGCCTACTTCTTGTGATCATTGGAGTTTTAGCTTCGCAGGTCCCTCAGCTACGCTTTGCTACTTAGGGCCCTAAGTGTTTATAGTAGACCAGTAAGTAACTACAAAGTTGCTCTAACGACAAAATAACAAAAGTACCCACGTATTGAAGTAATGTGAAGTGGTGGAACCATCGTATACTAATAATAAAATTTAAATTGTGTTTGTGTTGCATGTTAAGTGCTCTGTGTTATGATTCAGCATTTTTGGTATGTGGTAGCTGTTAACAGTAAATACTTTATAGTGTTGAAAACTTAGCCAAACCTCAAATTTAAATCCCAACTCCAAAGATACATTTCTAAAACATATACATTTTAGATGTCAAGAAAGTGCTGAGTACCTGGCTAAAAGTGTAATTATGCGTATGTAAATAAAGTGGCACTGTCTCCATTTTTTAAACAGTATTGAAATAAGTAATGACTTTCTATGAAATGTCTTCTCATTATTTACAAGATTTGTTTTGTTTTTTTTTTACACTCAATAGCTCAGAAGTTCTATATGCATGTGGTTATGCATAGTAGCATTTCAGTGCATTGTAATGGGGCATGGAGATGAATATTTAATAATAAAAAAAAGAAGATCCAAAGGGACTGACACGGCAGTAGTAGAGTGCTATTCTCTGGCGGTAGGCATGTCACTCATGTCACTGCCGCGAAACAGTCCAGTCGCTCAGGGAACGCGCTGTATATTGATGGCCATATTGTTAACAAGGTAGAGAATTTATTTTGCACATGGAGATTTCATTTCTTTCTAACTGATCAATGATATTTCTCCAGTTGCTTCCAAATCAACAACATATTGCAAAGTAGAGAAAGCATTGCATTCCCCCAAAAAAATTAATGCTGAGATTTCTCCAAAATACATATTTTGTGACTCCCTGAATCCAGAAAAGCATAACTGTGAACAACATAACTCAAATAAAAAAATCGGTTAAATACCAAACTTGGTATTCAAGTTCAGCATCTCCCAAAAATGCAATGCAAATGTGGAGAATTATTCGAAATGGTTGATTCTTTCAAAAGTGGCATTAACAATTTTTATTAAAATACCATATATGGTGTATAAAGATATTTAAATGAGAAAATCTATAGCTTAAATTTTCTGGGAATGGCCTATGAAGTCTACTTCATTTGAAAGGAATTTGTATAATCTTGTGTAAATGTTAAATGATAGACAAATATGTACATCAAACTCACAATGTGTTCTAAATAACCTTTCTTTGGGCCATAAAGGCTGGTTCATAACTGGTAATGGTCACCAGAACAGGAATGTTGAAATATGCAATTCAGGGCGCATTAATTTTCTTAACATAAATACATTGCCAGATGCTAATGTCAAATCTTGCTGCCTCCAAGCTTTCATGTTTGCATTAACAGGACTTGGGGGGGGGGGATATTGCACTGCATAGAAACTGAAATGGGGAAAGTTGTGTCATCAATGAGAAGTTAATTTATTTTATTTGAAAATCATGATTTTATGACACAAACAATAAATTAAGGCTAATTTTTTACTTTCTCCATACGCACTATGTACATAGTGTATAGAGAAAGTATTGCACTCCACCAAAAAATTTGATACCGAGATTTCACCGGAAATATACGTTTTAGGGTCCCCAATATCCAAAAAAAGCATTTTCACAAAAAGGTCCGTGTGTCTGTGAACACAATAACTCAAAAACGAAAAGTCTGTAAAATACCAAACTTGGTATTTAAGTTTAGTATCTTCCAGGGATGCGACACGAAGATTTTGAGAAAAATCCCCCCACCCCCAACTACCCTTTACATGGAACTTTTTTCAAAAATTTTGATTTTCTCAAAAATGGCTCTAACGATTTTGATTAAAATTTCGTATATTAAACATACATACCTGACAAATAAAATGTATATCTTGAATTTTCTGGGAATAACCTCTGAAGAGTAGTTTATTCTGAATGAATTTTACTAAATTTTGAATAACTGCTAAACCGTAAGAGATGGACAAAAACTTACTACCCAAAAAATGTAGAGCACATTAAAACACACAATTTATGTTATATACATTTTTTTCGTGGAGTTCGTCGTTTTTGTGACATTCCTTATTTTTGGTTTCTGCTATGAAAAACGTATACTTTTCTCATACAGGAACTTGTCAACTCCTATCCATATAGACAAAGGAACTTCATTGACATATCAACCAGGTTTTGACTATCACTTTAACCTACAATTGTCCCTTATTTCGCTTCTACTTACAAGGAAGCGAGTAATTAGACTATTTCTGCTATTTTTTTCTGATTAGCATAAAGTAAATAAAAGTATAAGCTTTTTAAGAATAATTTGTTGCAGGGATATGGAGAAAGTCATGTGAATGGTACACATCAGATTTTTATAATTAATATTTGGAAAAATTGCAAATGAAATATATGAAAGTAAGTTTTAATGATTATCACTGATGGTATCTTTTATAATTTGTGTGAAACCGTATAAGTTTAAATGGTTCATTTTCTTAAGTGTGTGGAAAAAATAGAATATATGGTACAATATGCAAACACAAACTATTGCATTTTTACTGATACAAAATGGTATGTGAACGCAGGGCAAATCTTTGTTTTTGTGCCCATGTTAAATGTTAATTTTTCTATGTCAATGTTCCATAACATAAACATGTTTTACATTCCAAAGTGATACTTCCATTTTCTGTAACTCTTATGTTGGTTCTGTATATATTGTATAATATGGAAGTAATGCTTCTCTTTTCCTTTCTTCCAGTTGGTCCAGAGACAGAACTGCATGTTTCCCCAACAAAAAATTCTTCAATAAAAGGGGAAGTTAATGTTCTCAGGTATTTAAGCCGCTTAGGTCCTCCAAAATATAATTATGAATTAATTGGTGATCCAGTGTTTGCAGCAAAAGTAGATGAACTCTTGGATACGTGCTACACCATTGTCCATTGTCGCACAGTAAGAGAAAGGCAGTCGCTCATTAGGTACATGAATAAACAATTAGGAAAGTCACAGTTTCTTGCAGGAGAAATAATGACAATAGCTGATATTGCTGCATGGTCTGTATTCCGACAACTCAGTTTACCAATATCAGATTTCACCATTAATATGAATAGCTGGATGGATCGCTGTTCTAATGTATACAGGCTAGGTAAGTATATAATTATACATCTTGTACATTTTGTTTTAAGAATTATGTAAGACATAGATCTAATAGTTCTGTTTTCTTCTGCAGGTAGATAATACGGAAACAGCTTGCTATGGTTGAAGATGAGTCCTTTTTCAGTTTAAGTCTTCCGTATAATTTATTGTCAACAGGAATGTTTGCATTGCATGCTTGGACATCGCAATAAAAATGAATCAATGACGCTGCTTTCAGACAGAGCTGGGTAATGCACTTGATTTCAGTATTGCTTGTTTCTAAAGTTAAAAGAGACAAAAATCAATTTAGCAATATGGACCTGAGCAACATGGAATCTTCAAAAGTGCATTGTGCAGCTCTGGTGTTTGTTGTTCATTTTCTTTTGTTTTTCTTCTTTTAACAAGCCATTTTACAGCAGTAGAGTTGAGTATGCACTGTTGGATCAGGAGAATTTAGATGTCAGAAGGCTCTAAGAGCAACTTCTAAGTTCACCAGTGTTCCAGCAGTATAAACAGTACTCGAAGAAAACGCTGAAACAGGAAAAGTGTTTACACCCAGGTGGGAATGTGAATTGCATAGAAGAATATGCAAAATTGTCAAAATAAGCCAAAATTGAAGTTGTTATATACTTGCTACTTTGTTTTCACTTGTTTCTTTCAGAATTATTATATGTGCACTCATTTATTTTTTGTAACTATCAATATTATCACCTTTAACCAATAACGGAACACTATTCACTGTTTGTTGTTAGAATAAGGACTCAATGCATTACATGCTGCATGTGCTTGCCATGTGGTCGTAAAAGCAAGACTGTATTCCTGGCACAAATGGCAGAAGGCTGCAATTAATGGTACACTGGTTGCCTAGGTTTACTTTTGGCATCAACTTAAGAAGGAATATATGGTTGGTATCTAATGTTGAGCAGTTGGCAGTGAAGCCATTCGCTCTAAGAGGGAATATATAATTGCTAGTGTCCTACAGTTAATTATTTAAACTCTAATAACTCCTCCTGTTTTATGTATCATTGTATGCTGCTCTAGAGCATTTTTATGGTGAATTCTCCCCTTAATTCCTTATACTCTGGGTAAACAGGTTAAAAATCTTTGATATTTTACAAAATGCTGTGAAAACTCAGTGGAAAATTTGACTTCCTTAAACTCCCTCAGATAATCTTCCAAGTCCTGGAAATGCTGCGTGACCTACACAGTTGGAATGGTAGAGTAGTTTTTGCAATACAGTAGGTAAAACTTAAAAGCTTTGTACCTCCCTTTTGACCCCATAGCTATTTAATAACATAAAAGCTACATAATTTTCACAAAGTACAGAAACCCTTAACATAATGCTATGAAAGGTGATGTTCAAGGTTATGAGGATTCCATACTCCCAGGTCATCAAATTAATCTCTTTGGAAAGGTACAAGAATTATTTTCTCAATTGTTAATAGAAAATAATGGGTTCATTGATTTCTAATATCAGCAATTGATAACAAACTTCATTAGAAATAAAATACAAAGGAAATTAGTTGAGATTTTCTTACTAAGAAATAAACTTCAACTCATGTATCCAGAGTTAAATTTAAATGTAATGAGTCACATTTTTACACTTTTTGCTCCAACTTCACCTTCGTTTGGGAAGACCGCTTTCAGGGTACTTCAACCCTATCTTCTGTTCTGGGGATGACTGATGCTACATGCAACAGGTTATGTGCAGCCTGGTGTTGTGTTGCCCTCTACTCTTGTCAACAAGATGACGTTAATGGTGGGGACCTCAACATTCATGAGAGAGTCTTCTTCTTTGGTGATGAAGATATTTTCCCAAATTTGTAGTTCCAAAGATTTCTTTACACATTTAATTAACTCTATTTCTCCCCATAAGGTATGTTTTCAGACTAAAAATTATGTGCCCTTTTCTAAGGAATTGAAGCAATGTAGATAACATTTTATCATACAATGTTGAGAATAGATTTGGCCCCAAGAGTTCTCATAAGAATTTCAAATTGATGCTGACTATATTTCAATAACAGTTGAAAAATATATATTAGAATAACACTAATATGAGCTGCATTGTGGATTCCCCCTCCCCTCCTTTTTCGTATGTAATGAAGTTATTTTTTCCACCCAAAAGTTTCATACCAATATTTCACCAGAAGTACATGTTTTGAAACCCCCTGAATCCAAAAGTAGCATTTTTATGTAAAAGTGTGTACAACAAAGAGTCTGTCAAACGCAAAACTCAGCATTTAAATATCTCCTGTATTGAAGTCTCTTGCTCTCTAAATGGACTTTTCAAATAAATATAATTTAAATGTTGGGAAAATCACAGCAAGACAAAAAAAAATTAGTATATTAAGACAAACAAACGGTATGCTGTATGCAAATCTCTTATTGTGCAGTATGTCCAAGTTGAAAGGAAGAGAATTGACATACATAAGTAAGCCTATTCGACAGAGACAAGTCAAATAAGTAAATTGGGATGTGTGTATCACCAGGAGTTTAAGGAAATAGCCGTTAGATTAAACTCAAAGCATATATATATATATACAACTGGTGTAATCCAAAAAGTTGGTATTTACATGCACATTTATATAGACCTTTTTCTAAACATTCTGCTTTTTTCAGGGGACCTTAAAACATATTTCTGGTGAAATCTCAACATCAATTTTTTGGGGGGTGGAATACAATACCTTCTCTACCTATGTTCTTACATAGTACATGTAGAGAAAGTAAAAATACCTATCTTGTATAACTGTCCACAAATCTTTTTGGTATGCTTAGAAGACTGCTGTTATTAAGGAGGTTTCAAGGATGTATATTAATCTTTAAAAAAAAATTGTTTCCGTTTACACCACTGCTTGCTAACTTAATTAGAATTCTCTATAATCTGGAATAATATGTAGTATGTGAATAATTGTGCCAATGTAATGCCAAGCACCTCATACCATTATATGGTTAGAAGTTACCTCTACCACTATGCATCACTAGGAGGTAGATGGGTAAGTACACAAAGAGTGTGAGAAGTCTGTGTTTTTAATATTACTTAGAGAAATTAAGAATGCATTGTTAGGGAGCCAAAGGGAAGAAGATCCCAAGGGACTACCCTAATTCCACTCCACTCACCTGGTACATGAGGACACGACTGTCCCAGCATTCGACATTTTGCTACAGTTATGGACTGCTGAAACTGTTGCAACATTTCTACCTTGCTAAATGAAATATAACATCCAAAATGACCGTCAGGTACCCAAAAATCTGCTACATTATTAGAAATTGGGAGGAACATAGTTTTTACAGGACAATTGTAATTGAAATTCCTGGATTGCTTTTGCACCTAGCCATAGACTAAATCAGTCAGTAGTTAAAAACAATTCTTGCAAAGAACAGACAAAATACTGTCAAGAATAGAACTTATAAATGAATCAAGATACGGTAGATTGTAGTATTTAAGAAAGTGGAAAATTTGAAGAATAAAATTAAGAAGTATATGGTAGTTAAAAACGAATTGGGTGTTATATATATGTGTGTATAAAAGAAATTCGCACTATCAAAAGGAATGGGGTTTTACCAGCTATTAGAAGTTGGACATTTATGAGTGCCAAATATATGTCTTGAAAAGGTAGTGTGTTTGAGGGGAAAATGCTATGTGATATTGAATTATATGGAATAAAAGGAGGATGGGAATGCACAGATGAGGTTTATATGACCTGTAGAAAAAGGATTTTTACTGAGGACACAAGCTGCTGTAGTTCTCAGCATACCATTCTAGAGTGCGCATGAAAGATTTTGCTGAATCATATTTATTATGCTTGTTCTTTTATGTGTAATAAATCTATGACACGGGACCAACAGCTTCACTACCCTTGTGAAGGGCGCCATGCTAAGGATTTTTACACCCGTAAAAATCCATTGTCCTCCGCCAGGTTTGAACCTGGGACTTGGGTGTACTTAGTACCAGTACTATATGGAGGGTGACTATCTTCTGTAGAGAAAGTTGCCAAATGCAACAGTTAGGCAGGTAACTCAAGTTGAACTGGACAGAGTAGTAAGTAAGGGAAAGATATAGAAAGTATACTGAAATATTAGTTCAAAATTCTTAAGTTATTAGAAAGAAATTTGTTAAAACAATGTATAGAATTATAATTAAAAAGCTCAAAGAACAACAGGTGGGTAAATAGCCCTTAAAATATCTTACAAAGTAAATAATGGGTTTGGAGAAATAATAATCACATGAATAATTTGCAGGAAAGAGATACAAATGAAATATTTAGTAAGATAGCTGAAAAGTACCTGGCAAAGATAATCATTGATAGACATAATAATTAAAGGGCGAACGAGAAAAAGTTGCATGGGTTAGAGTAGGAGCTTGGAGATTAAAACGCTTAATAAAGTATATCCCACAAACTTGCTGTCCTATTAGGGTGTGTCAAAAAATAATCAATTTTTTTTTTTTTTTTTCTATTTAAAGGCATATGCATAATAATTCATCAGCGATGGTAACGGAAACATCTGTCTTTGATTGGCACTGGGATATGCAAATCTTGTCTGTATGTTGTTCAGTTTGAGGGAGTCGTTGTCTAAGCACATGGATCCCAACACGGATTTTAGAACAACGAGCGACAATTCGATTTTGTGTTCTGAAACCATCAGGAAGGACATGAAGATCAAACTTTATCAGAAACACGTGTTTTTGAATGACAAAGAATTTAAAGATGAAAAAAAAAAGTCTTTAAGGTGTTCCAAGATAGTCTTCCACACAACAAACTGAGGTAAATTGCAACATCATGTTGCAAAAAGATCTACATTAACACTAGCGAAGATTGCAGAAATTATCTAATATTTCGTATGGGTCAGTTGAAGACAATTCCTCATGATTTGGACTGTGACAGCAAAATGGATTCCACGAACTGGTGGTTCACAGTGATATTTTCAGGGTAGACAAATATCCGCAATGCACAAGTTGCAAATCTAGCAGAAACGTTTTGCTCACCTTATGAAGTAGATCAATGCGTTTTGTTTTTTTGTTTTTTGTAGTGCTTAACGCCCGCTTTAACTGCTTGTGGCTCCGCAGGCGATGACACCGGTGATACATGGAACGAAGATGGAGCCTGGTGGAACTCGATGACGGGGGAAACTGGAGAACACGGAGAAGCCCGCCTCTGCGCCGCTTTGTCCACCACAAATCTCATATGCGGTCGTTTGAGATCGAACCCGGGCCATCTAGGTGAGAGGCGAGTGGTCCAAAGAAATTGACTGTAAACAACAAAATATTTAAAATTATATACATATCTTACGTTATAGCCATTATCCCACATGATATGTACTGTCTACTTATGTGGTGCTGATGTTGGAAAGTTTATACTTTATTTCTGGACAACAAAACGGTCTATCACCTCATTAACCACTAGCTGGTTGATCATTTCTGTTTCTGTGGACAGCATTGCTAATGATTCAGTCTGTCTTCATCCATCGAACTCCTTAGAAATGTCTTTATCCTTCTCGAAGAAGAAAAACACCTTTCCTCTTCAGCTGATGACATTGGGATCGTAATTATCAGTTTAAGGAGTTTAGAAACCTCGACGAGGCAGTCACTCGAGATTGTTTTCTATTATAAACCCAAGTAAATCAGTTGCACTCTTTATTCTTCGGAAGTCAGTTCTGTTTCTAAATTTATCAAGAAACGGGAATGAATTAGCAATACAGTCCAAGGTTTCGTCTGTTAAAGTTGCAGAAATTTTCATATCCCAACAATGTTACAGCTCTCAAATGTCCAGTAAACTGAAATTTATCTGATGCTTGATTACTATTACATCGCGGACTTCCTATGCCGGGATAGTTCTAGACTGACGAGAACCAGGGGTAGGACACAGTTTCTTGTTGAATGCTGGAGCGTTTTCACTTTTTCAGATATGTTTATTTCATTAACGAATGAAGCTACAGCAGTCAATTGAAGAATTTGCAGTTCGTTTTGTAGTACATTGCACAATATTTCAGCATATAGCATAACTGTATACAAAGTGTAGCCAGAAACTGAAAGAAGATAACTGCATTTTCAGTCCAAATCCCTACGCTTGGTTAATTGTGGAAGTCTGGAGACTTGCATCCTCAATTTTCTCCAGATATTCAATAATTGTATCCTTGTTTTCGTGCACTGTGCAGCCTTTGCCAGAATTGGAGTTTCGTCTGTTTGTTGAACCACGTGGAAGTCGTCTGCCAAAAATCTCATCAAGAAATTTAATTCTTTGCGGAAAATGGACGAAGAAAATTGGTATCTCAGCAATATTTGCGAAGAAAATTCTGACTACTTTCTTCTGACTCGCTACTTGGGACATTATTAAATTGAATTGGTGAGTATAACAGTGTACACAATAAGCAAGGATAAGTGTTCCTTACGATTACCTGCATACCAGAATGATGTCCACTAAAAACGTTGGCCCCATTTATAGCTTTGGGAAAATAATTTATTGCTATTATTCCCTACAACTTCTTTCAGAACATCTATAATATGTGATGCAAACGAAGTTGCGTAATGTTTGGAAGTATCTAAGAAAGTCCACAATCACTCCAATGGTTTTCCGCTCGGTAGAACGTACCTTATAACAATTATGAGCTGATACTTAGATGAAACATCTGTCGTCTCATCAACTATAATTGATACAAAGTCTGCATTAGAGATCTCAGAGAGAATGATGTCACGACTCACGGATAGCATGCTGTCCAGCAATTCATTTTGAATTGTCTTCAATATTCCTACAAAGACGGAGGCTATTTTAAAATGTTCTTTAACAGCATTATCCAGAACTGACGCGAAATTAATTAGTCCTCTAAATACTCCAGGGCAGTTAGAATTCGGATGTTTCATCACGGGCTCTCAGAGCCAGCTCGAACTCTACAAAATTTGATGCATTTAATTTTTGACAGCACACATCAATGTTTTTACTCATTGTGCAATTCTGTTTCTCAACACTGTTAAGTTGTTCCCTTATATCGTTTTTATCCAATACTAAGAGATCAATACAAGAACTGACATGTAATTCTCTCTCTCTCTCTCTCTCTCTCTCTCTCTCTCTCTCTCTCTCTCTCTCTCTAGTCGCCTTCTGTGGTGCAATGGTTACCATGCTAAGTTCATATACTCAAGATCGCGGGTTCAAACCCGGCGGAGGACGATGGGTTTTTTAGGGTGTAAAATCCTTAGCATGGCTTCCTTCGGAAGGGAAGTAAAGCCGTTGGTCCCGTGTTGTAAATTAACGGCATGTAAAAGAACCTCAAGATAGAGAGGCCTCTGAGCAAAATTAAGCGATCTTTCACGCCCAGTATAGAATGGAACGCTGAGAACCACAGTAGTTAAAGAGCGTCCATAAATAACATGCCATTTTTTTCTCTTAATTTTCTGGGACAGTGCCCTAAATCCGCTATTCCAAGTTTTGTCCAGCTACAGTCTTTTCCTTTAGCAAACATTAAGCGGTTAAAACAATACAATCTATTTGTAATATTACACCCAGCAATCCAGGTACTTCTTTCGTATATTTAGTTTTAAACGAGCGTGAGTATTCCTTGCCGTTATCACTTTGCTTTTGAGTTAGAGAAAGATAGGTTTTGGTCTGCCTGTTTTATTTTACACTTGGCTACTACTTTCGTTACAATCAATGCAGTATTCACCACTACACAAGCGCGCGCACGCACTCACACAATTTAGCACACCTTTTAAATAATTCTCTTTGTCTGAAAATTGTGCATAAAGTCAATATGCAACTTCGAATTCATATGCGTTGTCAGGCAATACACGGCAAGCTGCCTAAGGAGTGAGAGGGGTAAAATACACTCGTGTAACTCCGTGAGTCGTCATTGGACTTCGGGTTGTCGCTTAGACAAACTTTAGCGACTGCTAAACGCTTTTCTTGCTTCCTTCTCCTTCAATCTCCGTTCCCCTCACCAAAAATTCACGCTTCCTTGGGTTCTATGAGGCGTTTGAATACATCACGAAACTAGGCATTCCATCGTCGCGCCGTGTAATTATCTAGCAAGATTTCTTCTCATTTCAAAGGGAATGAGAAAATTATATTGTAATATTTTATTTTCATGTTATTACTGGAAGAAGTTTACTCTTAATTTTAACTTCATAAGAGGTTCATTGAACCCATGAACACATAGTTCGAGCCGCGCCTGCTAACCACCCGGCCACGGCGCGACCGATCAATGCGTCGATCCTTCATGCTGACATATTGCTTGATGACACATTTGTACCATGTCACCTGTTTTTTTTTTTTTTTTTTTTTTTCCAGCGAATAAAGAAGAACTTCTTGGCGAGAAAACATTTTCTAAAGACAGTTGGAATATTACTTCACAATGTAATGCAGTAATTATTTGGACCCAAACATGTGAATGTCTATTTAATGGATACTCACAATAGGAATTTCACTTCTAATTCTCTGCTTCTTCAAAACACAGCAATAAAGTTTTCGCTCGCACGTTCTAATTGCTTATGGTGTATATGGTAGTGTTTACAACCACAAGATGGCGGTTGGACATAAAACGTGCTTTAGCAAAACGCTAGCATTTCCACTCTGAGATTAGAATAAACAATTTAATAATTACTGGTAACCGATATCCCATAATGTTAGTCACGCCTCTACGCCTTTGTAACTGCTAAGTACTATAGTAATGTCCTTAAAGAACCAGTGAAGAAGAAACGACTGAGACAAGACCAGAACTTTTTGCCAATGAATGGAGCCTATACTGGGACAAATCCGCTGCTCATCGAGCCATAACAACAAAAGCGACAATCACTTAACCAGAAGTATTGAAATCATGCTCCACCTTCCATATTCGCCGGATCAAACATCCTGTGATTTCTACCTGTTTTCCAGAGTGAAAAAATACTAGATATGCGCCAATTTCAAACGATAGAGAAATAATGCTATTTCAGCACAGTCAACGAGGCATTTACAGAGTAAGATTCTAAACTGCAGTATTTCCTTTATAATTTAATTGAACACGGTTTACTGCAGTGCGGAAGCGTGCGCGCGTGTTCGTTTAAGCTCGCTTAGTGACCACTCCTTAAGGCAAATTAAGTACTTTGTGTAACTGTGACAATAAGCATAAATTGTTTATTTTTACATGCTGTATTTAGTGAAGTGTTAACAATTTCACTTTCAAAACCTGGTATCAACGTTGCAGGCACTAAGGGCAAAGTACTGTGCTCCCAGGCCAGAAATATTATTTTGAAATTTAAGGAATTGTCATCTGAGGAAGACCATGATCAAATAAATGTTTCACAAAGCCAGGAACTCACGGCTAAATCGTGCAACGTTAGTGTCCATACCGTGTCGCGCATTGTGAAAGAGAGTAAAGCATCTAATACAGAAATTGTCGAACCTTGGTTTAAATCTCCAGGAAAGCATGCCAGAAAGCAAAAAGTTATTTCTAATTTAGATGATTTTGAAAAATACGTACTTCGCCGCACAGTATATGAAATGTATGACAGTGCCGAATACCCTACTATTAAAATGCTGATTCATATTATGAAGGGGAAAAATAGATTATATGGGTTCCTCTACTTCAATGGAATTAATACTGTAAAGTTTGGACTTCAGATACAGAAAAACTAACGATGGTCGTAAATTCTTGCTAGAAAGGAGCGATATTATTGCCACTAGAATACAATTTTTAAGATCTGTGCACATGCTTCGGGAGTCTGGAAATACTCGCCCCATTTTGTATCTTGATAAAACGTGGGTAAATCAGAATCATTGCAAGCAAAACATATGGCAACATTCGACAGGAAGAGGTAGACTCAAGATACCTGTAGGAAAAGGAAATACACTTATAATTTGGCATGCAGGTTCTGCACAAATAGGATTCATTCCCGAGAGTAAGTGGGTTTTCCGTTACAGAACAGGGAATAAAAATGTTGATTATCATTCTGAAATGAACGCAGGTTCTTACACAGAATGCTTCCTAAACACATTTTTAATTTTTTTAAAAGAGGGGTCAATAATCGTCATCGATAATGCAAGTTACCATTCTAAAATCTTAGATAAGCCTCCCTTTACTAACTCAAAAAAGCAAGACATTCAGGGCTGGCTGACATGTAATAATATAGCATTCCACCCTTCTGAAACTAGAGCAGAATTATTACAAAAAGTTAATCAGTACAAAACGCCAGGAAGAAAGTACGAGCTGGCTCAAACTGCAGTAGAAAACGGGTACCAAATTAGCCGTTTACCTTCTTATCATTGCCAGTATTACCCCCATAGAATTGATTTGGACTAAGGTAAAGGGGGAAGTCGCTAAAGAAAACACTGTTTTTCGTCTTGCGGACGTTGAAAGGCTTATGCACGCTGCATTTGATAGAGTGACAAAACAAGACTGCACTAGTCGTGTTGCTCACTGTGAAAAACCAAGGAAGAGGATTTCCATAAAGCTCGAGATAACACCGTGCAAAATCTAGTTATCAATTTGCAGGAGACTGATTCCGAATTACGTGATGAAGAGGATGACGACGAGCTAGCAACTCCTCTACAAGAAATCGCATTCAGAAGTTCAGGTATCTTTTCAGTAAATAAGGACATTAATATTACATCTTATATATTATAATGCAATAGGTAGAAGCATCGTTTGCTACGTAAGTTCTCACAATTTGTGCCGCAGCGAACACTACTTTCCTTCTTTCTCGCTCTGGCGCAGCACTTGGCAGCAGTGTAGCTAATGCAGACAAGCACTGGCTTAGCTCATATGCCTTCTAAAACCGTACGCCGTATAATCCTAACTATGAGTACAACAACCTCTTTCTTTAGTCCCATCTAATATTGCAGTAAAATTAAAAGGGAAGGGAAAAATTAGCAACATGTTTTTTTCAAAAAACATATTAAAATTCTTAAAAATCATGTTTGTACTAGCCATATACACTTCTGTTTTTAAATTAGTATTTTATATATACATTTTGCTTTATGCAGCAGGTAATAGCATAAATGAACAGTATTGAAAATAAGTCCATTCTTCTATTCTGAAGAACACTTTATTCTAGAGAAGTTAACTAAATGTCAATACATACTAATCACACTTTTGCACAAAAGAAAGGCGCAAAAGACATTCTCTAAAGATGAAAACAGTTCGCCTGCCCTTGGTTTGCTACATTAAAGCGATTCTTCGTTATTGCGGTCTATTCTAACTAGAAATAATATATTAGGTCAGAATTTGGCTAACACAAATTGATAATTATCTCGTATCATCTCTTCTGCAAAGAGGTGAACTACTTGGACAGCTAGCCTTGTCATCTGGTGTGGCTATAGAAGGCTCGGGGAGTGCCGCTACTATTGTGGGTTCGACAGAGATTTCTCCAACATCTTGAAATCCCTCATCCATCTGACAGAAGAGCACCACCATACATGTAGTCAGAAGAGGTATATTGTCTAGTAGACATCCACCATCAAGCAGATGTTGGTGACAACATTCTCTTGAGGCAACCACGGAGCATCGTTACCCGGAGAGATCGTTCCCCAAACTGGCTATGGCCTGCCGCTCTTCCAAGGAGGTCATTATCCAGTCCTTAACAGCCGGAATGATACTCCCATTATCCATACCAAAGCCCCATCCCTCATATATCTATCAACCAGCCTTTCCAGAACGTTCAACATGACGGATGTAAGGCTAATACGTTCGAAAATCCTTAGACCTGCAGTATAATTGCCTGCCAGGCAAAACCACCTTGATCTGTCTCCGGAGGTAAGAAACACACCCCATAGCTAGACAGGCCCTGAAAATCCTTTCCCCGGAGGTCATCTCTTGATTCACCTGACTGGTTTCCCGAAAAGTGGGCTTCCAGCAGTATCCTCAAAGCCTCCCTGCAATGCGTCGAAACACCAAAGGGGTCCTCCAATGAGGTCGGCCACGACCTCCGCCGGAGACAAACAACTTTGAAACCGAGTAGTGCTCGATTGCTTTGAATATTACTACAGAAGTGCCTTCTACCCTCTTTCTTATAATTTTTCTTAGCCTCCTTGTAGCCGTCCCAGGTTTCCTGAGATTTGTAGTCCATAAAACATTAAAAAGCCTACGTCTATATTCTTGGGGGCTCTTAAATAGGAATTTCATTTCAATTTATCTTTTTCCCGTATCTCCTGAATGAGGGGGCACTTCCTTTTATAGGAAGAAACCAGGATGTCCATGATGTCAAGTTCGGCGCATTCTTCAGCCCAGTTTGGGATCTGTTCTTATGCCTACCTTCCAGGTTCCCCCGAAAGGAATCCAAAGTGCTTCCCTATGGTTCTTATAAAGGTGGGCCCCCATGTTAACTTTCAGCTTGATGCAGTGATCGGATACGGAAGATAAACATCCTCCGATCTTTTAAATCCAGCCTTCATCCCTTTGACAATTCACAAAGGTCGGAATCGTTACCTTGGTTCACAATCTCCAGATCGGCAAAGCTAAAACAGTCGAGTAAAGAATCCCGTCTTCTATCGAGTCCCGTCATACCCCATATGCAATGATGAGCGTTGGAGTCACAGCCGATCAGTAGAATGAGGGTTTTCTTCTTGCAACATTCCACCAAATCTCTAAACTCGAGCGAAAGAGGGGGATCCTCGGTATAGTAAGGAAAATAAGAGGAGCAGATCACCACTTGTCGGGTTCTTCAGCCTACCTCACAGCTTAGTAGGACCACCACCAGGTCTCTCTATAGAAAGCTCGGGAGGGCCCAGGCGTTTCGGTGCATAATAAAGACACATGTTCTGGGTTTCTCCTCCGCACATGCACAACATTACACAACCCTGTCGTGCCTGGGTTCTTGTATTATGGCAATCTCTGCTTCCTGCAACTTTATGCCGCTACTGATTTCTCTTGAGGCAGTAATGCTGAGGTAGGTTAACCTGGATGACTGTAACTATCCATTTTTCTTATCCAGGGGATCTGTTCCTTCCCTGGACCCCATAAGAGCTATTATGGGATATTCATCCCCTTCTTGAAGCCGGAGTCCCCCAATGATGTTCAGATGAAGACATCCTTCCTTCCTCGGGTAGCTTCCTTCCTTTTCCCTTCCTGTACAGTGGTTATAATCCTTGAAAAGGAGGCCTTGACCAAATCGCAATGAAGACTCAATCCTCACTCAAGGATGAACTTGGCGGAGGGACTATCATACTAATCACAAGGTGTATCCCCTTGGGCTCCACCTTGTACACCCTCTGCTTAGTTAAATTCGTTATCCACCTCCAGCCCTTGGGCTGCACCTTGTATACCCTCTGCTTAGTTACATTCGTTCTCCACATATAGCCCGGAAACCAACCCAGAAATCTTTTTATACGTTGGAGTGTGTCCATTCCCACCACTTTAGGCTTAGACCCCTCCTATACCTGCAAAATAGGGTGCATTTCTTCAGCCACTCTGAGGAAACGTGGTCATAGCAGACCACATCAAGGAATATTTAGACATGTAGCAATCTTACAACCACAGAACATTTCCCTCTTCAGAGAGACCATCCATTATCCCGTTGATCGATTCCCTATTAGGTTGCCCTTGCGTTAGGTTCGCCCATGATAACCACTTTGATCCCAGGTTGCGGTAGAGGAGGAGGAGGTAGATGGCCAGGCACGGCCTACATCGTGGTTTCTTGGAGGATCCCACGGGAGAGAGAGAGAGAGAGAGAGAGAGAGAGAGAGAGAGATAGATAGATTTCCTTATGCCATTTACTGGGCATGTAGCCTTGTTTCCTCTTCCTTTTCTGGGCTATTCCAAGAGCCTTTTTCTTTGCTTTTAGAGTACTGACCACTCTAATCAGTTCCATCAAACTGTTTGACTCTTTAGCATAAGAATGCTCTGTCCGCTCTCCCACGTTTCTGGGTACTATAGACACCATCTCCATGCTGTATTGCAGGGAAGGTGTTCCCCTTTTCAAGGTCCCAGCTTCCCTTAAAGCTTCGTATCTCTCAGGGTGTCGAGAAAGGACTTCCGGTTGTTTGGAACTACAAGTATTTATGTTGCTCCCACAATAGCTAAGGAAATCTATATGGTCCGCATATCTGAGTAAGACTAAATACTCTGGGAGGTCGTCATGTATCCCAGAGGTTCTTTTAAAGACACATCTCCTATATGCCATGCACCCCACCGGCAGAGGTCGCTTAACACCTTAGGATTGGGGAGAAGGTTTGCAGTCACCTATTGATTATTCGTAGACAGCCCTGGCTGGCAAATCCACCGTTTAGTTCCCGGTTATCACCACCTGCAGACGCGTCTGCTATCCACTTACGGTGCAGAGTTAAGAGGCTGTGGAGGTATGGATGGAATAGAGCAGGTCTGAGATGGGAGCAGTTGGCAGATCATAGGGCCACTCCTGAGGAAGTAGAGGCAGGGACTAGGCTGACCTGAACAGACGTCACATTCAGAAGTAGTGTAAGTTCTACTAGACCAATATGATTAATTGACGACCATTTAAGGTTGTTATTTAGATTTTGGGAGTCATCTGTCGTAAAACCCCTGTGAGGGTAGTTGTTCGTTCTTTGGACTAAGGTGACAGGAGTCCTGGAGGAATCACATGGGGAGCATTCAGAAGACATCTCGGACCCAAACGAACAATCGACAAGCTCTGACAATAGCACAAAGTAGGCAAAATAAAACTTCTCATCGTTTGTATATCTTGTTCGGTTACAAAACAAATTAAAACAGCATTGTAACTCTGGCTACTATGGTATTGGCCAGAAATTATATCTCCAAAAATTGCATTGTGGATCAGAACTCTTTGAACAACGTTTAGAAACTTATAAAAAAAGAAAGAAAAAAAAAAGGTTAAGCGTATGAGTGTAATTAAGCAATATGGCAAGGTTCTGACTAAACGTCACAGAACCATAAGTCAAATTGGCAATACTCAGCCAGATAGTGGGTCAACTTGAAATTAGCCGCTTACCTACTAGAACATTTTTATTTTCCTCCAAAATGTTGCTATTTTTATCCAGCAATGAATATCCTGTATTCTTATTCAATATATTGTCCCAATTGATTTAAACACTCACGAAATTTACATTATCTCACTATACTTATGTACTGGCGAGAGAAACATTCTTAATGGAGGATCTGGGATGGTGGATACTTTCGTCGTCTACAGCAGAATAGAATTAACTACGAGAGGCGTTCAATAAGTCCTTAGAAAATCCAAGAAATTACACTGGTAACATCGAAAAACAGTTTGTATTTAGTAACCTCATATCTTACTAGCTCCAGTTAAAGTTTCAGCTATATCCACCATGTGGTTACGATGCCAAAGGCGATTGAATCAACAATCTTGTGCTTCTTTAGAAAGATGGGGGTGGGGAGATAAGTTTCGAGCTGTGATTAAATACTTCCGTTTTAAAGACTTAACACCAAAAGAGATAAAAGCCGAGTTGGATGAAGTTCATGGCACATCTGCTCCTGCGTTTGCAACAATTTACAATGATGATGATGATGGTTAGTGTTTATGGGCTCAACTACAAGGTCATCAGCGCCCTTATTAAACAAATCATGGCAAAAGCCAGAGATAAAGCTCAATAAGAAATTATATAAATAAGAACGAAAAATTAATCTAAAAATTAATGTAAAAAGATAATCATAGAAAAAGCCACAAATTGGTGATTTCAGAAAAGAAGGGGAAAAAATCAAAACTAATACAAAAATAAGAATAAAAACAAGTAAATGCTAAATTTGAAGGGTATCTTCGATAAAAATTTAAAAATCTTAGCTACCGCTCGACTATCGTCCGCCAGGACTTCTGCAAGACTGACCGGCAGTTGCAGTGATTCCCGAATATGTGCTAGATTAAACAAATCTAGCAACACATGACGGACAGACAAATCTTCTCCACAAAGCGGACACAATGGAGCAGATTCACTCTTAAAAAGGAAACTATGTGTAAAATTGCAGTGGCCAATACGCAAACGAGTCAAAATTACTTCCGCCCGTCGAGAATGACGAGAGGAAGTTACCCAGTTTGTTGGAAGGTCCTTCACTACTCTAAGCTTGTTTCCGCGGAGAGCTGACCACTCTTCCTGCCAGCACGAAAGTATCACCCTGCGCACAACAAGCTTAAAGTCTTCCGATGTTATACAAGAAATGTTTGTACTGGGCTCGGTGGTTGCCGTCTTTGCTGCAAAATCTGTCAGTTCATTCCCCGACAATCCAATGTGACTAAGAATTCATGCACACTCCAAATTAACCCCGGAAGTATATAAAACGTAGAGGGCATCCTGGATACGCTGCACGATAGGATGATAGTTTTAGAGATCACCAAGGCTCTGAAGTGCACTCAGGGAATCACTCAATATAAGGCAGTCACTTAAATTTCGACGGCCAACGTGCAGAATGGCTCGATATATTGCGTATAGCTCCGCAGTATAAATGGATGTGCCACAATGAAAACCGAATCTATATTGTTCGGTATCATAAACAAAGGCACACCCAACACCAACGGTGCACTTACTTCCGTCAGTATATGTACAAGTTCGGTCATTGTAGTTTGACAAACATTCTTAGAAAACATCTACGGATACTAGAAAAAGGCACTGCAGACTTTCGGTGTGCCGTCATCCCGAGGTTTATGTTGGATGTTGTAAGTAACTAAGGTGGGTGCACCCTTTCCCCCTTGGGAAACATTCTAGGCATTACGATATCGTGCTTATGAAGAAGCATTCGAAAGCGAACACCTGGGGCCGTGGACTAATTAAGATATTTCTATAACGTTCGTCCAGCTCGGTGCTAAAAAAAGGAGTGAACGTTGGATGCGAAGGCATGCACTTTAGCCCACAGCCATAATTTGTTAACAGAATATCGTGTCTACACTGCAGAGGGTGTTCTGCGATTCAGCATAAAGGCTGGCTACTGGACTGGTTGGAAAAGCTCCAACAGCCACACGTATACCCTGATTATGGACAGTGTCTAATCTTCTAAGCACAGATGGTCTTGCCGAAGAATAAACTATGCATCCGTAATCTAACTTGGCTCGGATCAGTGCGCGACAAAGTCTCAGCAAGACTCTCAGATCCGCTCCCCAAGATTTGCCACTTAGTATCCGTAGAATATTCAGAGAACGGTTACAGCGCGCTTTCATCTGTGCTATATGTGGTGACCAACACAGTTTTCTATCGAATATCAACCCAAGGAATCTTGTCTCATCCGCGAATGGTAGTAAAACTGTGCTAAACCGCAGCGAAGGTGGCAATCGCCTCCTGCGGTGCCAGAAGTTCACGCAGAGTGATTTCTCAGCAGAGAAGCGAAAGCCATTTTTAGAGCTCCAATCTGAGAGGTTGTCTAAACACCGCTGCAGACGGCGTTCCAAAAAAAGGTGTGCGCTGAGAAGTACAATAGATGGCAAAGTCGTCTGCGAATAAGCAGGACAATACTCCTAGGAGAATACATTTCGAGATAGAATTAATTGCTATAGCAAACAATGTGACGCTTAGTACCGCACACCGTGCGGTCCCTCATAAACTCCTGAATGAATAACGAAGGCGTCCACGTATGTTCCAGTTGTATAGGGAACGTATTATTCCTGCCCGCCAACACTTATCATAAGCCTTTTCGAGGTCAAAGAACACCCCAACGGTTTGACAGTTCTTCATAAAGCCATTATCTGCGTCGAAATCGAGACAAGGTGGTCAGCTGCTGAACGACGTCGTCGAAAACCGCACTGGGTGTTGGTCAGTAGGTTGCGAGTTTCCAGCCACCATATCAACCGTCCATTGATCATGCATTCCATCACCTTGCAAACGCAACTGATGAGGGAAATTGGACGGTAGCTGGATGGAAGAAAACGGTCCTTTCCAGCTTTTAAAATAGGTACGATGGTGGCCTCTCGCCACTTTTCTGGAAAATAGACCTCCAGCAGGAAGGCCTTGCCTTCAGGAGAGAGATGTTGCAACATTTGGACGTGTATTCCATCAGGACCTGGTGCAGAAAATTCGCGAAGATGATAGTGCATGGTCTAACTCCCTCATGGTGAAGAGTCGATTGTAATCTTCAGGATTTTTAGAACGAAAGTTGAAACCTTGCGATTCCACCTGAGCCTTAACGGAAAGAAAATCAGGCGAATAATTCTCTGAGCTAGACACTTGAGCGAAAGCACTGCCAAAAGTGTTGGCCACGTCAAGCTTATCAACAGCATCTCTTACAGCTGTTTTAAGATCGGCGATTGGCGTATGAGTCGTTTTTCCGTCCACGCGCCTTAACTTATCCCATACGATAGAGGAAGGTTGAATTGGATGACGCTACAAACTTGCTCCATGATGTCTTTTTGCTATCCTTAACAACCTTCCTAGATTTGGCACGCATCTTTTTATACTCAATCAGGTTATCCAGTGTTGGGCGACGTTGGAAAATCCTGAGAGCACGCCTGCGAGCACGAATGGCATTCCGGCATTCATCAGTCCACCAAGGTACCGGAAATCGACGACTGGTTTGGGTCGTTGACCGTGGAACAGACTGCTCGGCAGCATCAAGAATATTTTTCGTGAGGTGCTCCACTAAAACATTCACAGAGTCGTGCTCGTTGTAATAAAAGATAACCAACCGGAAGTAAAGGTTCCAGTTGGCTTGATCTATGCGCCATCTAGGTAAACGTGTGGAACATGTATCTTGTGGCAAGAGACTGATAAGACATGGAAAGTGGTCACTAGAATGTAGATCAGAGATGATATTCCACTGTAAGGAACATGCTAATGGTGGTGAAGAAACTGCTATATCCAAGTGTGAAAAACTGTTGAAAGCATCAGAAAGAAATGTAGCTTCTCCGGTGTTCAGGAGAATTAGGTTAGAATTATTCAAGAAATCAGCAATTAACTTACCTCTCGCACAAACCCGAGGTGAGCCTCAAAGTGGATGGTGGGTATTTACATCACCTACCAAAAGGAAAGGTGTTGGTAGTTGAGAAACTAGATCCCCTAAATCAGTGAGCGAGAGGTCGTCACTCGGAGGAAGGTATATATTACAAATGGTGAGTCTGGTATGTGACAGTTTAATCCTTACAGCTACTGACTGGATGTCGGACTGTAATGGAACAGATTGCGCGAATATATCATCTCTGATGAGCATCATAGTGCCTCCGTGCGCAGGTACACCCTCTTCCAATGACAGATCACAACTAACATGGGTGTACCGTTTGATTTTGAAGCTGTCTTGTGGACGGAGCTTAGTCTCTTGCAAACATACGACCAAAGGATCGTTCTGGTTAAGCAGCAGTTCAAGCTCAGGTCTATGTGTTCTTATTCCACGTAAGTTCCATTGTAGAATAGCCATGTTCTTTATAATGGGATAGGTTGTACATTGTGGTTTCTATTTTGAAGGCTGCGGAGGTCGGTTGGGTTTATTGTTTTTAGGTGTCGGGAAGATGGTCTTGCCTCTTTGTCACTGTCCTTCTGGCAGTGAGGGCAGTATCACCTTCCTCCATCTCCTCCACTTGGGAGGACCCCTTTTCCAATTGAAAATTTCGCTTCGAGTACCTCGAACCGTTTGGAAAAAGAGACCGGCGAAGATGATAGTCGCCGACCTTAGTCCTTCCCAGACGAATCCTCAGAAGAGGACCTCCGTGGACTCTTGTTTCCCTTTGTTGCTTTGGGAATAGACTTTACACTTCGTTTGAGGAAGTCAGATCTCTCATGGGTGTTCTTAAACTTTCTTTCTGTTTCTTTATATATTATTAGCTTGCCAGACTTGTTGGTCGAGGTCGATTGCTTTGGCGGGGATTTAATTTTAGCGCTTTTTACAGTTTCAGATGTAGGAGATGTTACTACTGACTTAGATGTTGAAGTCGAAGGCCTAGGAAGTGAGCTGGCTGTGAGAATCTTTTCTGCAATCGTGACCCCGTTTATATCGCAGGTTTGAATTGCGATTTCCCGACTTTGTACCGATTTAGCTACAACTGAGCTATAGGTACCACACTTCGGGACAGAGAGTTGGCGGATTCGCAAGGGTTTCCGGGCTTCCAAGAAGGACACCCCGTATTTCCTGGGCCGTCTTTTCCTCTGCAAAACGGGGAGAAATACGGGACCTTGATATAGTTAACACACGTTGGAGCTGACGTGCATCCTCCGTCATGCGAGATTTTGCCACAGTTCACACAGGTAGACTCACCATTGCAGAATCCACTGGTGTGGCCAAAGCGCTGACATTTATAGCATCTGAGCGGGTTCGGTATATACGGTCTTACCTCAATGGATTCATACCCTGCCATTATCCTTTGTGGGAGATCTA
This sequence comes from Hymenopus coronatus, assembly GCA_030762935.1. Taxonomy (NCBI): domain Eukaryota; kingdom Metazoa; phylum Arthropoda; class Insecta; order Mantodea; family Hymenopodidae; genus Hymenopus; species Hymenopus coronatus. Next base: position 59,394,570 of record CM060888.1, on the reverse strand, counting down.
CTCGGTCAAAGGTAATAAACAGGGTACGGGTAGGCACGAAGTCTCCGTTTACTTTTCTTTGAACGCGATACACAGATGTTACGCCTTGGGGAGTAAGATTTTCTTGAATGTCTTCACAGGTCAAACCGTCCAGTGCAGGCGTGTTTACCACACCGCGTGAGGAATTCAAGCTTTTGTGTACATCGACCTTTACTGGATAGCTAGCTAACATTTTGGCCTTTAGTATTTTTGCAGCCTGGGATGCTGGTTCTACTTCTACCAGGAGCGTGCCATCAAGAGCTCTTATACAAGATTTTACAGCACCAGCAATGTTATCAAGACCCTTTTGAATAACTCGACTACTTCTTTTTCGAACTCAGTACCATATTTAATGGATTTTTTTGATTTTGCCATGAAAGTAAATTTTAATTTTCATCCCCCGGGGTTCCCCACCCACCACGGAGTCCAACAAGGGGCCATCCCACTGTGATGACAGGGCTACACAGGGGATACAGCAGGCTCGCCGTCCCACTCACCCTGGAGTTCGGTATAATACCTAGTCCTGGCTGATTGACTAGGGGTGGGCTAGCCCCTAGCCTCCCGTTTAGATGAAGCAGAAACTAAAGTGGTGTATTAAGTTGCGTACCCTCCCTAGTCACTGAAAAAACAGAAGGCCCAGGCTCAGATACGCAACCCTCAACCAACCAGGATATTCCTTTCCACCGACACGGGTCTCCACGCACGGCCTACACGTGGGTGGGCATTTTGACCTAGTGACTCTCTCACCACTCAGAGGTTGTCCACTGAGGGAGTCAAGGTTGGCTCGAGACCCCGGGTGCGCCAAACCCGTACCTACCGTAGTAGGCCCCTGGGGGGAACAATTTACAATTGGATAGATGGATTTAAATGTGGCGGTACATCCGCAAATGATGAACATCGTTCCAGACGTTCAGTAGAAGCGATTTCCTCCGAAATGATTAAAAAAAAGTCCAGGATATGGTTTAAGTTTAAGTCAAAGTTCGCGAAATAGTAGAGGCCACATCCATATCGCAAGGTAGTGTTCTCAATCTTGCACCAAAAATTAGGCCTGACAAAGGTTTCGACAACATGGGTGCTGCGTTTGTTCTCAATGCAGGATAAATGTAATGTGTGATCGATTCGGAAGCTGGTTCGGCACTTTTCCGTCGATTTCCTGACGATTTCTGTGCCGATGCATAACATGGGTACACTGCTACACTCCAGAGACAAAAGTACAGTCAAAACAGTGGGTATTATTCTTAAACCCTTTAAAACCCAATCTTCATGAAATATTTTATTTTGAAGAAGGCAAGGGTGGTGAAATCTATGGAAAAAGTGTTAGTCTCGGTTTTTTGTGATACCTGCGGAATCAACTACATTGATTACTTGTAGAAAGGAAGAATGCTAAATATAGAGTATTATGCATTGTTATTGCACCAAGAAAGCAGAAATCAAGAAAAAAATGCACTCATTTGGCAAAGAAGAAGATTTTCTTCCATCAAGACAATGCAAGGTTGCACACCTGCTCAGTTTCGTTGGCCAAAATTGTAGAATTAACCTTCAAATTACTACAACATCCACCGTATTCACTAGATTTGGCCCCCAGTGACTTCTTTTATTTCCAACCTTGAAAAAATGGCACGTCTAATGAAGAGGTCACCTCCCAAATAGATACCTATTTTGAGGACTTCCAAAATCCTACTTTTTGGAAGGCTTAAAACAGTTGGAGAAATGCTGGGAAAAGTATATCAAGCTAAAAGGAGATTATGTTGTAAAGTAAAAAAAAAAAATCTACAAAAAATAATTTCTTTTTCTAAAGACTTATTTAACAGCCTTCAAATACATGAACTGTAAACAAAACATAATATCATTGGAGAAGATTACTGCACTATTGCTATGCAAATCAGAGACTGGATGCAGACAGATTATGAACTGAGGTGCCTGAGATGTTACTTGTAATGCTTGGCTTCTACCATTGCATTTGCAGATTGAAACTTTCCATCATGCATGGTCAAGTGTATTTGTTGGCTATGTAGTAAAGATAAAACAAATATTACATTATGAAGTGCTAGCAGAACTTCACTACAGAATAATAAAAACATTTTTTTCCTATGGCCATTGTGTATATTCTCTTTATTGTTATCATAATGATTATTATTACTATCATTATTGACTTCCCACCTCAAACTACCCTTTACATGGAAACTTTTTTGAAATTTTTAATTTTCTGAAAAATGGCTCTAACGGTTTTGATTAAAATACCCTACATTAATGTTATTTACATTACAAACACAACATATACAGTAGAGCCCCAGTATTTCAAGTTATTTGGGACTGAGGCTACCTTGGATTATATAGAAATATCATTAAATCAATGGACAATTCATGAATAAATGTTTAATCACCATAATAATAGTTAATGATAAATAGAAATTCAATATAGTACTTACTGTGTTATATGGTGGCCTCACTACAGTACAGTATGTACAGTACATATTACCAACAACAACAAGTCAGTCTGTTAATCCTGTAAAATGCATATTTTTGCTTAAGCATATTTTAATGACCACTGCTGCTAAGTAGAGATCACTGTAATGCCACAATATTTTTTTGGGAGCATGGTATGCACTGTACAGTTGATTGACATGTGGTCCCAATTAGTGAAGGGTCAACAAAGAAAGAGCAAATGCACTCCTCCAAATCTAAAGATACCTTGTCAATCTCTAATAGAACAACTTTAGCAGTTTGAGGCCAAGGCTATTTCTGTGCATTATGAATGAAACCCTATGTGGAATGGTTTAACCTGTATTGTACATGGAAAATTTAAAGAAAAGTTCAAAATGCAACACATTTGGAAGTGTATAAAATATACATGCGAACAACTTTTGAAGCAGGATTTTACTCTAATTTTATGTAAAATTGTAATCTTCTTAAGACCAGTTTGAAGTTCACGGAACCTCGAAATATCGGGGCTCTACTGTATCTTGATAGACAGAAACTACACAAAAATGCAGATCTTGTTAAAACATGCAATTATCCCATAAACATGTTTTTTTTGTTTTTTGTTTTTTTTCAGTTGACTATTTCCAAGATATTCCTTTTATTGGTTTCAGTTTTAAAATAGGTACTTAAACTTTTCTCATACACGAATTTGTCAACCTTGGCCATGCAAAGAAACAAATTTCAATCTCAGCAATTAGCTTTTAAAGCATTTGACTATCGCTTTATTCTAGTGTGTACTACCTTTTACTTACAAGGAAATAAGTAATAAGATCATTACTGCTAATGTTTATCTTGTTTACCAAGAAGTAGATGGAAGAATAATATTTGAACAATATTTTATTACAATGTAGGAAAGTCTTGTAAACGGAACATATCAGATATTTCATTGAAGCATTGTTGCTTTTAGACAATGAGATTGTTTTTACATTCTACTGTTGCAATACCTGCAGGTATTATGTAAAGATTTATGTTGTAAGGAATATCTTTTTTCACTGATGGTTCATTCAGATACTCTTTTACCATTTTCACACATGCTACATTATGGATTTTGTTCATTCTTAATAATCTTGTTCACTTTATTAACATATTTAGGTTAATACATCATTGACAGAATTAATGTTCCCCATCCTAAAACAGCACACTGGAATGGAAATGGAATACTGGGGAATTTCTCTCTGAATATATATTGTGATCCTGCATTGAGATTTACAAAAAGATATTTTTTTATACATCAGAAATTAATGAACTGACAAAGAATTCATTTCTGATCGTTTCAGAAACCACTTTAAATGCATGAGCTAAACTCATTACTTGAATGATATTAGGATAAAAAGTCAAAGAAGCTGAAGTGATCATATATGAAGCAGCATCAGTATAAACAACAGAAATTACTGTCATCCTTGGAAGATACCAAACTTAAATACCAAGTTTGGTATTTAATGGTCTTTTTATTTTTGAGCTATGTTGTCAATGCATGCACGCACGCACACACACACAGACCTTTGTACAAAAATCTGATGTGTTCCATTCACATGACTTTCTCTACATCGCTGTAACAAATTATTGTTAAAAAGCTTATGGTTCTATTTATGTCATGCTAATCCAGAAAAATTAGCAGAAATAGTCTTATTATTTGCTTCTTTGTAAGTAGAAGTGAAATAGGGGAGTACCATAAGTTAAAGTGATAGTCAAAAGCTGGTTGCTATATGACTGAAGTTCCTTTATTTGTATGGACAGGAATTGACAAATTCCTGTATGAGAAATATACAAATTTTTTAAAGCTGAAACCAAAAACGAGGAAAATCTAAAAAATGATCAACTCCACAAAAAAATTATATATATAACATAAATTATGTGTTTTAATATGCTCTACATTTTTTGTGCTGTAAGTTTTTGTCCATCTCTTACGGTTTAGCAGTTATGCAAAATTCTGTAAAATTGATCCAGAATAAAGTAGCCTTCAGAGGCTATTCCCATAAAATTCAAGATATACATTTTATTTGTCAGGTAAATATCTTTATTATACAATATTTTAACCAAAATCGTTAGAGCCATTTTTAAGAAAATCAACATTTTCGAAAAAAGTTCCAATGAAAGGGTAGTTGGGAGTGGGGGAATTTTCTTGAAAATCTTCGTGTCACATCCTTGGAAGATACCAAAGTTAAATACCAAGTTTGGTATTCAACGGTCTTTTCTTTTTTGAGCTATGCTGTTCACAGACATACACAGACCTTTTTCTGAGAATGCTTTTTTTGGATTCAGGGGGACCTAAAACATGTATTTCCGGTGAAATCTCTGTATCAAATTTTTGGGTGCAATACAATACCTCCTCTATACACTATGTAGATGGTACATGTAGTGAAAGTAAAAATGCTTTTTTTTGGATTGAGGGAGACCCAAAACATGTATTTCCAGTGAAATCTCAGTATCAAATTTTTGGGTGCAATACAATACCTTCTGTATACACTATATACTTAGTATGTGTAGAGAAAGTAAAAAAGCACTCTTTACTATCATATTACTTTCTCTACACATACAAAGATTTTCAAGTAAATCCCCCCACCCCAAACTACCCTTTACATGGAAAAAAATTCAAAAATTTTGATTTTCTCAAAAATGGCTCTATCTATTTTGATTAAAATCTCTTATATTTAACATATTTACATGTCAAGTAAAATGTGTATCTTGAATTTTCTGGGAATAGCATTTAAAGGCCTCTTTATTCTGGATGATTCTTATTTAATTTTGCATAACTAGTAAACTGTAAGAGATAGATTAAAAACTTACTGCACAAAAAATGTAGATCACAATAAAACACACAATTTATGTCATACACATTTTTCTTGTGGAGTTGATCGTTTGTGAGATATTTCTTGTTGTTGGTTTCAGCTTTAAAAAACTTGTACTTTTCTCATACAGGAATTTGCCAACTCCTGTCCATACAAGCAAAGGAAGTTCAGTCACATAGCAACTAGCTTTTGACTATCACTTTAACTTATGGTACTCCCTTATTTCCCTTCTACTTACAAGGAAACAAGTAATAATTTCTGCTAATTTTTCAATGAGGTTGAAGTAAATAGAAGTATAGATAAACTTTTTAACAATAATTTGTTGCAGAGATGTAGAGAAAGTTATGTGAATGGAATATATCAGATATTTTACATAAATAAATTTAAAAGCTTAATGTTTTGATTCAACAAATTCATATGAAAATTATAATTCTTGATGTAAGGTAGGACCTTTTTCATTACTAAAATAACCTAAGACAATGAGGAAACAAATCTCCTACTTAGAATGCTGTTATTTGGTTACTTCCATTCTTCTTAATTAAAGAAAGTAAAATTCAAAGGTTCTTTGAAAAATGTATACAGTCACAGAGTACCTGTGGTTTCGCATTTTATGAATATATCCCTCACTTTCTTTAAAAAACTATTTACAGGTATAATTGAATAGTCTTGGAATTCTAGTTTTCCTTCCAACCGAGTTTCTTTACTTTTACTAAATGTTGACTCTACAATCAAACACATTAATGAACCATGAAGGACTTTTCTTAAGATTCTCTCAACAAGCATATAATGGTGCCAATGTATTTACATGAATGCACCGTGCTTCATAATAATTCTGTATAAGGTATGCAAAATATGCTTATTTTGGATACCTCCCATTTTGCTGCTGCTAATTATTTTATTAAGCATTAATCTATACATTTAATTTTCAATTTTTTGAGCATGGCCATTCTATTTAAGTTTATTACCTAATGAGTCTTAAAAATTCAATTTTTAATAATTTTAAATTTACTTGGTGAACCTTTAATTTGGATTTATGGTCTAATTACTACTTATTGAAATATATTTATTTTCTTTTCAAAAATTTTAAAACAAAACAAAAAATCTGATGTGAAACACTCACATGACTTTCTCTAGCTGCTCTACAAACTTCTTACTAAAGATTATTCTTCTTTCTACACAATGCTAATCAAGATAAATATTAGCAGAATGTTCTTATTATTTAGTTCCTTATAAGTAGGAGGGAACTAAGGGAATACACTAGGATATATGATAGTCAAATGTTTTAAAATCCATCAGTCATTGCAAATTGCTTCTTTGCTTGGTCAGGAATAGAACAAAAGAAAAACGGACACTTCCTCTCTAAGAAAAGTATAAATACTTCACAATTGAAACCAAAAGCGAGGAATATCTTTCAAACAGTTACCTCCACAACAAAAACGTAAAGTACATAAATTGTGTGTTTTGACGAGATCTATCTCTTATGGTTTAGCTGTTAAGCAAAATTCATCCAGAATAAAGAGATCTTTAGAAGCTATTCCCAAAAAATTCAAGATATAAATTTTATTTGGGATCTAAATAGTTTTAATATAAAGAATTTTAATCAAAATCATTAGAGCTATTTTTCAGAAAGTCAAAATTTTCGAAAATTTTTCCATGTAAAGGGTAGTTTGTGGTGGGAGGATTTTCTTAAAAATCTTTGTGTTGTATCCTTAGAAGATACCAAACCTAAATACCAAGTTTGGTATTTAACAGTCTTTTCGTTTTTGAGCAGAACTATCTCAGACAGACAGACAGACAGACTGACAGGCAGACATATACATGGACCTTTTTCTAAAAATACTTTTTTTGGATTCAGGGGATTCAAAAACATATATTTCCATCTTGGTATCAAATTTTTGGGTGCAATATATTACCTTCTCTATACACTAAGTACATGGTACATGTAGAGAAAGTAAAAATGAATAAATAAATACCTATAATAAGAGCTGTAGCTTTTCCTGGTGGCGTAAACTTTTGAAGTTCTCTCGGGCTTCCAGCCAGGTGTAGATATGGTGAGGCACCAATGTTTCGGGAGCATACATTGTTCCCGTCTTCAGGGTTACTGGATGAATATAACCGATGTGGTCTTCTTATATAGATATGTTTGTGGGTTCCATGTGGGTCAATCAGCATGCCAAAACATGGCCAGTGAGGTAGAATGGAGCACAGATGTGAAAGAAAACACTGCAATTCAGGAGTCTCTTCTAAGGGTCTGATTTGTGTTTCTCTGCTGGTTTTTTTGCAGGTCTAAGGCCGGTTTCCAAGCATTGCTCAATTATAATCCTGAATCTCTGTTGAGATTGCATCTTTCTGAGGTAATAGCCAGTGCTTCTTTTACCCTATATGGCCAGTATTCAGTCACCTTGGCAATAATTGTGGTGTTATTAAAGTCAGCCTTGTGGTCATTTTCAAAACAGTGTTCCGCCAGACCTGATTTTTCAGGTTGCATCAGATGGATGTTTGCTTCATGTCCTTTGATCCTGGTGGCTATTGTTCTTCCAGTTTGCCCAATGTAAGGGACCCTGCATTCACATGAATCTGGTAGACCCCTGGCACTCTTAGTCCGAGGTTGTCTTTGACCGGTCTGACTAGATTTCTGATTTTGGGTGGAGGGACATGTATTGTTTTGATGTTGTGTTTCACTAATACCCTGCTGATTATACTTGATAGCCTGCCAGTGTAGGGGATATGTGCAGTAGCCGTTGTTGTGAACTGATGTCAGGAAGTTTCTTATGTGAGACTCTAGAGATGGAGGCTTTGATGTCGTGCACTGTGTAACTGTTCTGACAGAATGTGTAACTGAGGTGTTTGAATTCTTCTTGTAAATACCTTTTTGTACCACAAATATTTGATAATTTAAACATTTTAGATGTGTTTGAATTCTTCTTGTAAATACCTTTTTTTTATACCACAAATATTTGATAATTTAAACATTTTAGCTGGCTTTGTGTATTCACTAATGAAGATCTTACAAAATTATTAAAATTTAATCATAGCTGATGTGCATGGAACAAATTATATCTTGAAAAAATATGTTGGAGAAAAATATGAAAGATGCAGCAGAACTTTTGCATTTACATGCATTTAAAAATGCTGTAAGAAAAACATAACACAAATAAAAATATAGAGTATTTAAAATTTTAACATTCAAAATATCACTTCTGCCATTCTTCCAAAGTATTTCTAATGTATCCATTATCTTGTTTAACTGCAGTTTCAATTTCCAAATATCATCAAATTACAAAAAATATCTCTACATGGTTTACATATAATATGTATGAGATAACATTAAAAAAATTTAAAAAACATGTAATGAACTTTTGGTATTCTCACAGATTTATCCAATCGTTACAAGAGGTGGTTCAGCCTAAACCATTAAAAGACAGCAATTGGCAATGTATGTCAACTCAACTGAAAGACTTATAATAACAATTACATAATAAACTGTTACTTATTTCAGAATTTCTCTGTTCTTTAGTCAGAGTCTTTGAGACATATAACCAACCTGTGCAAGAGCAATTTGTTTGTGTAACATTGCCCTTTGCACTGTCTCAAAAGACTCTGAACAAAGAATATTACACACAAAGGGTTTCATATGGAAATGGGAAGGAACAAACATAAAACACTACCTAAAAGAGAATTATATGTTTTAATTTTAGAAAATATTCACTATACTGCATCAACACAATATTTAGAATACTTTAAGCATAAATAATTATTTAAAATTGGCAGTGGTTCATAAATCAGTACAAAAACAAGTAATTTAAATCATAACTGGAATGCACCAATATGAGATAGCAGTATGCAGTGCAAAATTTTGGAAATGTTATATATATATTTAGTATTGACAACACCATTCTAGGATTCTGACATCACTTACGTGAAATCTTTGGCACACAAAAATTTACTGAGTACCTCAATGAAAGTCTGCAGTTTTAGTTATCTATTTACTTTTATGCAAATATATTATATGCAAGCTATCACAGAATCCCTTTTAGCATTTCATTACTTCATATTACATAGCTTGCTCCAGTACATAATATTTTATGCTAAACTTGCAGTGGAAAAAATTAGCAGTAGTGAGAGAGGCATTATCATGATATTTTAGGGTTGGTCATCTCAACAGTTATTTGGGAAATTTAATTCTCAAAACCATGTGTTTAGAAGCTCAACAACAGCTGATTCAAGCACATGTCATTCCAATGTACCTCATTATATGTGTAAGTAAATAAACTTATTCGAAAGATATTTAGAGTGAAGTTAGTAAATCATATGAAATAATCATTTTTGCACTCACAGTAGCAGAAGTAGCTGGAAGTATCTTTTTTTGTGACCTTACAGAACCATGAGTATAAAGAAGTGAATTACGAGATGGTAGGAGTAGGGTTGAAGTGCTGGAAAATTGAAAGAGTAGAGTAACAATTTTGATAGAACACACCATGCCTTCTCTTTCAGTGCACCCTCAATATAGTGGGATAGTTGTAACACTGTTCTCCAGTTCCTTGTAATAATGTAGTACATGTTTCAGAAGCATTTAGTTTACACACCACTACCTCCATTTCTATAAATCTGTGAGTCTTTTGCTAGTTGATCCATAGCTGAAGATGGGAGAAGAAGTTCTTGAAACATGTACTAAGTAAATTACAAGTAAATAGAGTGCAGGTTACAGTTTGATTAGTACATCGTTTCATGTAATTAAACCTGCCTTAATTTATGCATAAAATGTAATTATATATATATATATAAAAGTTTTATCAGCTTACTACAAAAATACTGAAATTCTCATCTGATTAAGTGCTGACCTTCTGATTCTGAGGTTGTGGGTTTAAACCCAGCTAGACCGATAGTTTTTAAGTATGCTTAAAAGAGACAGTCCCACGTCAGTAGATTCAGATCATGTAAAAGAACTCCTGCAGATACAAATTCTGGCACACCAGCAATGTTAACATGATTCCAGGAATTGACAGCAATAATAAGAATATTTTTTATAATTGTTGTAAAAATTAAACATTCTCAATAATATTTGATTTAATATATACCAGGAATTTTTTAATTTCTTGGCGTTATTTTATCAGAGAAATGTTCAAATTGGATAATAAATCAGGAAAAGCATGGGGAAAATGCATTTAACAGGAAACTGCATTTAAGCAAAATAAAAGTGTCTTCATTCAAATTAAAAAGCATGATCGGCAAAGAAGTAGTTTTATTTCTGTAATATACCACATCAATAAAAGTATGCAGTTTCATGAAGATCCAGGTATAATCATCAGGGTCCACCGCCTATTGCACAATGTGTAGTAAGAACAGGCATTAAATGCTACTAAAAAGATGGATTATTAATGAGACCAAATGAACTCACCATCCTAAGAATTAAGAGTTATCTAAAATTTGTCTTTTAAGAAAAAGAAAAAGCCACTAAAAATATATATCTCAACCGCTATGATATTTAAACTTGGGGCCCATAGATTGCTGGCTGATAAACTACCTATTTCACCACAGTCTTCCATTAGAGATATAAATAAATACATAGTCACATAGATATTTAAATAAAAACAGACATATGTTATTTATATTGATGATTGTTACCATTTATGATAATTTATGTTAAGGGTTATAGAAATGTTTTAACAGAAATCCAAACTTTAATCTAAACATAATAAAATGATATTTCATTTAACAAACAAGGGATGCAATTACCTATTACACTGCTGTGCACTTTTAAAAATAACCTTGATTTATAAGAAAGAATAGAGAAGCACTGCTCTCCTCACAGTGTCACAATCACAATGTTCAAGAACAAGTTGATTCCAATTTTTTTGTATTGTGATATAATCACAGATAGATCACATAGTGACACATGCTGGAAAGTATAATTTAGTGCTAGCTTTAGAGTATGATCATGAACATCCCAAAATTTAGCACTGCATATTATTTCAACCAAATGGTATTTTATGGGACCATAAGGAACAGAGGATAATCTGAAGATTAATTTTACAATTTTACCACTGAGTTTAGTTGTCACAAAAGACTTATGGCTTATAAAATTATGAACTTTCTAGATAACATTAACAATGAAACAGTTCTATAATACATAATAGAAAGTACATGACATGATACGAACGCATACCAAAGCATACTGTCTGCTTGTTCACTTTGTTACAATGCATAACAAATGCAATATAAAGCATTGTTACTATTTCAAAATAAGTACCAGATTGCTGCTTTGGTAATAACATTATATTGTCCTTTCTAGATTTATCTAGAACACAATGCTGAAAGATGACTCTGAATTTTGGCTTCCTTAGATGATGACCACAAAAAGATTTGTGCACATAAAGAATCTCACAGAAATTCACAATTATGTATGACGCAATTCAGGCTTATCTTCATCTCTCCCTTGATACTTAAATAGTTTGTTATGAAAAATGGAATGGCATATATACAATGCAGTGTCTTTCCTTTAGGAATAAGTCTTCCTCTTGCCTCAGCATATTAGTCATCAATTTGTTTTGTTTATGCTTTTTGAGAAGACGAAGTACACTTAGGATCCTATCACTCACACCACTGGAGGACTGTTTTAAACCTTGCAGTCAATAGTAACACACATATAAATGTACACACAGCTGGCACACAGCTCTTCTATTGAAACACTCATTTGTGCTACACAACATACTCCTGCTTATAGTATGTCAAATGTTACCAAACAAGAAAAAACTTGCAAAAACACATTAACTTTAAAGTATCACAGATTAGCGAGCAATAGTAGAACATAAATATGGCAAAATAAAAGTCTACTTTGGCTCACGTTTTTGACCCTCAACAGCTCTACATAGCTACAACATTCAGGAAACATTCCTATCAAGTAGGTTTGAGATGTAAATTCTATAAAATAGTTTCACATGTGTTTAGCAGACATCAAGATATTAGTAACATCACTGTTGTAGATCCATAGCATAAACATAATTTGCACAGCATATCTGATAGTCAGTCTTGTGTGCTGATGCAGCCTGCGAGAGATCAGCAGTGAGTTTCTAGAACATTCATACTCACAATAACAGAATGGCTGCAAATAGAAAGCACCATTATTTCTTGCAGCTGAAAAATGTCTTATCCATCTTTGCTGGGTAATATTAATGTTTGTTGGCACAGTTATGTAAGTTCAGTTCAATTTAAAAAAAATAATGATACAAGCTGTTCAGAAATTCTCATTAGAAACTCTTATAACTTTTACACTGGACTGAATACTCAGTGCTATGAGTATGAACACACATATTCAGAGGCATGCTGTTTTCTCTTTCACAATTATAACAGTTTCAAATTAAATGTTTAAATCTTCCATTTTCGCTAGCTGAAAGATATGTCTCAAATTCACTCATACCGGTTATACAACCAGATTGACAAAGTGCAGGATGCCTATATTATCTCATTACTATGACATTAATATGATTTTTCCTCCCATTTTATGCCTATAAAACTAATGTGGATTCCATTCGACTCTTAAAAAGGAAGAAGAGGACTAAAATACCTGAAACAGGGATTTTCAATGAATTTACTTTTTTTTCTTTTCATTCTTTCTTGCTTTCTTAAAGTTATTAACAATTACCAGTTATTTATAAGAATCCACTTCAGTGCAACTGTACATGTTACACTGCTACAAAGTTGTTTGCACCTTTTTATAATGCAATGCAGCATTTGAACAGGTCCTTGCAAAAATGGGCTAGCCATAAAATTTTTTATAAAATTTTGGATTGCTGCACTCACATGCCTTTCTCTTCTCACTTTTGTAAAACTATCCTTACAACTATTCTTCTTGGATCTACTTCATGTTAATTGAGATAAACATTTGCAAAACTGTCTTAGTATTTCCTTGCAGGTAAAATGGTATTCTGGCAATACAGTAGGTTTTAAACAAGTCAAATCTTTTAAGAGCAGGTTGCTATGTGATCTAAATTCAATTCTCTTTACATGGCTGAAAGAGAGAGAAAGACTTAACATTTGAGAAAAGTATAAGCTTTTCAAAATTCCAACCAATAAAAAATGATTAAGCCCCCCCCCCCCAAAAAAAAAAAAAATTATTTTAATAATTGTTTGCTTTAACGAGATCTAAATTATTTGTATAGTAAGATTTTACCTATCTCTTACCATAAAACTTATGCACAAGAAAAGCTGCAGCTGTATAGCATAGAAACAGTGTGTTTCTAAATATGGGTTTATATACTCATAACATTATGTATGAAGTTCCCTCAACAAATCTTAGTATTCTGTAATGGGAATTTCTGAACATTTATATTAAGTAAGGTAATCCTGTACACTGTACTTGTTGCAATGCTAGCATTTGTCAGTTTTCAGATTGGTATTGAGGTTCCTTGGCAAAATAAATATAATAGTTCTGATAGTTGCAGAGCCAATAAACTTCTGGGTTTTACAAAGAAGTGCTCCAAAATGATGCTCTCAAATGGAGGAACTCAAATGCTACATGCATACATGACCATAAAGTGATAGCACTACAGTAAGACCTCATTCACAATGAAAAGTGAATGCAGACAAAGTCTTAGAGGAAGATTTTGTACCCATGTTAACAGCTGAATCATGCCTGCATTTTTTATTGCATTTAATTAAGTAAAATAATCATGCTGTTGTTTCCAATGTTCCCCTTCACGTGATGACTGAACTGATTTATTAGCTGGAAGCACCTATTGTTACCTGCAATGATAAGATGGCAATGGAAAAAGAGGACTTCCAGCTTTTTCTGTGAACTCCAAATGTTGTTGAACTTTGGAAATACTGAACTTGTCAGAGTTGAAGGCCTAGATAAGAGCAACTTAAAATTATCTCTCCATAGCAGAGAATTGAACTGTGATACTCAATATGATTGCTGCAAGAAACTAGTAAGCTACCCTGGTGCCTATAAAATAATGATTATTATATTGATTTCTTCTATTGATTTCAATGTTTTATTTTCAATATTCTAGCCAATAGTATAGCAATTTGGCTGCATTGAAGACTGTTAGTTTGAAAGTGTCCGACTGACCTATTGTTTTATAATTGAAATTGTTCTAAAATAACCATTTCATTACCTTTTCCCCACCTCTATTAGCTAATGATAACGAAGATAAAGGCATTGAGCTTTGTCAGTTTCTGAATAACAGCACTATTTTAAAAGCTACCAATGGTTATATACCTACAAGTAGGAAAGGGGCCCAATAAAAAAAACTTTTAAATGGAAAAAAATTCATGAACAAAAAACAGAGGATCAACCAATATTGAAGTTGATGCAAGTCAATGTAAGCATGATCAAATTGATCTAATTAATCAGTATATAAAGGCAGTTTTATTACATTATTGCATTGCCTCCTTAGCGCAACTGCTTGCCAAGCAGGAGGCCCAGGTTCAATTTCCAGTATCAGCATGGGGTTTTCTCCTGCTGGGAGACCTGTTCCAGGATGCACTTGCCTTGTGAGGCCCCTGGGGGGGGGGCAATAGAGGAGCTACTTGAGGAAAAAGCAGCAGTTCCAGGTTGTGTAGTCCACATTAATTGGCCAGAAGGGACTTGGGGTACTAACCATGTCCCACCCTACAGTGTTGTGCCCCATCTATGATGCCTGCCAATGTATTGTTTGAGCTCTCACTAGAACTCCCAAAAAGATTTAAAAAAACTGTGGGCAACTATGGTGATTCTCAAAAGTTAAGTTTTGGTATGCAGTTTCTCTTGCATTTACTCTTTCTGTCTTAGAATAGTACAGAATGTTACAATGCATATTTAAATAAAAAAGAAGTAATTAGTGGATGAAGTAATGAACAGTGTGCAATAAATCATATGTTCCACTTTATCAGTCTCACCAAGCTCGTTAACATTTTCTTTTTTTCTGTTTCTTGAAAACTGTACTATAGCTTTTAAAAAGCTGGACATAGGAATTTGAATGTAAGGCTTAATACAACAAATATATAATGTATATTCACGACACATCCATCATTGCCTATATCTCAAAAATGATAAAGACTGATGTTTGTTTAATATCAGTATTTTAACACATCATAAAGGCCTCTTTCACATCAACAGGGATTCAAGGGAAAGTTTACTAGTTGATTCATAGATTACTTCCGGAATAAGAACCTACAAGAACCACAGATATAATATTGATCAAAGCCAAATAAGTATTCAGGGCAAAATTGCAGATAAAAGTTAATTCTTTCAAAACTGTAAGTTCTAGTTAAACGATTCATTTTTAGTGGTGCATTGTGCATGCTAAAATGTGGTAAACTAAGCAAGATACTTTAGTAGTAAGTAACACAAAAGAAAATTGGATATTTCTTTCTGTCTGCAGCCACTCTGCATTACATGGTACACTATTACACATAATCATACGAAAGATGAAAACCCTGGAAGGGGTGCTCTGGATCTAGCCATGTTGTTCATTATTATCTGCCCTCCATTAAGACTCATGACTGCACTTCCTTCAGGTTCTGAGTCAGTATAACTTGAATAATTACGCACAGGTTTTTGTCGTTTCCAGGACTGCCGAAGTGAATCATTTACATTCGCATAATGATTCACAAATGAATGTGGATCTGATCGCTCACTTTCATTTTCGCTTTCAGAGCCCTGCAAACAGAAAACATTTGATAAGCATTTTATGTAGTATATCTAACTCTGTGTTGAAATCTTAAATTTCAGAAGAATCAAAAGAATATTAATTAAAATTTAAATGTGACATATCTAATATTTTTACACAAATGAGTGTAACAATAATGAGTTATTTTATTAATTATTCTAAATTATTGAATTAAGCCTGTGCAAAGATATATATTTTAAAGTAAGGTCTATTATGCAATAATATAAAAACTACTGAATATTTTGTATAATTAACTTTTTATTTCATTATACTTTCCTTAAGGTTTCTTTCTACACAGTTTTCACAATTGTTTAAATCCTTGTATGTAACATGCATTTTAATGGCTCCTTCTCAGAGAAGTTTGCTGCCATCACATATAACCTTAATGTACTGTATTTGGATTGTTTGTTTAATATGAGATTAAAACTGGTGATGCAGAAGTGTATTCTTCTTCACAGTTTTGAAAACAGTTGTTAACCTGATGTTTGCCAAAAACAGGTGACTCATTATTTATTTTCTTTTAAATTTATTTATTGGACAGCATCCGAGTATAAGTTGCCCTCCATGGTGAAGTGGTTGACATACTAGTCTCTAAAACCCAAGATTTCAGGTTCAAACCTGGCTAAGGGTGGTTAGTTTGACATCCTTTAGAAGAGAAGAAAAGCTGTTGGTCCCATATAATGTTTATTTGCAAGTAAAAGAACCCCATACCTTGAAGAAGAAAGTTTGTGGGCAAAACTCTGCCATTTCGCATCAGCAAGCACTGATTTCACCCTATAGTGCCATCTGTGTGCAATAAGCTGATCCTGTGTCACCATGGTGCATAGCGGAGAACTCACTAACCAGAAATTCAAGTCTGCTCATGGAAACATTGTAATGATACTCTATGTTTCACTTAGGAGCTACAGGAAATTAACTATTAATCCCAGTATAAGGAGTATTTCATCTATTTAAAACAATGATTATTTATGTTCTTCAAAAAGCTTTTGCACACATGCAAAAGAGATTATCAAAGCTCATTTTCAATACAGAAAGCTGTAACTCCAGAAACAGTTACACATTTCCTAATACTGGAAGAAGTCTTGAGATGAGGTTCTAGAAAAACTTAATGCTCTGCTACAAGTGTTCATGACATTGATAACTGGTAGAAAATAATATGATGTTGAAGAATTTGTGAAAAATAAGCTATAAAAATGTTTAATAGTTGGTACTTTATTGCAAAATGGGCCTTACTTTAAAAACTCCATTCATAAAATAATTTACTACTAACTAAACAAAAAAATTAAGTGAATAATATAACTCACCTGTGAGTCTGTAGAGCTGATTTCTGATGGCTTTTCAGTAACACTACTATCATCGGGATTTTCATCGTATCCTTTAAGACTCTCCTCATCACTATGGTAAGCAACAGATGCAGGTGATGGTCGTGGAGGTGACTTTCCCAACATAGGAGGACCTGGGGGTTGATGGTGACCAAGAGATTTGCGCCCCAAAGTGTTGCGCTTGCCTAGGGTTCCACAGCCTCCAGCACTCATTGGAGGTGCCCCCGCTCTTTGGGATCGATACAATTCCATTGCTAACTCTTGACGATCATCCAAATCCATTGCCATGGACTCCTCCAGTGTCTTTTGTGCTTCTTCTGCAAGAAAAGGAAAATAATGATAAGAACCAAAATGCATTTCTGTTAGACTAAAGTACTAGTTTTCCTACAAAATTATCAGCAGCACTACACATGCTGTATGCTTCCCACATGTTTATCTATCAAGGGAATAGCTTCAAACTGAACAGATGGTGTAACTGCTAACTTTGCCTTGAATATGCTGTGCAGTCTTTAGAGTGGATGATAGTAAGAAGTTCAAACACACCACATCAACACATACAATACAATGATGGTTGAAAATAATTAATGATTTTCTATACCAACAGATGGCCAAGGTTATTAAGTAATTGACTCATGAATGAGGTTCGCTGTTCAAATCCTGTCAGGACTGTACTTTAAACTTAGACCTGAAACATTCCCTTTGCCAGTTATAATTTAATTTCATGTATCCTCAGTATCCACTGGCTACAGTGCCATGTATAGTAAGAACACCATTAAACACTTTCTAAAATATAGGATGTACCTCTATTTATCCATGTTTTATTTTATTTTGTTATAAAAATGGTTTCATAACAAGGAGCAGCAGGTTCTTAATTTAAAATTCAATTACACAGTCTTTATAATGAAAGCTCAATTCAAGAACTAGAGCAGTGATTGAAAGAATAAAAAAAGAAAAAACTTGGAAATGTTTCAACAGTATGTCTGAAAACTAATCGATGGTTGATTACACAAATGGATATTGAGTTTGTAATATTGCAGAACTAATGAAATTTATCTAGCAGACAAGTTAGAATAAATTATGTAATGACTCATGTTTAAGCAACAGACAGATTGACTTTTATTTAATATTTGTTTTTCCAACTCTGAGGTTCGAAACTATCTGCCTCTTACATTTCTCCATATGCAATGCATGCCATGGAACAAACCATTAAATAATCTTTTATTACTTACGTTTATATTTGTAACTTTTGCTCTTCACACACAAAACAGCAATTATCATTATGATTATGATTATAGATGTTGCTGCCAATGCAACCATGAACCATGTCTGACGGTAAAAGGGCTTCTGCTGTAAATACCCATATTCAAGATACAGCTTGGATGGAGTGAGTACCTGTGAACAACCAATATGCACAGTAAACCTTAATAACATTCCAATAATGAAACAAAATGTGCTTCAATTTAATGCAGTTCTCCCTCCTCTTCCCAAAACAGCAGTCATTTATTAGAGGGGGGAAAAAAAAAAAATATATATAGAGACAGATCTTAAGAGTTTTTAATACTATTTATAACAATACATATGTTTTATGTGTTGCACTTATGCACACAGTTTTTAAAAATAATAATTTTAACCTTGAGGGCAAAAACTTTGTAGAAGTTAGGGAGGTTGCAAAGTTAAGTGAAAGCTGCAAAATGAAACAGTGTAAAATATACACTTTACAGTAAATAAAACATTGTTTTAAAAGATTAATTACAGAAATGATAATAAATAAATAAACAATAATACTTTCATATTCGAGTTATTACAATCCTGATATGAAAATTCTGTAAGGAATACAATGCTGTTTTACAACTAAAGTTTTGCAGCTCTGTTGAAAGTTTCTCTTTTAATTATATTATTTATTTTGGTGGTTTATTATAGAAATTTATACTAGGCTATAACATATGAATTTTGTTTCACTGATGGATTTATTTACTGTATTTCTATGATAGTCACCATTGTTTCTGGTACCCAGTAATATCTTCTATTAGTATCTATAATTTGTACTCATAGAAACTATAATTTCAATTTATTTGGTTTATTACAATGTTGATATATGTATTATATATAATTTTTATGAATCTGAATTATATTTACATATAAATTAAATTATTAATTTGATTTTTTTTAAATATTATAGCTTAATTATTAATATTTTGATAATAAATTACTAAACAATAATAAACTAATCCTAAACCATCTCACTTAATATTACAAAACTCATAAATAATAAAGATGTTCAATCTAACAATAAAGTTATAACAACAGATATAATCATTATACTACTACTAATAAAGTAGTTATAACATGATTCCCTTTGTTTTAACTTAAAAATGATGTCAAATTATACAACCATTTTTTCCCCCTCATTTCTTATATTACAGCCTCATAATTCAGTACCATACAAGAGATAAGTATATGTTAAAACTGATTACAACTAATTGTACTTTTATTCAGTACTGTATTGCATTTCTTCTCTATGCTACTATGCTCGTTGACTGCTTTGTCCAGAACTCACAGTGAAGCTGAACTTGCGAGCCTCTCTCTTTTATAGCCATCAGTGATGTGGCCACAATTTATAGAAGTAGAGAATATGCTAGTGTGTGTTCACACACCCAGGTAGAGTGAGGTACTGGGGCTGCTCTGCACGTGTTAAATTTACAGCCTCTGACTGCACATTGCAACAATTAGCCACAAACAACAGAAAGTAGTCATTCACACATGTGCAGCAATTGCATGCTGGCAAATACAGTCACACTATATATTTATCAATGTTTTACTATTTAAATAATTTGCCATTCTCTTAAGTTTGTAATAACTTTTATACATTTTTTGCAAGTATAATGATGAATGATGTGATGATGCAACTTATTAAAAATATTTAGTTTCATAATCAAATTTGATTTATTTTCTCGTTTCTGTCAATTCAGTGACCTTAGATATACAGAAGCAGAATTGTATGTAACACCTTATGGGTTTGAAATTTTGCAATTATGCAAAGAAACTTGTAACAATAATGTGATTAATATTAATTTAAAAGAATCTGAATCAGTTTTTATAACACAAACATCACTTAGTAATTACTTACTGGGACCGGTTTCTGGAACACTTGTTCCCATTTTCAACCCTTAATTCCAACCAGCTTATAAACAACATATTTAGATGTCTGGGAGAAGATCTATATCATGAAGAAAAACAACCATTGATTTACTGCCATACAGCGGCCTCTGGAAGTTCATAAATCCAGCACCAGATACTTACACACGTTATGCACTTCCACCCTCAACACTGACACCAATGAAGCAAGATTTAGTCAGAATTAAGGGTTGAAAATGAGAACAAGTATTCCTAAAACTGGTCCCAATAAGTAAATACTATGTGATGTTTGTGTTACAAAAACCAACTAAAATTCTTTAAAATTAACGTTATGGGTTATTCATATGAAACTTTATTTTTATGTTTCTATTCCCTGATACTTGCATACGTATGTGTACAAAATGATTTCTGGAACTGAAAATTTGGGCCAAATTACATTCAATTTATACTTCAGTATATGTCTAAAACATTGTGATGGAGGCATCAATTCCTAAGGATGGCCACAGAACTGACAGACTCAATTTTATTTTATTGACATAGCTGATATACCAAAATGTAATAAAAAAGTCTTACTGTAGACTAGTTCTTCAAATTCTTTCTTTGCTCTGAATCTTATTATTTAATGAGAGCTACATTTTCCCTTTAGTCTGTTTTTGTTTGAAGTGGCTATTACTGAAAAAGTTGTCTGTCTTAAATGTCATGTTTTAAAAAATGCTGTACATACATACCATTAAGAAATAATATCAAGTATTTTTCGTTTTTGTATAGAATTCAATGCTCATATAAAGATTACATATTTCATAATATTTTGGTAAAATCTTAATATTTTATAAACATCTTCATATTCTGCAAGATTTGTGATTTTTTATTTTTAAAATAATTTCCAATAGCAATGACCTAGGTTTCCCAGATATACTATTTACATATTTTATTATTAATAATATTTAGAAAATCCAAGTCATTCTTTCCTTTGTCTGAAAGAACCTATCCAACAAGCCAGGTAGAGTTGTGAAAAAGTATCATTTCCTCTGTGTCACATGCAAAATAAAACATTGTCTGTTCTAAGTGTTTTTATTTCATGCATTAACACAATTCCTTTTCCTTTTTTTGTAAGATTAATGGTTGAAACATATTATATTATGTCTAGGGCAAATAAACATTATTATGAACTCCATACAACCTGTATTTCATTTGATGTTTAATTGTTAATTGGGGACAAAAAATCTGCAAACATTTTTTTAAACTAACAAAGTTGTGAGAACCGCTAGTGACACACACCCACGCACGCTTGCGCGACACACACACACATACACACACACACACACACACACGTTACGGATATCTGAATTTTTTGAAAACTTTTCTGGGTTATTTATTACAAATGACAATATGGCTAGAATATATTCAAGGCTAATGGTAAAATTCCATACATTTTGAAAAGTGGTTTGTAGTGAGTTGATCATCTTTCCCCTGCCATTATTCTTATTACCTTTTTTTGCATAATGAATACTTTTTTAGCATTTACTGAATTTCCTCAAAATATTATTCCATAGGTCATCAATGAATGAAAATATGCATAATAAGCTGTTTTTAGTATGCTCTTATTTATGAGCTGAATTAAAGATCGGATTGCAAAGCATGCAGAGCTCAGTTACTTGTACAAATTACTCATAAACTACCCAAAAGCTTAAAGTATAACATGTTTTGGCCTTAAAATGTATATTTCATAAGATTTTCTAATCGTCATTTTCTTATACTTTGCTTTTCTTTACTTATACCCTTTTCTAGAACTAACAGAAATTAAATGATCATTCCAATCATAAATTCACTAATCACACTAATAATAAAATGAAATATAAATTATACTCAGCTAAAAGTAGCTGAATTATCAAACTGATACATAAGCAGTATCAAGTTTAATCACTTACCGCATCATCTGAGTAGGCGGGGTAGCTGATGCCATATTTATTATAAGCTATTACTCGGAATGTGTATGATGTAGATGGCAGTAGATTTTGATAGGAAATGGTAAACTCCTCAAGTGGTCCATTACTTGATCTTGTTACAGTTTGCCATCTTGTGTCATCTAATGGAGCAGAGAAAATAAGTTAGATTGAGCACTGTAAGTGGTAGCCTATTATTTGTTAAGTGTTTCATAACATTTTCACATCATACTTGAGGCAGATTCACTGTATTTTAAAATTTCATTTTCCCTCTTATTAATTGTAAAGGTTTGTATTAAAAAATTGTAAAAAGTAGTTTTAGAGCCATAAAGAGTGAAAGAAAAGAAATTGTGTTCATTTTGCTGTACACATTTTACAGACAGTGCTGAGGTGAACAATAAAAAACTTAAACACATAACAAATAAATACATATATAAATAACTATAACAGTAATAGCTTGCAAGCACTATAGGTACAATGTAAACTGAGCATTTCTAAATCATAAACTTCTTTGAGTGGGAGCTTACTTAAGCTGCTTTTATGGATGTAAATAAAATTATTACGTTATTCAATATAAACTATTGATACTGCATTATCAAAAAGCATGGACTATAAATAGTATTTGACAAGCTAGTTGTTCTAGTTTATCTTTATATGGTTATACATATACAAGTAGTTTCTCTGAAGTACATCAGTCATATTAAAGAGATGCGTGTATTATTCAATAATAAATTGTGAAACATAATTTGTTTTACTTTGAATGGTATTAGACATAATGTATATGCAGTAACTTAAAGTTTACACATCCTGTTGTGATACTCCTCTAAACTAGATGAAATCTGGCATCAGTGTCGATTGCACAATTTGATTTGTACATGTTTTAAGTAGCTTTTGGGCCCGCATGACTGGTATGATACAACCACCTAATGGGCCAAATATATGAGCACTGTGCACACTTCAAAGTAGTCCTATCATGTTCTATCAGTAAAATTTTATATTACACCAGACATAGGTCACTGCAGTAGAAACCATGGCAGCAATGTTAATAGCCCTTAGCACTGTACCTCTTAATATAGTGAATAGCTGTAATACTGTGTCAAACCTGCTATCTTCAACTTTGGCAGAAGTAGTTAAGGTACATGACTGAGGAACTATCCATTCCAGCCTATCCATATCTTCAATTACAATTTAATTTCTACATTACTTCATTCTTAGATACAAACATCCACAAAACTTTTGTAAGACAACTTCTCATTTCTATTATTATCAGAGTTATTTGACTCTCAAACTTTTCTGCACACCCATGTACTCATGAGCCACTATTGTGTATACCCACAATAAATCTTCAAGAAAGTACCCAGAAGAAAGTAGTCTACAATCTAAAAAGCATTTAGAGAAAATAACAACTAACTGGTGATATCAAAAATTTCCAAAAATTATACTCAATTATGTTCCCCAAGATGCAGAAACAGAGACAGCATTTTTTTTCAATCTGACAAGATCAATTTTAACTTTCTTAAAACTGGAACAGACCCAAATGTCTAACCCTTGTAAAAGTATGTGCAGATAGTAGAAACTGTTCTGCAATATCCATACTATATGAAAATAAACAAAACTTTTGTCCCTTTCATTCTGACTTCCTGCAGCAACCTACATTAAATTATTATTAGAGCCCAGCACAGATTGTCTTCTACAGCATCTAATAATGTTTACAAATACTAATGTAATGAAGCAAGTAGTTACATATAATTTTTATAATCAGGGCCTTTTACATAAATTAAAAGTCAATACAGGGACACATACTGGTTGGAGTATAATCCGGGCTTGTGGGCCGTGGTCTACTGAGCTCCTCCTTCTTCTTCCCAGACATTTCGTCTGCGACTACGGCAAACATCTTCGGTGGCAGCGGCGAGGTCGAAGTGCTCTAGAGGATGTTTCAACTGCGACTGTCCTCTGAAACGTTCTCTAGAGCACTTCGACCTCGCCGCTGCCACCGAAGATGTCTGCCGCAGTTGCAGACGAAACATCTGGGAAGAAGGAGGAGGAGCCCAGTAGATCACGGCCCACAAGCCCAGATTATACTCCAACCAGTATTGACACCGGCCGTGAAAGCCTAAGAATTTCGATCAATATAGGGATGTTGCATACATTCCAAGTTAGTCATAGTATCTCAATATTTAATATCTTAAGACGAAAAGTGACATATTGGTATGGAAGAATAGCATAAAATAATTTATCATAGTCAAATGATATGTTCAGTCGGCCTCCGTGGTGTAATGGTTACCATGCTGACTTCATATACCCAAGGTCGCGGGTTCAAACCCAGCAGAGGATGATGGATTTTTTCGGGTGTAAAAAATCCTTAGCATGGCTTCCTTCGGAAGGGAAGTAAAGCCGTTGGTCCCGTGTCATAAATTTACGGCACGTAAAAGAACCTCAAGCCTGATAGAGAGGCCTCTGAGCAAAATTCAGCGGTTCTTTCACGCCCAATATAGAATGGGACGCTGAGAACCACAGCAGTTAAAGAGCGTCCATAAATAACACGCCATTTTTTTGATATGTTCATTATTGCCTAAGGCTTTCCCCTTGCTTTTGTTTCTCCCAAATGTCCTATCTATCTCCCTTAACATAACTTGCTTACATAGATGCCAATTTAGGGGAGGCAAAGCACTTTCTCCCATCTAACTTACAAAGCCAGGAGCACCGCCACTGGTCCTCCAAACAATGTTCCTGAATGGTCCCTAAAATTTCAAAATAGATCTCTGTTAACAAAAATATTTATATACCTCAAATGATGTCCAAATGCAGGATTCAGTTGTTGAGCAAAAAATTATGATGTCTATAATTTCAGTTAAAATTGGATCAGCAAATATTGATTTGTTCTTAGTCTGAAACATCTGTAGTTCATTCCTATTACAGAAAAATATTTTAAAACTTTAATATCTGTGATTAATTTTGAAATAAGATATGATGCAAAATGCAATTTAATTTTGTTTGTCATGTTTGTTCCAATGTTTACAGGAATCAGTTTGTCTTTTTTTGAGCTTTTGACTGTCCTCACATCTAAGTTGTAGCAAGCTTAAAATTATTTTTGACATTTATGTGGCCATGGTTAAAATTCCTTGTATTTGCTTAAATGCTGTTGCTGCCATCCACTGCTATTGTGAAGAAGCCATGAATTTAGATCTTCATTTATTTTATTTAAGCAGTGTTTAATGCCTGCTCTTACTGCAGATGCCACCATAAGTGGTGGACACCAATGGTTAATGAAACGCTTCTGGGAAAGAAAATTTGGGGAGGAAACCATCCAGACCTAAGTATAGGATACATCCCTGGTATTTGCCAGTTATGAAGACTAAAAAAGAACAGAAAGAGATATGAGAGAGAGAGAGAGAGAGAGAGAGAGAGAGAGAGAGAGAGAGAGAGAAGAAAAGAAAAGAAAGAAAAAAGGAGCTAATTAAGGCAGTGCGCCATGGTAGGATTTCAACTGCAGATCCCCCATTCATGGACCCATATCTTGATGATCTTTACCACCCTTGTTTGTAGGAATGAACTGAGATGCAACACTTTTGTTGGAAGAAAGTAAGATAAGACTAAATAGGCCTAAAATTATTTTTCTTAAATTCTAAATTAATGAACCATTTATTTAATTTTCAGCCAACTGAAAGCAACTAGGACTAATCCTTCCTTGTACTGTACCACTTTTGCTTTTTGCCAAGCAGATGGTGTTAAAGTAAAGGTCTAGTTGCTTTCAGCATCTGTAGTTAGATGGCAGAGTGCAGCCAGCATTCAAAGCCTCATCACTCTGTACCTTACCATTTTGCTCTGTGACTAACAGATGACATTAGGGTGTCATCCATTCTTGCTGCTTTAACTATGTGGATCATCTAAATGTAGATAGATAGCAGCACAATTGCTATTAAATCTTTTTTTAGATTTTACAATTGTTTTAGACTTAGTCATGATAATAAAGCAGGTATTTATTTGAAGAAAGAAAGAAAGAAAAAGAAGAAGCCAGATTCCTCGGCTCACAGGATTTGAATTCAGGACCTTCCAAATGTGAGCCACAGGTGTTACCACCTGAGCTCTACATTTTTATTATAAGATTTTGTGTATCGCTTATAGTTTATCTCTTATTATGTTATTCAGAATGGAGAGATAATTCCCAGAAAATTTAAGATATACATTTCAGTTGTCATTAAAATGTTTTAAACATGTATTATTTAAAAAAAAAAAACTGTTTCAACTATTTTTGAGAAAATTAAAATGTTCGATGTAATGGTAGTTTGAGGCAGGGGATTTTTTCTTGAAACATTTTTGGGTTGCAACCTAGGAGGATGCTGAGCTTATTGCCAGTTTGGTATTTAATCAACTTTTCACTTTTGAGTTATGCTGTTGATACACAAGCATGTTTTTCTAAAAATGCTTTTTCTGGATTCGGGGAGTTTCAAAATGTATATTTCTGGTAAAATCTTGGTATCAAATTTTTGGGATAGAAAGTAAAAACTGATACCTAACAAAGAGAAGTTCACTTAAATATTTTTTGAACGAATCAAAAAATGTTATGAGAAAATTTTAATTGAATAGCAAAATCTAATGTTTTACTACAAGCTTATTATCTCTAGAACATAAAGTAATTCTTAAATGTAAAAGTGAAGAGTACATGATGTTTCATTGTATTTAGTGCTAAGGCTATTCTTAAAATTCAAATTATATGCACACTGGATTGTTTAGTCATGAGTGCCATGGTCTCACACAAATTTCAGTAATTCATTTCACTTTATGTAGACTAGAAAAATAAACTGAATTAAAACAAAATGTGCATTGGAAAGGTAGAATCAGACTGGAAACTGCTGAAATTTGAACCACAGATCTTTAGCTTTCTATTCTGTTGCTCTAACCAATTGAACTACTACATGCTAGACTGAAATTAAATTTTCCACCTAACTCACATTTTTTCCAATAAACGTACAAGGCATTCTCAAATTAATTTTGAGATAACATACACCAATGGTAACTTTTACAGTCTCATAAGTACTTTAAGTTGTGCACTTCATAGTTGACAGCTACTATGTTAATTAATGATAATCAATTGTTCTTCTGTGTAGCTAAAGTTACAAAGATAAGAGTCAAACTGAAAAATTCAATACCATAGCCACGATTTGAATCATAGCTCTTTGGCTTTCATGCCAATGCTCTAGTCAACTAAGCTAACATGACAGCACATTGACTTCTTCAGAATACAGACAAAAGAAGTTGACAAATGAATACCATTTATTTTCATTGCTCCATGAGACACATAAGCAATTTATTTTTTGCACTGTAAATATTTAAAAATTACATTTTAAATTTTTAGAACATTATTATTTTTCTTGTGGTTAAGATGTTATAAACTTTTTAGATTAAGAATTTTGTTCATCCAAATTTAAAATTAATCATTTAGATATTCTCCTTCTTTCCACATCTAATATTTTAAGGGATATTTGCTTTGTATGGAAAGCAATTTAGTTGATATAGACTATGTTGTTTCTTAAGTTGTTGCATTGCAGAATACATTAGATTGGTTCACACACAGTAATGCCTATTCCTAAGCAATTGTGAACCTTCATATAGCAAAACTATACCCCTGCCACTGAATCTTTGCACATAACAATTTGGTTGGGTTCATGTTATGTTGCCTTTATTGTGGTTGAGATGTTGCAGTGTTCCTAGTAAACAACAGCTATTAATGAACCTTTATATTGTGTCTAAAGTCACATATAAACAGTATATATAGTAGTGAATGCCGATAAATAACTGATTATTATTGTTAATTAAAGATATCATGTGTGTAATATACTGCAACTTTTCACACCATTGCTAATAACTTCTTTTGCTTAGTCAAGAGTTTCTGTAGTCCTCTGCAAGGTTTTATCATGCCCATTTTCCTTCTCCTGTTCAAACAATTCCTGGCTTAATAATTTCAATGCCTGGCAATTATGCAAAGGATTTTTACTTTGCAAATTTCACTTGGCGATCAAAATTTTTTAGGCATATTCGCACTTGTATAAATAATATTAATGAAATATATAAACAAGTAAATATATGTGTATAAATACCAACAACACTAACAACAATAACAACACATATAAATAACAATGAATAGTATGCAAGCTGTAAAGAAAAAGAAAAACTCGAGTGTGTGCTGGAGATCATAAATTGAGGCACATTAAACAGATCTGACAACAGAGCTCTTTCAATTCCATCTTTGCTTTGTGACCAACTGACCAGAATGCTGCCTTGAGATTGGTTCAGGAAGTCTAATGGGTGATGGTTTTCATCTGTTTCTTTGAGTGTATCAACTTAACTGCTAGCTGTTAAGTGCAGAGTTACAGCAGGGGTATATTTCTCAAAGGAAAATTGTAGAAGCCTTCTTTAAATAATTTTTATTTATCACACTAAACTCACTACAGACTATAACATTTATACTATGTAGTGCACAGAGGAGCAATGAGGCTAATGGCTATACTTATAAGAGAGAAGTGATATGCTGAGAAATAATACAACATGAACAGTACTGCACAACATACCTGATGTTCCTAGAAAAAAGTGAGACACAAAGGGCATGGAAATTTTGCTTGGAGTTTGGCAGATTACTACAAAGACTACATGTGCCAATCAGATAACAGGGTTTGCTTTTTATATGTGCCTTCCTACATTCATGAATAACTAGCACATTGATTTCAAAACCTGTTCCATGGGTAATAGTCAAAGTGGTAACTCTGGCTTTGTTGCAGGAGTTCTTGGAAAAGCTAATTAAACCACATTTCTGCATTATTTGAAATCCTGTATTGAAATAAAATTTAAGAACATATTTTTGACAAAGTAATATTTTGTTTTACATTTGATGAAAGGATTGAAGAGGAATAAAATTACAGTAAATAATATTGTTAGAATCCTTCCTTTTTTATATAATATTTCTATTGATATTTAAAAACTATTGAGGCTTACACATTAATGAGTGCTATAGTTATTTAAATTTACAGCTGGTTTGCTGACAGCTAGAGACTACTTCCTATTTAATTCAATATAATGAACAAGCATCCAACAATTTCTGATATACATCCATTACAGGTAAGATAAAGCAATTTGTAAAAAATAAATAACACCTAAAAAAAAAAAAAAAAAAAAACTGAAAAGAAAAGAAAAGAAAAACATAAGTGTCCTAGGGACAGTTTTAATGAAATTGTTCTACCCTGCCTGCTAGAAATGGGATAAGAAACTATACATAGATTTCAGAAACTTGGGTCACAGCCAGAATTTAAATCCTAGAGCTTTTGCTCTCTAGCTGATACTTTTAACCGTATAACAACTTACTTAATCAAACCTGGACAACTTCATCTTTAATTAAAATAATAGATGGAGACTAAAAGCTTAGATTTAAAAATCAAGACTTAATTGAAAAATTCTTGGAATAACCATCAAATTGCAGGAGGTCCCAAACAAGTTTTGTTAGTAAAACCTGCCATCTATAGCATAAACTTCTGTGCAGTACTACATAGATTGTTCAAGAATCATTGTAATCTGTTTGTTATAGTGTAGACATGTATGTGCAGGAAAATGCCAAATGTTGAACATTATGCTTTCATTAAATACTTGGTAAAATAGAGTACGAATGCAACAGAAATTCTTATAGACTATCAAGGTGACTACAATAATTTTCAAACATTTCCAAGTAAAAGGGGAATTTAAAACTTGCTGGGAAAGTTGAAAGTTGACATATCTAGTGGAAGACTAAATTCCATCATGACCCCAGAAATTATCAACAGGCGCACAAATGATTTTGCCAATTAAATGTGTCCAAAATTTCTGAAGCTCTGGTCATTTCATTAGAACATGTATTTTGCATTGTCAAACAAGAATTAGGCATGAAAAAATTACCAGCCAGATGGGTGTAATGAGTGAGTAATATTCACAAGTAAATCAGATTGCAAATTTTATGCTTCAATTTGTAACCAATGAAGAAACATGTTTCACTACGCACACATTAAAAATAAAACAGCAATCTAATCAATGGAAACATCAACATTCTCCATTGTGATAGATTGCCAAAGTGTGTTAAATTGATAGGATTATGGCATTCATTTTCTGGGATGTCAAGGGTTAGTTGATTATCATCCCACAGGTACATCCATCACGGGAGCATTTTATGTTAACCTTTTGGACAAACAAAAAAACAAACCCTGATTTACTACGATTGCATGACTTTTTCTACCCTCTGTCATTTATCAGT
Organism: Hymenopus coronatus; assembly: GCA_030762935.1. Taxonomy (NCBI): domain Eukaryota; kingdom Metazoa; phylum Arthropoda; class Insecta; order Mantodea; family Hymenopodidae; genus Hymenopus; species Hymenopus coronatus. The sequence continues at coordinate 59,363,958 of CM060888.1, read as the reverse complement.
AAGTATATAAACTATTCTTACGGAAGCTCATGTTTCTTTCTATATAGGTGCCTTACTTTGAGAAAAGTCTTTGCAGAAACAGCTACAATACACATTTCATTAAAGTTACAAAGGGAACAGTGACAGTTAAATGTTTAAGAACTGGCTACTAGATGGTGGCCTTAACCCAGTGATGTACCATTTTCATTGTACAATTTGTGCCCTGAAATACCATTTTTTTAGCAAAAAATACTCTGTCAAATAACAACATAAGCTTCTTTGGGATTTTTCACCAAAATGCCTAGCTGCTGAAGAATTTATTTCACCTACAGTTGAGCATTGTGTTTTAAAGGTATTATATATCACATCCTTCACAAATTTTTAAGTTATTATGATGGCTGACACCAACATTAATATCTGGTAAAGCTGGTATATAGGCATTTTCATTTTCCTCTTTCTCACTCTCACTCTTTTTGCTGATAGGAGTTCAATACAAAATAACAATGACCGTTTTTTCAGTCAGAGACATCTCTTGGAGACTTGTAGGATCAAAACAGATGGCATAATCCATCTGATTGGTAATGCAGCATGCAAAAAATTATTACAAATGCTGATGACAGAAATACCAGTCATTGTACAGAACACACAAGCTAAGCAATGATGGGCGAACCCCACAAAGTACACAAATGGGTTAAATGCCCTGCTCTTTCCATGCATTCACAGAAACTAGTGAATTTCAAAAGGACTTTACAAGAATCACCAAGCAATGAACATTTCATTAATAATAGGTATCTCAGAACTGTTTTATAACACAAGGAAGTTATTAAAGTAAATTGTATATTTTACAGAAATTGCATAATTAGATACATTTTTGAGAAAATAGAATTTTGTTAATAATCTTCCAAAGAAAGGGTCATTTGGGGTGTTGGAATTTTGTTGAAAATCTTCTTGTCACATCTTTGGGAAATATTGAACTTAAATACCAAGTTTGTTTTTTGTTTTTGAGTTATGCTGTTTACAGACACACATACATGAACCGTTTCCTAAAAATACTTTTTTTTGGATTCAGATCTTAAAATGTGTATTTATAGTGAAATCTCAATACCAAAATACCCTTGCTCTGAGTAGATCTGAGGCTACAGAGTAACATTCTCATTGTGATACTAAGGCTCTAAAACATTGCACATTCACATGAAACTTTCATTTTTCATTGCACATTTCTATGTAATACTCACTCTGCTTACAATTCATAGTAGAGAAAGTAATAAGTGAGAAAAGGATGGGTTTGTTGAAGAAGAAAGTCATGTTGTATCAAGACAATTCTCCTCCTCATACAGTTTCACTGCAATGGTAAAAATTAATATACTGCAATTTATTGCAACATCTACCTCATCCCTCAGACTTGACCTCATCTCCATTGACTTCATCTGTTCTATAAATTTCTTGGTGGAAGGAAATGTTTGTCCAATGAAGAAAATCATCAGTAAAGATGCATTTTGTAGGCCTGTATGAACCTAACTTTCATGATGTGATAAAGAAGTTGGAGCATCACAGAACAAAATGCATTAGTGTTTAGTAGAGCTGGCCAAGAGCTTGGCCAACAAGCGTACAGGAGATTCAAGAATCTCAATCCAAATGGCTTGAAATATAAAAGTACTTTGAAATTTCTAACTTACTTATAAGGGGAAAAATACGTTAAAACCTAAAAATCCGGGCCCTAATTATTACATAACCAGTTTATACTATGGATCATACGTGAACCTACTTTGCCTGTAGTTACGAGAATTTTCGAATTGCCTCGCTCGTGAGCATTAGTTCTCGATACATGAGACTCTCGTTCTCACACTCTCGAGTAGTGGCGTGGCTTACGAGTAATGAGTAACCCCCTCTAGTGTCTAGGGTGACTAAAAAGGGGTCATCTAATCGATGTTAATTTTTTTTAAATTTATTTTTTTATAAATATTCATGTCTTGACTTTCTTTCCCATAGGTCAAGTTTGAAAACAAAATAATTATTTACAAATTAGAATGATTCACAAGTAATATTTAATTCCTTGCATATTGATGTTTAAAAAATATAAAATGAGAAAGTTTCTTCTCCGTTATTCTGTTTGCTAAATGAGGTCTTGCATGCAGAAATTTGTAGCTTCAATGCTAGCAAAGTTAATTATCAGGCAGCCGAGGCCTGAAGTCAGCTGTAACAACTTAAAGCTTTAGATCTTTTTCCTGACTAATAGAGACCCTATGAGAGAGAATGGTGGGATATAGGCATTTTTGTTTTCAATATATTTCACTATAAAAACTGCAGCTCAATCAGTGACATCAATGTAACAATGCCCTTGTCAGTTCAAAATTGAAAATAATTTTAAAAACTATGTACTTTTGTATATCATTCTGGGAACTTCCCTGATGACCCTTGTATATGCAGCATTTCTAGTTGCCTCTTCAGGATATAAATGTCTCATAGTTGGGATAATTCTAGAAGCCTCTGAGATGTAACAATCAATTGTGACTCAGTTTGATTTCGATGAATCTTCTTTCAAAGATGATGTACGAACAGAAGAAGAAGAATGTGTAAACAGTAGACATACATACAGATTAATGATTAAACAATCCTTGCTTATTGATTTATAAAACTATTAAATATGTTTTACAAGAAAATAAACCAAACAATTATTATATATACAGACACATAAGCTAAGAAACAATTAGATTATTTCAGATCGGTAATTAGAGGCACATTAACAGACATTGTATAAAAAACATGGGAAAAAAAACTTTACAACATGTATAAAATAAATTAAAACGCTTTAATACCCTTCATAGTATGTATTGAAACAATCAGAAATATTATTCGACTACATTAGCAATTCGGTTAGCCGCTAACATAATTGCAGGTCACATTCTAATAACACGAAAAAAATTGAAATTTAGAGAAGGAGAAGAATACTGGTTAAACAGAAAGCCCACAACTAAACATACACTACAAGATTTTCTGATTTGCTCTTTCTGGTACAAATCTCTCACATCCAAGTTCTCCAGTTTATGTAATCAGATGAGAAAGATTTAGAGACACACTTCAGCACAGAGAGCCAGACACAGTTTACATTCCAACCATTACCCAAGTTTCTTTAACCTATTCTGCTTTACCATTATTGGAATCAGAAAACAGGAGATGTGGGAAAGGTAATCAACTGTATGACATAATAGGCTGGCTGAAAACAATGTTCTGAATCCTTTGTCACTGCTCTTGTAGAGGCAAATTCAGTACTTGATGTATCTAAGTTATACCAAGGAGAATTTTTCTTGTACACTCTAAACTATATTTCTCTGTAAGTGCTTTAATAATTTTTATTGATCACTTTAGGATTTATGGAAGTCAGCATTCATATAAAAATAATACAAATTCTTTTTATTATAAACCTCTTTCTTTCTTATAAAAACAGTTTAATGGCAGTTCACAAGAATTTGAAGTGGCTGACTTTACACTAAACTAAAGAACTGCCAATGTTACAACGTGAATTACTAGTTTGAAGTCAATGATTCTATAAATCTTGTTTTGAAATAACAAAAGCTGATTAAATCGCAACATTCTATATTTAATCAGAAATTGTGTTGTAAAAACAAATAAAAAGTATGGAAGACTCAGTCAAATTATTCCAAATATAACATACTTGGAACGCAACGCCCTATACCCAATCAAGGATTATTTGCTTTAAACTCCATACAAAAACTACGGCCATATCTTTACCACATGTATGTTTTAGGAGCAGGTATTGATGTCATCTGAACAAACAGAATGTCACCAAAAGTAACCACTGAGCATTAGAGTGGGGGAAAATGTCACAGTTAGTTTTTGATGAATTCCAATAGCTTGTGTTCCCTTTAGGCTAGCTATTTTTAAAATGTTAATTCTTAGAGCTTGATGCAATATATTTTATCATTCTGTTTAAAATGGCTGCTACATAAAAACTTTTGAAATAACCCATTAATACTTGAAATGGTTTTGATATCACTGTGCTCTTCAGGACAAATCTTGCTAACCCACTACATCTCTGTTTACCAGTACAATAACATCATCAGGAGAACAATACATGAGCAATTAAAAAAATAAATAAATAAAAATAGCAAGATTTGTCCTGTATTCTAACAACATTCCAATTAGTCTAAGGGAATGTGCTTATGCCTGGCAAATAAACTTTTTCTACAGAAGTGGCTGAGGGAACTTACAAAGTTGCCAATCTTCCATGGCTGTTGAAACAGAAAACGTTCTGTGATAATAAGTAAGGAAAACATTATTACTATCTTATTATTGAAAAAAGTTTCTATATAAATCAAAATAATTTATCAAAGGAATGATAATAATAACTGAAGTGAAATGAGCAGCAATCATATTCCCTGGTACTGATTAAAATGAATATACATAATGATATGACAGCTTAGAATGAACCTGTATGCTGTTTAATTAGTTAAACTCATAAACAAACAGCACATTATACATTTTAAAATTTTGTCCAGTAAAATGTGTGACAACTATTTCTGAATAATCTGAAAAATATGTTTTTTCCTATTATATAGTTATCACTTATCATTTTTATATTTTCATGACACTGCAAGTAAGGAAACATTTCTTGAGATATGGGTACTGAGAAGAATGGAGTATGTAAAACAGACAGAGTAAACAATAAATCTGTTTTAGAAACAGAGGGCAAAGGTTTTTTTTATTATGTTTTATTTTTATTATTATGAATTGTGTTCAATGCCCACTTGTTTCATGCAATCCCAAAGGTGATACATACTGTGATACTGTTGATGCATTGGATTTTTTTGGTAGTGTTTAACTCACACTTTTACTACAGACGAGATAATACATTGGATGAAATTATAAATGCAAAAGGAACTTTGAAAAGGAAGCATTCAGATGCCTCTGCAGTATTTGCCAGTTATGAAGACTGGAAAAAACCTCAGCTAGGGAGGATGCCCCTGGCAGAATTTGAACCACAAACCTATTCACAAGTCTGTGCTTTGATTTTGGTTACCTGTGTTGGTAAAATGCAAAAGATGCTGAGGTTGATCAAGAATAGTAAATGGAATTGGTTGGGATCTTGACTGATATTAGGAGGTTCACTGCAAAGAAAACTATTTCTGAATAGAAAAAGATGCCAAACAACATTAGCTAATTGTATCATATGCAGGGAATAAGCGCAACTTGGAAAGTGAGGGGTACAACATGGGTGATCAAAGTTGTTAAGGCTTAGTCAAGTTCAAATCCCAAGATCATTCTTCCTTACTGAGGTTTTTTACCAGGCTTTCCACTGTCCTCATAATATCAGAGATGTACCACGTATTGACATTTTCTTGAATGCTGGGCTCCCTAGTCTTCATTCAATGGGTTTTGTGCAATTTTGGAAGCAGAGCAAGGTGACCACATTGAGTCATGAAGTACACTTTGTACCCCGACATATAGTGGCTTCAAGTTAAGGTTTCATTCTGTCTGTAGGTCTCAGAGTTCACACACATACATGTGTACTATTTTTGTTTAATAATTCAGCTATAAATTATTTATTTATTTCAGTTGCTGTTTAGTAGAGTCGAAACAAAAAGAACAATTAAATAACATATTCACATTGTGGCTGGAGGCCTAAAAGGAACAAACTTATTATGGCTAACAACACTACAGAAAGAGAGGTGGTGAGGCCCTCACTTCTTCCCCTGGTCCTCATTTTCCCGTAAAACCAGCATCCAAGAAAATGTGCATGCATAGTATTCTAATCCTATCCTTGGAATGTTTCATTTCCAAATTTTCTTTCCTGCTTATACTTTCATTTAACATATCATCAATGTCCACTGCTGTGGCACCACATATAGTAAGAATGTACAATAAAAGAAAAAAGAATAAGAAAAAAATAATTTGGCTAATTTGCTACTTTTTGTGTCTAAATTACTATTTTAGTCACTTGTGTATGTATTTACTGCCTACTTTTAAAAAAATATATCTTTATAAACATGTAACATTTTATGATGAAAAAATAAATAGATAAGTTTCATATGTAAGTAATTTACAAAGATTATAATTTGTTTTAATTTTTAAATGAAAAAGTGATCCAGTTTTTCCTTAACTAGAGAGTATGTCTCAGAGTCTATGTACCAAAATGCATTATAACCACTTGTGCTTATAATGCTTATGCTTATAATGCATACATTTTGGATATTTCAGTATAACAGCAACATTTTCATTTTAAGCTCTTCATTGATAATATACCTTAATTACTTACAGAAATATGATACTTTTACATATTCACAGGTACACTTGCTTAGTTAAAAAACACTCACCTTTTCTCTTGCTTTGAATGTAGTAGCCAAGAATGGGACCTTTCCCTGAGGGTCCATTTGTCCAGTGCATGTCAACACTAGAAACAGTCTTGCTCATTGTGAGATCCTTGGGTTTGGCTGGAGAACCTTCTTGAGGACCTGTGGTTACGTTTCCTGTCACTGCTGGACCATAGTCAATGGTGAGCGCCCGCACTGAAAATGTATAGGCTACCTCTTCCTCCAAAGTCTGTATTAGCAAGTTGGTATCACTCACCTTTTGCTTAACTTGCTTGCTGAACCCTGAAACAGTTTTCAGCATTTAAGCAGAGTTGAGCAAAATCTGGGACCGGAGTTGGAACAAAATATTATGGACATGCTAAAAGGAATCACAGAGGACATAACAAATACACATGCAAATATAAAAGGCATGGGAAAGAAAATTGTTGAGAAGATGGATGGAAAATTTGAAGAACTGAAAAAAATGTGGGGAGGATTTGAAGGTGAAGTGAACAGGGAATTAACAGAATGCAAGCAAAGAATTATATACTTGGAAATGACAGAAGAAGAAAAATAAACATGATAATTTTTGGAGTTGAAGAATCAAGAGAGAAATGAGTTTGGGATCAAATTGAAGAGATTTTGAAATACAAACTAGGATTAAAAACAGAGGGGTGGGGAAATAAGCAATATATTCCAAGTAGGTAGAAAAGGCTGGAATCTAAGGCTAGTAATACTCAGATGTGCTACAATAATAATAAAATGGACAATTCTATCAAATACCAGAAAGCTAATAAGATAAGCATATTCATTGAACAAGATTATGGTAAAAAGAAAAGGAAAATTAGAAATACACTACTACAAAAAATGAAGAATGCAAGGGCCAAAGGAGAGAAATCTTTTGTCAGAGGTCTAGATTTGCGAATAAATGGAAGGAAGCAGGATATGCGTTAGCTACATACAAGACCTATGTCTCAGAAACAATGAATGCCGGCAGATATAATGGAGACAGATAGCCACAGACAAAATTTAGGAAATGTTGACAGTATGAGAAGAGGAGTGGAGTGCAGTCGAGGAGAGGGGAATATGCCACCTAGCAGGTCATCAGCTATAAGAGGGGAGGGGAGATTCATGCATCACCAAACAAACAAATTGTATCAGAGAAACAGCTGAAGGAAGATACGAGGAGAATGGCTTTGGGAGAGTCGTGGGACTGCATGTATGGAAAGATTATTGACAGATGGAGGGAGCATTATGCAAGTGCAGGACAATGAGGGGGAGACATTAGAAACGGAAAGGTTAACCAGGTGTACAGCTAGATTGCAGAAATTCACATTTGAGAGAAAGGGATCTGTATAGGGAAAGGAACTGAGAGCTATATCCTGGAATATGAAGGTTTGTGGAAAAAGTGAAGGACAGAGACATTTTTCAAATCTTAAACTTAGCTGATGCAACAGGGTTGGTAGAAACTTTGTTGTCAAGAGATAATAAGGCAGATCAGAGGGAATTTGACTTCTATGGGAAATGTATCAAAAGGAAAGATAAAGGGAGAAGTTCAGGTGGAGTAGGTTTATTAGTAAAAAAAGACTAAATTAAAGGGTTTAATGATCTAGGGGGGAAAAAAAAAAAATTGTAGTGTCTGCTATGGAGTATGGGAGAGGGAAAGTGTATGAATGGCAATAGTGTATAACCCGCCAAGTTCTTCAGAATTTTATAACCCACATTTATTTAATAAACTGAGACAGAACATGGAGGAGATATCAAGCAGGGGAGTATACAGAGGTTTTATAATAATGGGAGACTTTAATGCAAAAGGGGGAGAAACCCAAATGCTGTTAATATTTGAAGGGGAGATAACTGGGTTAAGAAACGAAGTGATTAGAAGAAGGAGCAAAGCTAAATATATTAATAATGAAGGCTAGAAACTGATAGAATTTTATGAGGAATTTAATTTGTGATGTGCAATGGGATGAAAGGAAAAGATGCTTTAGGGGAGTTTACTTTTTTGAATTGAAATAGTCAGAGGGTGATAGATTATATTTTATATTCTTCTGATTTAGATGAATACTGTAAGACTTTCAAAGTGCTGAATTAGCTAGTTTTAGTAATAATTTTCCATTGAGAAACTTAATTGAAATTGGAAACTTTTTGGGTTGAGTAAGACCCAAATAGATAAGGAAAAATTAGTAAGCAGGACAAAGAAAAAGAAAATTAAGCACTAAGAGGTAGTATGTATTAGATTTAAGATATAGCAGGACCCAATAGCTCGGCAACCACAGGATTTGAGTCTATTGGTCCCAGTAGAGATACAAAAATGTAAGGAAATCTATAATAATTTGTAAATTTGTAAAATTTGTGAAAATAATAAAAATATTCAACAATGTGACTAAGAAACTTACGTTCATTTGGTTCAGCTGTTTCATAGCTTACAATATAGCCTATTATTTCACCATTTCTTTTCTTTGGTGGGTCCCATGAAACTTTCAGACTATTCATTGTTATGTCTGAAAACCATAAATTGCTTGGTGGACCTGGAAGACCCTGTAATGAAGAAACCAAATCTATAACATTAACACATATTCTGCTGATGGCTTCAAGGAGGCCTATTTCTAAGCAGTGACAATATTTACTTATATATTTTTTATTTGAGAAAATAAGAAGGAAGTAATTAATAAACTCAGACTGAATTTGCATGCATATTCATTACCTGGACTATTTGCCATAATGTTTTTAAATAAATGTTCGCATCATCATCAGCTACTTTCAAGCATCAAAACTTCATTATCGAGGAAGGTAAAACAATTCGTTTTGAATCACAGTATGAGCATTGCATTAATTACTAAGAATTAGATTCCCTTTTTAACTCTGATACAAATATAAATTATTCCATAAATGATGAAAGCTTGTGTAGAATTATTTCAACTAAGATGCAGCCATCACATAAAGATTTTAAGTATGTGAGGGAACCTAAAGTGTTTCTGGTCATAAACAAATAATTGGGTTAACAGCAATTCTTCATTAGCTAACCATATATTGTAAACTGGAGTTACAAAGAGAATACAACAAACAGCAGTCAAATCAAGTAGTTTTTAGAGACTTATGTAGCATTTAGGACACCTTCTTTTTTGAAGAGGCTAAAGACAATGGTGCAAACTAAAATTTGAAAAGAATTTGAGAGCCTATATTATTGACCATTATACACCACTTATACTGATAACTAGGAACACTTAAGATGAGCATGGGCATTTCTGTGGGCTAAATAGGTTGGCTGCAAAGCCCGGTAAATTTTTTAATATTAAATTTATAAATAACGAAGAATGTATCTTTAATCTGTTGGTTGTTTGCACTGCAGCCTATTGTTAGGGCATAGAATGACCTCTTTGCAATGAAACTCAATTTTATTTGCAATGTAATTATCTTATTTGGCATGAATAGCATGACTGACCAACGTGCTTTACACAGAAAGTTCAACAATCAACAATGAACTGCAATAAATTAAGCAGGATTTTCAGGAAATATACCATCACTTTAGGTCCACAAAACAAATACAACTTAAAGAATTTGAGTGGTCAGAAGCTGATTTTTAATCCAGAGATATCAGGTTCAATTCCCAGCCAAAGGTGGGAATTTTTCTTTAATTAGGTTTATTCCCTACCTTCCATAAGGTATAGAACTATACAAGTAAGAGTGAATGTGCATGTAAAAATAAGTTAAAACAACAAACACTAACCTAAAACTTCAAAGAGTAAAAACACCATCAAAACTTTCAGCAAAGCCCCCAATATATATATATAACTGTTTGCAGATGATCTAGTTATAGGTGCAATTACAGTGAATGGCTTGAAACAATCCCTGCAAACATTAAATAATTACTGTAAAGAGTGGAGTTTAAAAGTGAACCAGGACAAGACGCAGATTGTAGTGTTCAAAAAAGGGGGAAAATTGAGCAAATATGAAAAATGGAAGAATGAGAATGAAAAGGAGTACAGGGTAGTGAGAGAATGTATTTATCTAGGAGTTAAAATTGATAGTGGTGGCAATTGGGAAAAGCAAAAGAAATTTGCATTGGCAAAAGGAAAAGGAGCTTTATCAGCTATTAGAAGTTGCAAATACAAAGCACCTAATATAAATATTAGATGGTTAGAAAAAGTGTACAATATGGTGGTTGAGGCAAAAATGCTATATGGGATAGAAGTATGGGGATTAGAAGGAGGATGGGAAGGCATAGATGAGGTGCATAGGAAATTTTGCAAAGAAATACTGGGGTTACCAAATGCAACTGTTAGGCAGGTAGCACAAATAGAGCTGGGTAGAGTGGCAAGTAAGGGAAAGATTATGGAAAGGGCATTGAAATTTTGGCATAGGATATTGAAATTGGAAGAAAGGAATTTGTTAAAACAGTGTTTAGTATATCAAGAGAAAAGTTTAAAGAATAAGGGATGGGTAGACTGTCTTCGAAATAACCTGGAAAGTAGTGGGTTAGGGGAAATGTGGAGAAGAAGAGAAAATAATGTGAATAACTTCTGGAAGTTGGCAAGGAAAAGATTTGAGGATATAGAAATACAAAAAATATTTAGTGAAATAACTGAAAAGAGATCTTTAGTTTTCTATATACCAATGAAAGTCTCATGGGGAAGGGAAAAGTACATTGATGTGACAAATAAAGAGGAGCGAGAAGGTATTGCATGGCTGAAAGCAGGAGTATGGAGATTAAAAGGTCTAAGGAAAGGTATTCCACAAAATCAATGTCCTATATGTGGCGGAAATGAAGATATAGAACACATTTTATTTAAATGTAAAGGAACTGAAATTTGGAGAAAAAAGTATATTAATAAGAAATGGTTTAAAATAGATAGAAATGTAGTAGTAGTTGAAATGTTTCAAAAAGATAGTAAGAAGATTGGACAATTCTTATGCAAAGTGAAAAATAAATGGATATGGACAGTAAATAGACAAAATGGTGTAATAAACTAGAATTAATAAACTATTGTAAAATATCAGTATGACCGGTAAAGAGCCAGGGCTGAACACCGATCATATTCACCTGTATAATGCTTAGCATAAATAAATAAATAAATAAATATATATATATATATATATATATATATATATATATATATGACCATAGTGGTTAATGGGGGCTACAGAAATGAACTAACAAAACAAAAACAACAAAGAGAAAACAAAAAACTAAAACTACTTAGAAATTCACTCAGAAGCTCCATTCCTCCTAAAAAGAAGCCCAGCAGTTACCAAGTAAATTGATTAGATTGTAAAAAGATTTATATAGGGAAGCAAAAGGAACTTCGATAGAAAAAGAATGCTTTTGGAACATCAAGTTTAAGCAGGCAGTTAAATTAATTTCTGGACAGAAAACCATAATATTGATAACAGTACCAATGGTATGTCAAATATCTCCTTGGATTGTCACATTGAATTGAAAATACATATAATTCATCAATGGATGAATAATGAAATTCAACTTGTCTAAGTTGGAAAACCTGCACAAGTTCATTTTGTCAGTTCCAAACTGCTCGCTAAACCTTCAAACTGCCTTTAATTGGCAAGCAGCTGAGTACAAGGAAAAAGTGTTTGCAAAATGTGTCCTTAGTAAAATACAGGTATGGAAAAATAGTATTGCTAAAGCTTGATTTATTTTATAATTTAAGTAATGAAATCTGCTTTACATATATGTAACTTCTAAAAACAGAATTCAATATATTTTGACTCCTTCCCTTGTTTCATCTCTGGCTGGCAGACAACTTGATTTCCATTTACATACTAAGAGCTTAAAGTTGAAATGATGCACCTTGCATAACTCTCTGACTCAGGGAAGAAAGGCATTCTCACCATGCTTGTCTAAATTCTTTTGTGGTACAGTGATTGTAGCTTGATTCCAATGTAAAGAAATGCTTATCACAATGAAACTGTCCAGTCCCTCTTTCGAAACTCAACAATATCACATCATAATGTAATTAACTATAGTAGTGAAAACAGACCCACTTGTCACATTAAATTTTGACATTTAAATGTTATGGAGAAAATATAATACCTACAACACAGTGTTTCAATGTGACATATATTCAGTTAATACATGCTCAAAATTTATTGCAAGCTTAAACCTATGCTGTATGACTTATTGTTAAAGTATGGAGAAAAACGGAAAATAAATAGCATTATAAATTATGGTTTGTTTTATGGTTAAAAGCTTAGCTGTAAACCATGTGTTTCCCTTGCAAGGAGGTAAATAAAACCTTTAAGAATCATTCAACTTTTCTGCAGCAAAGAGAACACATACCTGCAATGTTTTAACCGTTATTGGCTCAGATCGTGGACCATCTCCGGCAGGGTTAAAGGCTAATATTTGAATCCGATATTCAGTAAACTTGTCTAAAAACACCAAACTGTGAGCTGTGTATGTTGCTGGTACAACCTCTAACTCTTCTTCTATATGAGTATCTTCCAAATCCTGAGGGGTATCAGTCACCAAATAGAAGATCTGAAAATAAAAACAAAATAAACAGTCAGAAGATAATGATGCACCAGGACATTAAATTAGTGATGAATAAGCAAAACTTTAATATAAAACATGAAATGCCTTACCATCAATGGTTTTAATTTTATGAGAAATTAATTTTCTAAAGATAATAACTTTGCTTAGTTATTTAATTATTGTTAATGCAAATAAATAAATTATTCTGTATATGTTAAATACTATGATCCTTTCAGCCTGAGAGTGGATCCTAATATAAACAATGCACACTGTATTACTGCATGTTTGATTTTTTTTATAATGTTTAATACCTGCTCTTACTACATATGGCACCACAGGCAATAATGCTGATAATACATGGAATGAAGATGGAGCACCAGTGGAATGTAATGACGGGGAACTGGAAGAACCAGAGAAAACCCATCCCTGCACCATATTTTGTATCATAAATCCCACATTCCCTCCTGGAAACCATGCTTGATGTTTTGTGAACACATGGAGAAACTTCCTCCTCAATAACTGCTCAGTTGTTTACATTTGGAATTTCAAGAAACTGTCCTAACCACCTAATATCTTTCATTGTACTAGCACTAAGCATTAAAGAAATAACATACCCCCTATACTTGTTGAATCAAATGTAAAAATTCAGCACCATCATTTTCATCTGTGAAAAAATGCCATGAAATAAATTGATTTGCTCTTCTATGTTTAGTTATACTACTCTGACCTCAGCTATGATCACAACATAAACAAAACTGATTAGCACTATAGCAAGACTGGGTAATGTTGCCTCCTAAGGGTCTGTTTTCTGCGCAATGCCACAAAATCATACCAACCTTAGAAAATAAAAAAGCACTGTAGAAATGAGCATAAAGTGCTAAGGGAATGCAACCAGTTAATAGCCGCAAGAAGGCAGTAGTAGCAAGGTTATATGTTGCTAAATGGCATAGCAGTGCTCTGTTTTTCTTCCCCACTAAATGATAGGTTAGCACCAGTTTATCAAGACAATGATGCAACGCAACAGTGAAATTCAAATATATTTTACTTTCTCTACATGTACTATGTATATAGTAAATAGAGAAGGTATTGTATTGCACCTAAAAATTCCATACCGAGATTTCACTGGAAATGCATGTTTTGGGTCTCCCTGAATCCAAAAAAAGCATTTTTAGAAAAAGGTCCATGTGTTCATGTGTATGGTGTGTGTGTGTCTGTGGACAGCATAGCTCAAAAACGAAAAAACCGTTAAATACCAAACTTGGTGTTTAAGATTTTCTAAAAAATGCCATAACGATTTTGATTAAAATCTCTTATATTTAAAATATGTACATGCCAAATAAAATGTACATGTTGAATTTTCTGGGAATAGCCTCTAAAGATCTCTTTATTCTGGATGATTTTTATTGAATTTTGCAACACTAGCAAACCGTAAGAGATAGACAAAAACTTACCACAATAAAATGTAGAGCACAATAAAACACACAATTTACGTCATAATTTTTTTTCGTGGAGTTGATCGTTTTTGAGATATTCCTTGTTTCTGGTTTCAGCTTTAAAAAACATGCTTTTCTCATATGGGAATTTGTTAACTCCTGTTCATACAAACAAAGGAACTTCAGTCACATAGCAACCAGCCTTTGACTGTCACTTTAACCTTATTTTGCTTCTACTTACAAAGGAAGCAAGTAATAAGACTTTATTTTTATTTTATTAGCATGAAGTAAATAGAAGCATTAGCTTTTTAACAATAATTTGTTGCAGAGATGTAGCGAAAGTCATCAGATTTTTATATATATCATTCCCTTCGTCACATTGTTTAAATAAAGAAATAAGAACATACTTGTTTCACGTTTAAGGTATATTTTTGTTGTCAGAATTCCTTAAAGTTAACAGGTTATAAACTATGCACATTAACAATAATCCTTGGAATCTGAAAATGGCAGAGAAATGACAGGATCCAGATAGTATACCGTTTTAGGTTAACCTACCTATTGGTTTTTTGAGTTATGTGGTACATGAACTAGCAAAAGGTGATTTCATCAGAAAATGAAGATACCTCTGTCACTATCATACTGCAATTGCAGTGCTCTTAATACATTTGATTAAGTAATATTATGGGTTAAATGGAGAAATTTAATGCACAAAGCGACTATCAAATGAATATTCTAGCATTTTTAAATGTAAAAAGAAGCTAGTAACAGTGAAGAATAACACAAATATTAATATAAAAATAATAGTTGCAACCAATCTTCACTTATCTTATAAGAATATTCTAGCGTTTACCCACAACACTATGGAAGCGCTGCCGTAATGTTATTATGCCAGCACCACTGTTATTTGCATATTTCAGCCTTTCCACACTACCCTATGGATGCACTGTCTTCCCTCTTTTTGCAATGCCAACTATATATGCTCTATATGCAGAACAATGTGCCTTTCAGATGTATAGGTTGGCTGCCTGATGTTGCGCAGTCGAAAGGCCCTTAATCGGCAACATTACGCAAGACTCTTGTTTTGTTGCTGTAAATAATGTGCAATTAGCAATGGTGCATTACCATAATAATGAATAAAAGTCAATTATTTAAGTTAAGTTAAAAGGAAAGAATTTTTAAATTGAATTTTAGCATTATTCATTGCCACAAGTAAAGCAGTAATAAATTCTTTTCATATGTGTGTGTACTGTGGCGGGACATGTGCATTTGTTTATAACAAGGCAATTTCTTGGGCTGGATGTAATATAATTTTACACAAAAAGTGATATTAAATATTAGTAATTAATGATGAGTCATGAGATTTTACACCTCATCTACTTCTAATAGATTATAACATGCTTAAAAAACTTTTGCTCCTACTTAAGAACTGACATAACTCAGATTATTTAAGAAGAGGTTTTATTAAGAAAATATCAGAGAAAAGCTGCAAATTTCAAGGCTTAATTTTATACAATAAACTACAAAATTATATTAAACAATTGAATGGTTCCAAATTTAGAAAACAAAAATTAAAACTATCCTTTAACAAGGGTTGTTTATAAAATTTTAATTATTTGTAAATAATATTTCAAAGCTATTTTTGCTATGCTCTAATTCCATCATGATCAATATTTGTAAAATTTTGGTTTTAATTTTTAATTCTATACTGAAATTCTAAACTCAGAAATTTGAAAACAAATGCATTGACAATCATTAGTTTATTATTAATAAATCTATTAACAATTAGTATTTATGATTCTCATTATCAGGTTACTCCTAAAACATTTCCCAAACAATTACAAGAGAAACGTAACTAGGGTTATAACCTCTCATTGGACAGATTATATTCTTGTAGAATGTTTGATTTAGGTTTTTACTTTGCATGTTCTGCAACAAGTATAAAATCCAGTGTGTCCATAAAAATATTTATACCTTATAACCGAGCAGGTCCCCATTCTGTTGACTTTGCTGAGGTGGCTTCCATCTTAACCTCACTTCTGTGGAAGAAACGGCTTCTCCCTCTACCTCACGTGGTTCACCAGTTGGCACAGCTTCACCAACATATACTGCTACTGGAGGGGTTGGTGGTCCTGAACCTTGTGAATTAAATGGAATGACTACTATGTCATAGTTGCAGTTACGAGTCAGATCCTTGAGCACAATCTCTCGAGCCTGTAAATCAAAGTGTTGTAGGAATTAGGAGATACTATATTAAAACAAACGTTCTCTGTATATTATTTTATATGGTTTACATTTATTCTTTTAAAGCACTTTTATATATTAATGCTATGATAAAATGAAAAAAGACTGACTGTAGCACTTAAAATATAAAAGAAAAAAACATAAAATAAAACTAATAAATTGTTAAATACTATATGCTCTGGTAAAAATACTGTGTTATAAACACCTTCTTATTTCAAACATTAGTTACATCACTAGTTACACACACACACACACACACACATATATATATATATGATACTTATGCTCATTTTCATAAAGAATCATATAATTACTCTTTCTACTATGGAGTTATAGAAATAGAGTACAGTAAGCATTATATTTCACCCAAGAGTTTGATGATGAGATTTCATGAAAAATACGTGTTTTGTGGATCCCTGAATAGAAACATTTGTGTGTGCGTGTGTGTGTGTGTATGTGTGTGCGTGCGGGTGCAAGCTTGCATGGGAGGGTGTGTGTATGTGTGTGTGTGTGTAAACACAACAATTTGTATTTAAGTTTAACATTTTCCAAGGATCCAACAAACACTATGAACAAAATTCTCCCATCCTAAGCTAACCTTTGCAGAGAAAAATTTCATTACAAATAAAATAAACTCTTATATATTTTGCTAATAGCCTGTGAAGTCCTATTTTTCTGAATGCCAAATGCTGACCTCTTGCCCACTGATTCATGGCAGAGGTAGGTAGGTAATCCTTCAACATATATAGGAAGGTGATGTGGCGAGTGTCATGCATCTCCCAGCTTGAATGTTGTCTATCATTACTGGGATCACTGCCTATTGCAGCCTCACTTTCTTCTTGATGCTAAGTGGGTTTGAGTAGGACCTCTATGAGTAGGACTGAGCGGGCACATGCAGTGGCTGGAGATCAGAGCACCAAGCTCTAGTCGTCTTGAATGACTCTTTTCATATAATTGGTAAACCATAAGAGATAGACATCATTTTACTACACAACAAAATAGATCTCATTAAAGCACCCAGTTTATGTCAAATAAAATGTTTTGCAGTATTAACCATTTCAGAGAAATCCTTTGTTATTGATTTTTCATTAACTGCTAATTGCTATTTTTTTTCCATTTTTTTCTTCTTCTTTATTTCCTATTTTGTGTTCATGCAGGAGAACACAATTTCAAAATTCATACTACTACTGGCTTTGAAAAGATTTGACTATTACTGTGGCTTATTGTAGTCATCTTATATCTTAAACAAACCATATAAATGAGTAATGAAAATTAATCTGTATTAACAGAAACTAGAAAGAAGAACTTCTGTATAAATAGTTTGTAGAGAAATGAGTATAGAAAGTGATGCAACACATCAGATTTTTAATATATGGAATGACCTCTATATATGTTCTTCCATTCCAGGAGATTGAATGAAATCACCATGCAGTCATATTACTTGCATATGGGCATCGTTATTATAGTTTAAGTAAAGAAGCAGATTATAAGTAAAACATTACCTCAATGCCGAGCACATCTTCTTTGGGTGTTGCCTGGACAGCTGTAGGGAATTTTTCTGAGCGATATTCTATCCTATAGCCTCCCGTTTCATAATCACCACTCCAATATGCTCTCTCTACTGGTTCCCATTCCACTCTTACACTGGTTGTTGTGATTGGTACAACTTTCAGATCTACAACACCTTTGCTTGGAGCTGAAATAAACATGTACATTATCAAATATTAATATAAAAATAATAGTTGCAACCAATCTTCACTTATCTTTTGGAATCCTTGCCTGGACTAGTTTCGCAATGATTTCATTGCATTATCAACATATGCTTTTGGTCTCTTTTTTGATGTTGTTTATTTACACTGGTATGGTTACTGCTACTAGGTGGATTGTGTACTAATGCATTGCTAACTACTGGAATCAAAACAAATTTGGTAAGAGTGTCAATTGGAGGTATATCAAAATTCATTGCATGATTTCTATACTTTAATATAAATATTTTCTCCCAAACCATTAAATCTATAGGCCCATTTAAGGTTTTAATAATTTAACATCTGGATTTATTTCATGATTAAATTTCCAAAAATGTTCTGCTACAGCTGATTTATCAATTTGTTTGTATTTAACATTCCTAAAGTGTTCTTTTACTCTGGTTTCCAAATGACGTTTAGTCTTACCAATATAAACAAGGTCACAATTTAAACAGTTTAATTGATAAATGCCAGATTTTTTATTTTTTGAAATTTCATCCAAATTTTTTATACTATATTTATTTTGAATATTATGCCATGCTCTTTGAAAATATTTGTGAATTTTTTATTTGCCCAAGGGTGATAAGTAAATTTTTTAAAAATGTAATTATCTTTTATTTTCTTAAGCGTAGAAATATCTTTAATAGCTTTTTGATATTTAAACTTCTCAATTTTTTTATTTATAAAATCAGTATTAAAACCGTTAATTAAAGCAGTGTTAATAATGTGTTTATATTCTTTATAGAATTCATCTTTATTAAGGGGTAAATTAATTAACCTATAAATTAAACTATTAAAAACAGCAAATTTATGTGAAAAAGGGTTAAAGCCATTATTTTTTATATAATTATCAGTGTGGGTTTGCTTTCTGTATATTCCAAAATTCAATTTATTGTCTTTTTTTATTATTTTTAAATCCAGGAAAGGGAGATAACCATCACTTTCAGTTTCTAATGTGAATTTTATAGCCTTATCTTGTAAATTTAAAAGTTTTAAAGCATCATTTACATGTTTATCAGGAACAATAGCAAATATATCATCTACATATCTATACCAAGTTTTAAAAATTAGAGGGAATGCTTTAGTGACCTGTATTTCAAAATAGCTCATGAAAAGATCAGCAAGAAAAGGTGAAAGTGGACTACCCATTGCTAAACCAGAAGTTTGTTGATAGAATTTGTCATTAAAGCTGAAAAAATTTTGATCCAAACAAAGATTAGTAAGGATAACAAAATCATTTATTAAATTTTCATTCAGTTCTATAGAACTTAACCATTTTTTTAAAAATGTCAAAAGTTTTTCTCTAGGAATGCTTGGAAACAAAGCAGTTACATCAAAAGAAACAAGTTTATCATTAGTAGACAATGTAATATTGCTGATCCTTTCAACTAGCTCAAAAGAATTTTTAATACTTAAACTCTCAAATTTTTCAAAATTAGTGAATTTTTTATTTAACCATTTAGCTAGACTGTAAGTAGGTGAATTTATGCAATTTACAATAGGTCTCATTTTATTTCCAGGTTTATGAATTTTGGGAAGAGCATATATTGGATTACTGATTTTTATAATTTGCTTTTCTTTATTTGTAATACTTTTAATTTCATTAAGGGTCTTATTATAAATTGAAATGCAGGATTTTAAAAGGTTAATATCAATGCTTTTGTAATCTTCACCTTGAAGTAAGAGTTCCATTCTGTTAATGTAATCAATTTTATTTAAAATTACAATGCTGTTACCTTTATCAGCTTTAGTATAGATTACATCTTTTTCTTTTAATGATTTAATAATTTGTTTATTGTGATTTACTTTAGGGTGATTTTTATTCAAATTCTGTAATATTTTACTACATTTTTCTTTAACCAATAATTTATTATTTTCATTTAAATCCTGACTAGCAATTTCTATATCTGCTACATAATCATCTATATTTTTTGAAAAATCTACACAGGTTTTTAAACCTTTATTCAAAAAATTAATTTCCTTCTCATTGAAATTACAATTTGAAAGGTTAATTACATTATCTTTAGGGTTATTCCCTTTAGTTGGTTTCAATTTATTTTGTTTTAAGCATAATTTATTTAACTTATTTTTCAGTTTATTTGTTTTATTTTTCATGCTAAAGTTCAAATTTTCAAACAATTTATATTCCAAATTTAGCCAAATTGAATTACCTAAAACATTTATAAGTTTAAGATGCAAATTATATAATTTCAGTTCAATGTTATTTAAGTTTTTAAAATGCAAACTTCTTTCAACTTCAATTACTTTCTTCTCTGCTGCTTTTTGATGAATACTATTATTGTCAAATTTAACAGTTTTTCTAACAAAAATAGGAGTTACTTTACGTTTTAAACACAGGTTTAAGAAACGTATATCTGCAAGAATATGTCTTCTTTTTTCTTGTAATTTCAAATATAGCTTAATTTCATGTTTAGTATTATTAAAATTCAGATTAAACCTATAATTATTATATTCCATCACATCCATCATAAGCAATAACCTAAAATGTACTGAAACAAATCCAGTTCTTAAGCTCTTTGAATCTCAAAACATATGCAAGAAAGTCTTTAGAATGTCAGCATGAATTGGTACAACTGATTTAAAAACCAAAACAAATATTTTAAGATGGTTTGCTGAAGGTATTATTACCTGCAGGCAATGTCCTTGCTACTTGAGATTCTGCACTCCAGCCACTAGGGCCAATGTCGTTAGTGGCTTGAATCCTGAATCGATATCCAGTAAATGGCTTCAAGTTGGCCACTGTATAAGACATAGCTTGAGGATCTACTTGTTCAGGAACTGTTTGCCAAGGACCTGAGTTTTCAGCATACTGTACTGTATAGTACCTGTGCAGAGGAGACTTCTTGTAGTTAATACTTTTATTAGATGTTTAAATTTATCATAAGTATTTATCAATGCTGTGAATTTTGGTTTCATGTAAATAAGATTATTTTATGAATGCACACTTTTGGTATACATAAGCTAAACTACCTAAGAGGTGAAAATCCATCTCTTCCAGGTGTCCAACTGAAAGTGATCTGCTCACTCTGAACTTGGCTAGGACTAATCTGCGGTACAGATGGAGGCTGAGGTCTTTCACGATTATTTGTGGTAAACACAAGAGCATTAGCCGTTTTACCCCAGCCTAACCGAGTCTGAGCAGTCACTGAAAACATATAATACTGCTCTGCTTCTAATTCTGTAGCTCTGAAAAGAACAAAACAAAATTAACATGAAAACAACTATTTTTGTTGTATTGGGTTACATACAGCATATAAATTATATAAGGTTTCTTCTTTAAACAGTGAATCAATACATCATTCTGAATATATTCTGCTAATATATACACCTATTTATTAATAATAGAAGCACTATTAACTGTTAAGTTATTTTAATTTTAATTTAATTTACTAAATAAAACACCATGTATCAATGTTCATATTTAAAGTTCACTTATATTAATACTGAAATGTTTAGAATACATTTGTCTCCATTCTCAGCATAGTAGCAACTGATGGATGTCACTTATTCTTTTTCTTTCCTCAGCATGAGCATATAACTACTGCCATCTGGGTGTAAACCTTATAACATTTATGACTGGAAGGATTTTGAAATTTAATAAACTCATGGAATTTTTTAAAATAAAGATATTTTCCCAAGGTGAGCTCTAGGGTGATTGACAATGGCTTTAATTAATTTCATTTCATATATTGTTGTTGTGTGTCTAAAAAGGTATACTACTATTGATTTGTCATTTTGTTTCAATTGGATGCTTATTTTATACTCATGCCATCCCATTATCACCTCACCATCAGAAGTAATGGATACTGCCCACTGGGTATCCCTAACTCAGAAATGGGTCCAGTCATTGCTTGGCAGAATGAGGTAATCTGACTAAATGGGAGGTATTGTTACTAGACATTCATATATTACTTTGTATGGTTGGGAGAGAACTGGGTTAACTCCAACTAATATAAGCTTTTAATAAGCTTAGTACAAGCAAATAAAAAATACATAATCAATTTGTTTGCACTCAGGATGAAAAGTAACATTGGTTTCTGTACCTGTATGTCCTATCTGAAGGTGGAAATTCACGTGAAAAATTCAAGTTGCTGTAAGAATGCAAGTGATATGTTACTCGATATGCTAAGATCTCTCCATTTGGTTCTTCAGGAACATCCCAGATAATTCTTGCTGTTGAAAAGGATACATCAGGAAATGATACATTTGAAGGAGGTCCAGGAGCTGTGAACAAACCATACAGCCATCAATCACATATTCTGTTTATCATACAATTTAAAAAGTAAAATAAAATAATTTTGCAGTTGTGTTCTGTTGTGAACGAGTACAAAGAAGACTGTTAATGAGGCAGAACTGCATACCTTCCAAAACATTCTATTTTCTAGTATCTACTTACAACTTTTGTAACATTTACCCCTGACAACCTAGTTAGTAAGTGGCAAACAAGCATTTTAAACATAAATTAACATTTTTTCTTACATCCTTTCAAGGTCCACCTATCCTGTTTATTGTTAGTGTATTGCCATTTCTAAAGAACTGAACAGGGGTCAACAACTGGTTGTCCTTTAGTAAAGAGTAGAGAGCAAATTTGCTTGATGTTTCTGTGAATTATGTACTTTACTCTATGTGACCAACTACACAGAAAGCAAGAACAGATAATTCTTTCAGCACATTTTGCATCTGAAATACATAATCCAAGTTTCATAGCTTAATGCACCTATTCTAGTTTCATTGGTAAAAATGTTGCTCTATTATGTCTTTTGCATTAGTTTATGCTTTGAATATGAACACATACATATTTTTGTAAGTTTAGTGATAATTGGTAGTCAAAACATAATTAGTATTTATGCTTCGAATATGAACACATACATATTTTCGTAAGTTTAGTGATAATTAGTAAAGTAATCAAAACATAAATAATTGAAAAATAATGACAATTATTGTAGTATTAACATAACAAAACAACAGGTTCATTAACCTGATTAATACCATTGAAATCACATTGTATTGTCAACAGCATGGGAAATAATTTGTAATGAAAAACTTTTACATTTACAGCACGGATATAAAAGACATCTTGGTGATTAATTAGGATTGAACACAAATTGAAAGAAACATTTCTCTCCTTTGTAACTGCTGTCATACTCTCTTGCATTGGTTGTGTAATGGTGTTGCAAATTGAATTTTCTTAGTGAAGAATTTGCCATAAACTACTTATTCTGCCACTTTGTACATATAAATAAGCAAAATCCCTCTTAGGCAGCATAAATGTAGGAGTCAATGGCTTCATGTTGGATTACTTTCTGTTTTTGACATAATAAACTGACAAAGTACTATATAAGGAAAAGAGACAATTCCTACCACCATGTGTTTATTTACTGCATGCACAGAGCAAGGCTATTTGCTGTGGCACAAAAGATCAAACGAGTTGGTGATGCCTGAATTAGAAAATATAAATGAATAATATTGCTTTTATTCATAATTCATGAAGGTGAAATACACAATGGAAACTGTTCACACAAACTTTTCATATTCAGAGTTTTTCATTTTCAGCTGGAGCAATACTATTAATTACCTATGTATGGAAATCTCTGGCAGTATTTTGATGATCAGTGGCAAAAGGAGATTATTCAATATTTAATTTTTCTCTTAAGGCAAACAATTGAGATCACAGCAATATTTTAATGCTAAACACTTGAGTGTACAGTCCACCTCGCATTAGCTTTGTGCAGTTTAATGATTGCAGTCAAAACGTACAACATATAAGTTACAATCTAGCCACTAAGGGTGAATCAAAGTGAGATAACCAATTTTCCATGTTATGACATATGTGACCAGTCTTTTGTCATGTAAACAACTCCAACCATTTTGTGCCCTATTAAACTTTGTATACCTGCTGCCCCTGTGAGTGAGCTTTTTTGCTCCTATGAATGGTTCAAATTTTGTTAAAGCAATAAGAACATATCTGCAACATCATGAGCAATGGTAGAGCTGTGCTTGCTCCTAAACACTTTGTTTCAATAAGAAGCTGATGTGAGCAAGAATTTCATCTACAATCAATTAGAGATCAAAAAATAATACTGTACTTCATAAAGCATATTTTATCTTCATGTCAATAATTATTTTGGAAAATATCAAATAGTCATAAAATTGATATTTAAATTATCACCAGACATTTACTGGTTAAATTAAATATAAACACCACTATACTAGAGTACCACTTACCATCCTCAAAAGTGCGTACATGAACAGGTGGAGTACTTAGAGCACCATCACCAAGTCGTGTATATGCCAAGACTTGTATATGATACTGAACATACTTGCGCAGCTCTGTTAAGGTAGTGGTTCTGGTTGTATTGTTTGGAATGTCTTTGTGCTGCAATAAAATATGTTAAATGGCATGAGCTGTGAAAGCAAAACCTTTCAATAATCTAATTAGAATACCTTACAATTAAATTTAAAAAAAAAAAAAAAAAGTTTGTATTACTTTACGCTAACAGTAACAGAAAGCTTGCATGTGTTATTCCATCTTTTACTGTACTTCTTCACAAGTACTCACAGCATGTGCTCACTAAGTGGGTATTCTAATTTAGCAGGTATTCTAATATAAATAAGGATTTTAACTCTTAATGGATATTCTAATGAGATTTAATCCTTATTTCTGGTAAAGAGTTAAAATCCTTATAAATAACTCTTAATAGGTATTCTAACAAGAGTTATTCTTTTTAGTTCTAGAAGTTATGCAAAATTGTCTAGAACGTACTTAGATTATCTCAGTACATTAAATCTTAAAATAAAGAAATATCATTTAAGATATTTTAAGATTGTATCTTCTGCCAAAAAATTAAAGCAGTTGTCTTAAAGCTTAATATTTCTACTATAAAACTTGAATTACCACACAAAAATGGAAAGTATAATGTAATAGTATTCAGATTGGTTCTTTGAATAATTTCTGCAGATGTTAAAATAAAATTAAACTATAAAGAAAAAAGAAATAGTGTGACCACTTAAATTGATCATTATCAATTATACCATAATAGTATAATGACAGTGTACTCTCTTTACCAGGAAATGGAAACGAAAAGAAAATCATTTGGAATCTTATTGAAAAAAAAAGTTCTATGAACACAAAAGAAAATCTAACCTGGAATGGTAATCGGTGGCCAGATCTATAATAAACTTTAAAGCCTTCAATCTGACCATTCTGATGTTCACTTGGCACATCTCCCCACTTAACCACTATGGTAGTCGATGAAGTTGCATTTGCTTCTACTCCAATTGGTCCAAAAGATGGAACTGTTGTGTAAAACATAAAGTTAGTTTTTTATTACATGTAATTCATATAGCCATCACTACAGCTAACCCTATACTAGCATTTAAAAATAGGGATTTTCATCCTATCATAGAATGATAATCAATCTACTTTTCAGTTTGGCCTTCTGTTTATTTAGCTTCACTCACTACAAAATGGATGAGAACAAATACTTCCAAAATTTGTTCAAGTAATTTACTTACTTGAACATAGTAAGTAAAATTTTAGGAAATGTCTAATAAACTAAATGAATTAACACTGTTCTGTTTTTAAAATCTCCCATTAAATTTCATTACCTGAGTTAATGAATTCAAAATAGGAAAATAAAAATAAAGTTTATTGTAGAAAGCAATATATATTTCTTTTTAATTATTTAAAAGTTATTTACATTTTTTATAAAAAACCAAAAGTTAGTAAAAATATCTATTCGCAGGAGCATATGCACCTCTCTAAAGTTCTTCCTAAAGTTATCTTTATGCTCTCCTTATAGACAATGATGTTTATACTTGCATTAAATGGGATTCTTTTTTAAGTTTACAATGTAACTTTTAATGATCATTAAATAACTAATGACATTCAATATTTTTGCTTCACAGTACATAAACAATCCAATATATACATATTGTCATTCAATGGTCTAAGTAACACTGAAAAGTGATTGAATGAAATGAATGAAATGCTAGTCAAATGCTACTGTGTTCCATAGATATCCGAGTTACCCTAAATGTATATTTTCAGATAAAGGAAAACTCAAATAAAGCTTATCCAGACACTCACCCCAACCATTAGGACCTTTTCAATGTGAGGCAAACATGCAAAACCTGCACTATAGAGATGGGGCCCAATATATCATTGTTAATGCACAAATAAATGGTTTAATTGTTTTCTACATGTGTGAAAAGTGCAGAAGCAGTGGTTTTCTAAAATGAATGATTAGTTCTAGTACTGAAAGCTTTTTCTTTTACACCATATTCTCTTATTTTCTGCACATTTGATAACATTTATCCAAAAAGTTTCATAACTTTGCATACTTTAAAAATTTCTATGCTATGATACCATAATATGTCTTAGTTTTCATTTGGTAAACTTACAAAATGTTGACTATTTCAGTGACTGTACAAACAATAATCTCATCTTTTTGAAACAGAATGCAACAATGAATACCACAACTATTAGTGTAATAAAAAATATTACCTGATTCACGAGTCCTTTCTACAGCAATTGGACTTGGTTTTGAGCTTCCCACATCATTATAAGCTTGAGTTATTATTTCATATTGAGCAAATTCTTCTAAATTCTCAAGTATATGTGAATTGGCTGTATGATCATCAATGGTTGCACTATGCCATTTACCTCCTTTACCATTGCGTATCTCTCTGTAAGAAATATTATAACCCCTAGGATTTCCAAACCATTCTACCTGTTGCAGGGGCTGTAAATGAAAGAGATAAAACATTAACCATTTTTGCTGAAAGATATTATAAACACACAAACCAAAGTATGCTCTACAACAAATATGTTGTTGTTGTTGTTGTTGTTCTCTAATGCCAGACATTTGACAATAAAGTCATTTGTCTTCTTGCACTCCAATATTTTTCAGACATGCTTTCATGATCAGCCACTGAGGCACAGATTTTGAGATGCTCCAAATCCATGTCTTGATTTGAGTTACTCAGTGGACAGTTTGGAGATTGATATATTCCGATCCTATTCAGATGTTTGGCCAAACAGTCATGGCCTGTTGCCAATCTAAATGTAGCTACAGAGGATTTGTGTCGGGAATTGAATGAAGGTTTTCATCTATGGAATTCCATTTTTTCCCTACAACAAATTCCATTTTCTACAAAAAATATGGGATCAATGAAAATTGATCAAAAAACTGAAACTCTTTAAAATCCTTGATAAAAAGAACTGAATCCTCAATACACATGGGTCTGCAAATAACCATTTGGGAGATATGTATGGTTACAAGTTACTGAAAAATTTATTTTTAAACACTGTATACCTTTCTTCTTATGTGCTAGAACTGCTAGAAGCAATGGAAAATATGCTATTTGTTTAGAAAGGGCAGTAGTATTATAACTAATTCATTTATTACATGGGATTGATACAATATATAGTCTTGAGAGGTACAGAAGGAGGCAAGCTTACAGCAAAATGGTATTTTCAGATTTTGCATCTGTTACATCATTATTTTAATCTAGATAATATTCATGAATGTCTTTCAGAGTGGAGAAGAGAGATACCTAATTTAGCAACTAGGAAATTGTAAAATAAGTTGAACTTCTAGAGAAATAATACTGCAATTGTTTTGAAATATGGTCATTATACTTTTCTGCATATTTTTGCTTTAACGTGTACATAGCAGGTACATGTACATCCAAAAATTGAGACTTCACAAATACATGTTTTGAGGCCATTGAATAAAAATAAAGTATTTCCAGAAAAAGATATATATGTGTGAGTATGTGTGTGTGTGTGTGTGTGTGTGTGTGTGTGTGAGCAGCATAAAAACAAAATATGGGATAAATACCATAACTTCCAAAGATGTGATACAATTATTTTTAACAAAATCCCCCATCCCAAACTCCCTATTACATGCTTTTTATTTTTAAAAATTTATGATTTTCTGGAAAATTGTCTAAGGATTTTGATTAAAATAATATATTACAGATATTTATATGACAAGTAAAAGGTGTAGTGAAAAATTTTTTGGGAATAGCTTGTGAAGTCCTCTTCATTTGGAAGAAAATTTATATAACCTTGCATAACTGATAAACACTAAGTGATAGACATCTGCATTGTATTGTTTCCAGAACATAAGGCTCAGAGAATCTTCTCAAATAAATAAAAAAAATTAAATTGAATTTTTGGGTGTAACACATTAACTTCTCTAGCTAGTATGTACATACATAATACATGATAAAGAAAGTAAAAACTGCTTGTGGCTGCTATCTCTTTGTAGTTTATTTAATAATTATCACATCATATATAATACATCATCAGTTTGGCCATTAACTTATCAGACTTATCAGATAGAGGTAGAGGGAATATACATAATAGTTATGCAATTATTATAGTTCTCCTGATTTTGGAGAAACCAGCTAATCAACCCAATGTAAGAACTTACCTTTGTATTACTCTTTTTCATTAAAACATTCTAGACAAAATTAACTCTAGGTAGAACTACTTTTCCATCCTCATGATGAGCATGTCAGTTAGGAACCATAGAATGTTTACAGGGTCATGTACTTTGGTGAATTTCCTTGCCTTTGTCTAAAGTAAGTGTGGTTTTTATTTCAGAGGGAGTATAGAAGCAGCTTTCCATTAAAATAATCCCCAATCAAAATATGGATTATTTTTGGAAGACAAACATGAAAGCCTTCAATGTGCTATTCTGCAGTGGAATACCACAGGCTTGAATCATGACCAGAATTCAGAGCTATCTTAAGTGTGTGCTCTTAAGTGTGTGCTTGAATGCTATCATATTCTCTATTATTCAGAAATAGAATAATAACTTTTCTTTTTGTAGAAGCTTGTAAACAGTGTTGTTACATTCATTTATTTGACGAGTCAATTAATTACACTAAACAACACTTACTTAGAATTTTTGCCGCAACATGTTTCGAAGGACTAGTTTCCTTCATTTTCAACCAGACATTGACTAATTCCTTGCAGTGATGTAGCGATGCTGTAAGTGCTGTCTCCTCTGGTGGTGGTTCAATGAACTTGCTAAACACATCTTCTGTGGAACATTGAAATTGAAAACCCTGTTTCTATTTTTTACAATGAAGATGTGTTCCCATGTGGCCAGCTCTTGTTTTCCTGCTATGTGTTTTAGAAGTTTTGGTCCTGAATTTATATTGTGGTGTTTTGACCAAAAGTGGGTGGCAACTGTTGATTTTTCCAATTGTTTTTATTTATATTTCTGAAGTGTTCTTTGGATCTTGTTTCTAGATTTCTTTTTGTTTTTCCACATAAATCTGATTACAATCCTTGCATTCCATTTTGTATATGCCCGATTTTTTTTTTTGGTTGAATGACGTCCTTGATATTTGAGCCTAATTCATTTTTTATGTTGTGACAGTTTACTGGTGCTAGCTGAATGTTGTATTCTTTGAAACTTGTCAAATGCCCATTTCATTGAACCACCACCTGAGGAGACAGCACTTACAACATCGCCACCTTACCGCAAGGAATTAGTGAATGTCTGGTTGAAACTAGTTCTTTGAAACATGTCCCGCAAAAATTCCAAGTAACTGTTGTTTAGTGTAATTAATCGACTCATCAAATAAATAAATAAATAGAATAATAAATTTAACCTGGCATCTTTGATTGGAATTTGATTTGCTTAAGAAAAATCTTCAGTTATGCCAAGATCCAAAATAACAAATTTAATTAAGGTGAACAAAATATTGTAAAAAATTATTTTATAAAGTTATTAAAAAATATAGAACTTACAATCCATCTGACTCGCAGCTCAGTAGCACTCATAGCACGGACAGTTACATTGTAGGGTGGATGTGCAGGAGGCGCCTGAATAGTCTGAAACTCTTTGGTGGGCTCCGATGGTCCTGATGATCCCACAACATTGTGAGCTATAAGTCGTAACTTGTACAACATAAAAGGAACTAAACCAGAGACCATCAGTGTTGTTGCATCTGGATCTGATGCTTCAAATACTTGTACCCAAGTTGCATTGCGAGCAGTTTGAGCCTGTAAGATGGTTGTAATTTACTTTAATTGTAATACAGAAGATTAGTTCTTTTAGAAAATAGGCAAGTTAATTTATGTCACAGCAAGCATTTTATTCAATAGCAGAAGATATAAATTTACCAACTAAGCTCAGGAAAAAGAATATATATAAAAATAATTAATAATTATAGTTAAAACTTGAGAGTAGTATTGCTGAGTTGAATTTTGACACCTTAGTCTAATTTACTTTGGTTTATGGGAATATGGGCATGAGGAAGATGAGAAAGGGTTTCTAGAGAGAAATGAAAGTATGTATTGAGGATATTGAAAAACAGGATTTCTTTAGTAGTTTAAGAGATAAACATTTGCTGGAACTATATAGATATCTAAAAACATTGGGGCAGAGAGAGATATATGGACTTATGTGATAAAGCAGGGAGAGGATATACTTGGGCAAGAACAGGTGTGTTAAAAGTAAGGGGGCTCAGAGGGGGTTATACGAGGGTAGATCAAAAAGTAATGCAGAATTATTTTTTTATGCATTGGTATTGCAGCTGGAATGTTGAAATTTCACCAAGATATACGGATGCTATTTGTTTCTCACATGTAGCTCTAGCAAGAGAAGTGTAACCTATGCAACAAAGAATGTATTATCGTCCACTTGTGAAGAGCAGCGAGTTGTAATCTGAGTGAAATTCACAGGGACATGTGTAGTGTGTATGGGGATGAATGTATGGACCATAGCAAAGTCTCCAGATGGTATGCATTCTTCGAAGATAGCCATGATAATCTTTGTAATGTGCTATGTTCCAGACAGTTGGCAACAGCTGCAACCACACAGAATGATATCCGACTGTGAATCTTATCTCGGTAGTTCAACATTGCATACGGTGCGGTGTACAATATTGTACATGACGCATTGCAGTTTCATAAAGTTAATGTTTCTTGGTTGCCTAAGAATCTGACCACAAGAGCCAGCAAATGATAACAGGCTTGGATCCTTATCACATTATACTATAGAAGGGCATGACTTTCTGAGGGGATTCATCACTTGATGAATCATGGGCATACTATTACACCCAAAACAAAGCATGCCTCTGTGGAGGAGAAACATGCTGCTTTCCTGGTAAAGAAAAAATTCAAGGTGACTCAATCTGATTGTGAAGTGATTGTGACAGTATTCTGGGATATGATTGGTGTGGTATTGGTGGACTTTGCTGAACACAGGATTACTGTGAATGCTTCAGCTTACTTAAAACATTTGTAAGGTTGTGTCATGCCCTATGTGACAAACCCTGCAACATTCATGCTGATGATATCAAACTTATTCATGACAATGCTCAACTCCATGCTGCTGCAGCTGTTAATAAGAAAGTCAACAAATTTGATTGCGGGATGCTCCAGCATCCTCCATACAGTCCAGACCTGGTGCCATAATATTTTCATTTGTTTGGTCTGGTAAACGATTACATTAGATGCAGAAGTGACAACAGCAATTCGCAAATGGCTATACTCTGAACACTTTTATGAACAGGGTATTTTGAAATTGGTATCATGATGGGATAAATGTGTTTAAAAAATTGGTGACTATGTAGAAAAATGAGACAAAAGATGTGCATTTGTTTGTAATGGTGCCTATTCAACTTTTGGTATAAAAATTATTGTGCGTTACTTTCTGATCCACCTTTGTAAAATTAATATGTGTGGGGAAAATGAGGAAGTACTGCATTGCATTCTTAAGTACATGAAAACAGAAGTATGAAGAAAGGAATTAATTAAAGTGGTATTGTTAACACACACTTCACTTACTTTTAATGAGTAGGACAATTGTTTCGTGGACCGTTGCCCGCATCCTCAGCTGCTGAGTGGTTCAACAGCTGAGGATGCGGGCAACGGTCCGCGAAACAATTGTCCTACTCATTAAAAGTAAGTGAAGTGTGTGTTAACAATACCACTTTAATTAATTCAATTGATTATGCCTTCACTGTAAGCAGCTTCAAAATTATACATTTATGAAGAAAGGAATTGAGATGTACTACATGGCATAAACAAAAATAGCAAAAATAATATTTAAAAATAGTAGAAGAGAATTATTATAGTATGTGGAAAATGTTCTTTATATATTGTGGTAGCTTATTCTATCAATGTAGACCAGCATATGTGAAGCTATTTTCATAGAGTCTGGTTCTGTGTGAACTTACAAATAAATTATTCTGTGCTCTAGTGTCATGTGTATGAACTTCAGCATGAAGGAATTTAAGTTTTGGAACCAAAAATATGGTACTTAAATGCAATAAAATGACAGTTAATGTTTCACTGTAGAAAATTAACAAATAGATGTGAAACAAAGTTCATAACATAGCTGTTAATGTCTTATTATAGTTACACACATCATGTAAAGATAAACATAGAAACTGATTTTCTTATGACAAGTGGCTTCTGCTGAAAGCTATAACTATGCAACATAAAACTTACCTCCACTACCCATTTAGTTATGGAAGAATTCCCATCAAAACCAGGAGTGAACTGAAGTACAACAGAAAATGCTTCAATGTTTGTTACAGCTAGTCTTGTTGGAGGATGTGGAAGCACTGGTTCAATTCCTGACTGTATTGTTGCTACTCGTGGTGGACCTAGGCCAACTCCTGTTTGAGCACTTATCTCAAACCGATAATGAGTTGTAGCCTGATAATAAATTCAAGAAAAGATATTATTATGGCTGCTGTAATATTTATTGGCTGCAGAAAGAAATATAATATTAAGAAAATTAAAGGTATCTATTTATATATTTATTTAATGTAAAATTTAATAAGTATGGACTTGATGTGCTCCACTCAGGGTATTTGTCTTATATATGTACTTCATGCACTTACATTTTCACCTAAACCAAGGAAGGGGGAAAAAAAGCTCTCTAAATACAAACTAAGAAATATACTAAGATTTCATAGTCCACTAATTCTATATGATACATTATTTTACATTTAAAAAACCCAATAACTTTGCAGCACTATTGCTGAAATCTATATCACATGGCTTCAACATATTTGATTTAATGAAAAAGAACTTAATACAGTGAAAACAAATTTAATACAATTTGATGTTACATGTTGAGTTATATCTTATGATTAACCAAAAGCATTTTAAAACATAAGAGTGTCACCAACCTGTAAATGATTTATTTTAACACTGAGAGTCTCTGCTGTGAAATTTTCAACTCTGAGAGTCTGTGGCTTGTCCTTTATCATATAAGTCAATTGGTATCCTGTCAAAATTCCATTAATTTGTTTTGGAGCACTCCAGATTACTTTAACTGCTCTATCACTCACATCATCAAACTGCAGGCTTCCTACCTCATCTGGCACTATAAAAAGTAATACAGTGTCATGCAAATACAAGTAATAACATGTGCATTACAAAATTCAGTAATGTAAATATTCTTATTTTATTACCATCCTCATTAGTTCGCACTTCCACAGGTGAGCTGCGCATTCCATCTCCTGGGTCTGTGAAGCACAGGACTGTAATGTTATATTTTGTGAATTTCTCCAGTCCTCCCATAATGGCACTTTGTTCAGCTAATGGATCTAATAAACTTGGTGGTACTGTCATAACTTTAGCTTCTCTGTCCAGTTTTGAAGGATCCCCTAGAGCAGGAATAGAAAAAGCACTTTGAAAAACAGTGTTTTTGAAACATTAATATTCTTATTTTTAGGTGTTTAATTTGTCCAGTAAAGTACCAAATAAAACCAGGCAAAGAATTTTATTTTTAACGCTTCTTTGTGACAAGTTAGTTTTTCAGCGAGAAGAAGGAAAATGAATAAATAAAATAAAATAAATTGATTGCCTAAATACCACAATGGTGTGAAGGTTTAAAAGTTTGGCCCCATAGATGTCATTGTATTCATTTTGAAGGTTTCCAAACTGTAAAGTTTTAAAAGCAGAATCCATCAACACTAACCTCAAAGGAAAAATTTCTCTAGCCAGTTTTATAAATAGAATGAAACATTCACTTTAGTTAACTTATGTGGCTATCAAGTAATTTGAAATTACCTTTCCATGCTTGTATTTTATATCCTTGATTTATTCCATTTATCTTTTGTGGATCTGGAGGCTTCCAGGAGATCTCTAATGCCGTAGAATTGACAGCTTTTGCTTGGACGTTAACTGGGGGTGCTTCAGGAACTGAAAGGAATTTATAATCTCCTTTTCAACTCAATATTTTAAAATAAAACTTGATAATTACAAATTCTTATTTTTCGAGTAAATTCAAAGTAAACATAGCCTATTTTTAGTCTTGCTAAACTTAATTCTGAAACAAAAGCATACCTGTTGAACCAAATAACCAGGCATTTAAGGCCTACTTCAAATTATTTTGGATTGTATTTTAATGAACATTAGAAAACATTTCAAAGAAGCTGGTCGAAAATTTCTGAGAAACTGCAAAATTTACATTACACCAATGTTTGCCAGTACCATGAAGTGGAAAAGACATTGCATTAAAGGTTTTAGTGTCAAATACTTCTTTTGTATACAATGTGTGAAAAATTGTACTTACCTCCTTCCTTTGTCTTTATTTTTACACTGTCACTGAATACTCCAATTCCCATGTTATTGTATGCAGCAATTTGGACTTCATAATCCTTCCATGTTATGAGTTCTGTTATAAGGTAATTTCTTTGTGCCTGTAAAACCAAATTTG
This sequence comes from Hymenopus coronatus, assembly GCA_030762935.1. Taxonomy (NCBI): domain Eukaryota; kingdom Metazoa; phylum Arthropoda; class Insecta; order Mantodea; family Hymenopodidae; genus Hymenopus; species Hymenopus coronatus. The sequence continues at coordinate 59,329,032 of CM060888.1, read as the reverse complement.
AAAAACATGAATGGAAAAACTCTGGTACTATTCACCATCTAAGGGTCTTCTATGTGGAACTACATTTTTTTATAGATATGAGGCATATAAACAACTTTTGTGAAATTTAAAGTTTCACTATGTTTAATTGCTTGCCATCTAATAGTAATAAAATAAATTGAGATCCAGAAAAAATCCACTATTTAATGAATTCATGAAGGAATTGAATGTTACAAAAACTGGAATAAAAAGTACTTGTGGGGTAATATCGAGTGCACCATATGGTTTTCTATTAGCAACCTGCATTTGTGAATGCTTACCTGTATTTCTGAAAAAATAAAGCAGGTACTTTCCTGAAGCAACATGAAATTTGTGATATTCAGTTTCAGTTTAATTATTGTCTACAGCCAGGGTTTTGGTAATGCCATTCGTAAATGAGAGATAAAAGAGCATTCATTACCTGTGTGTGGTTTTCTTTAATTTCATTTTTATCTATTGTGCTCATTTTACTGTGTAGTTCCACACCTAATATCACTTGTATATTAAATTCTCCATTATTTTTGAAATTCACAAGGGTTCCCAGTGACAAAAATATTTCACTTTTACAGCACTTCATTGTTTGCAATTATCCTCTTTCATTACTCAACTTTGAGCATCAAAGCGCTCAATATCAAATTACCATACTCCTAGCTACCATTCTTATACAGGTAAACTTTAAGATATTTCTCTTGCCAGAGCATTGCTTCTACTTTTCTGAAAAGCACCTATAATTGCCCAATGAGATCAACAACAAGCTCCATAAAATATAATTAAACCTGCTTACCAAGAAATTGAAAACCAGTGATGTAAACAACCATATAGATTTATAAATGTAAAAAATGTGAAATAACATAAATATTAATATAATAATTAATAATTCTAACAAATCTTCACTTATCTTTCGGAATCCAAGGACTAGTTTTGCAATAAATTGGTCTATTGCATCCTCAGCTTAGTTTCTGCGAAACTAGTCCTTGGATTCAAAAAGAAAAGTGAAGATTTGTTACAATTATTAATTATTATATTAATAACCATATAGATTACTGACAAATATCTAGTAAGCTTCCTTTTTACACCTTTTACAGTATTTAGCTTTAACTCCATGGCACGACAGCTCACGAGGAACCTGGGCCTACCGCCCGGCCGCTGCGTCCCCCATCTCGGTCCACTACAGACGTCATGGATGGGGTGCAGTATTGGAGGGTGAGACGTGGTCAGCGCCTCGAGTCCCCCCCGGCCGGTTAATGCGGTCCTCACGACCTGGAGCCGCTACTTCTCCATCAAGTAGCTCCTCAATTGGCCCCCCAGGGACCTTACGAGGCTGAGTGTACCCCGGGCCAGGTCTCCCAGCGGGGGAAAAATCCCCACGCCGGTACTGGGGATCGAACCCAGGTCTCCCGCTTGGTAAGCAGCAACGCTACCACCGCGCTAAGGAGACGACCGTATTTAGCTTTGCTAAACCTAATTATCTGTCTGTTCCAGAACTGCTTAGTTGTAATAAAAACGTGTCCAATGCTACTCAAGAAATTTGATGAATTATTCATGAATTTGAAGGTAAATTACTACAAGAAAATTTTGAGTCCCTAATTTCCAGAGTAACAAAGTAAACTGATAACCACATTGTAATGGAAGTTTTATTTACCTCATTTGTTATATTTCTTGTTGTCCATGGACTTTCTATGTACCCATAGAGTCGGTAGCGAATGACATATCCCAGAATCTGTCCATTCCTATGTTCCTCCAAGGGAGGCTGCCACTGTGTGATAATTTCAGAAGATGATCTTGCTGTACCAACAAATCCTACTGGAGGACCTGATGGTGCTGTAAATGGTATAATTTTATTTATAAGTCCATATTACTTTTTGGGTTAACATAGGCAATACATTGCCTCATATAGATAAAATAGGACAAAATTAGAAATCAATTAAGTATGACGCAAAACAAGTCATAAAGAAAATAATAAAATAAAATGTAATTTATATAACTCAAAAAAAAATTAAATACAGGGTTACTACAAAAGAAATAGACAACTTCAACTGCCTGTAAAACAAAAACTATTAGAGATAGCAACCTAATTATTTTAGAGGTATGTTGAGAAACTCTCAAAGTTTCGTTTGTTACTATTGGTAACGCTGTAGTGTTTTGTTTGTTGTTGCAGAAGCTGAAATGGCAGAAAATCCTGTGGAAAAGGCATATTGTGTGTTGGAATTTGCTAGAACGCAATCAGCAACTGTTGTCCAACGACATTTTAGAACACGTTACCACAAAAATGAAATGATGCGCTCACAAAAACCAGCATCGTCTTCATCATGTCGCAACATGTCGATGCAAAAGTCATGCCGTATGACCTTATCTTCACTCAGAAACTGCAACATCTGTAATCTGTAAGGCATCATGTGCAGTCGCTTCCGCAAGATTTTCCATACAGTTTGCTGTGGAATTTGTAATTGCATGCTTGCCCTAGATGTCGATTTCTGTGGGCTTTTTATGTAGGCAGAACGAACACGTTCAACGTTTTCTTCCGAAACTCTTGGTCTTCCCGAGCTCTTCCCTTTGCACAAACATCCCATTGTCTCGAATTTTCTATACCAGTCATAGATTGACTGACTAGTCGGTGGCGTTTTGTGGTAATGTGTTCTAAAATGTCGTTGGACAACAGTTGCTGATTGCGTTCTAGCAAATTCCAACATGCAATATGCCTTTTCCACAGGATTTTCCGCCATTTCAGCTTCTGCAACAACAAACAAAACACTACAGCGTTACCAATAGTAACAAACGAAACTTTGAGAGTTTCTCAACATACCTCCAAAATAATTAGGTTGCTATCTCTAATAGTTTTTGTTTTACAGGCAGTTGAAGTTGTCTATTTCTTTTGCAGTAACCCTGTATTTTTAAATAAATATGATTAACTAAATTCATAATAAAGAGCCATAACTTTGCAGTTACTAACAAATGCTGATTTTACAAGAAGTGACCCTAAACAGATGTATGAGAGTATCATTCTCATTTTCCTTTATAAAGATGCATTGGACAGAAGATGAAGCTTTTTTTTATATTCATCAATGGAGAATCAAGAATATGTTTTCTTTCTTTTCTAGATTATTACATTTTTGTTATAAATAGTTTGTATTATTTTTAATTTATTTTTATTCTGAAACAACCTATCAGGTTATACATATAGGTGATAAATATTTTATTACAGCTATTTTCATGGTATGATATGCATGAATTTTATCAGCAACTCAGTGTGAAACCAGCTTAAATTTAACTGTTAACAGATAACCAAAAGGAAAAGCAACCAAAAGCAGCAAAGAAAATAAAACCTACCTTCTTGAGGCAATGCGACTATGTTACTTGGTTCAGATGGAGATCCTTCGCCCACACTATTCACTGCACTAACACGAAACTGATATGAAGAGGCAGCCTTCAGATTTGTCAACAACACCCATCGCTGATTTGCTGACACATTGCTAAGTTCAGTGACCCAATTTGGAAGTGTGTCTGCTATTCCTATACCACCTACAAAGCATTCAGTTATACATTTTAATACAGTAAATAATCCAACTTTAAACCTGTGTAGTAACCTGGAATGTAACATTTCCCTAACAGTTAATTTTTTTCCCCTTACTAATACACATAGATTAATATTACAGATCATTTTATAGTATTACTGTGCACTTTAATACAAACACTTAAAAACAAACTGAAAACATTTATCATAGAAATTTCATAAACAGTGCTGAATGCAAACACTTTAAATGAATAAACAATAAGTCCTGCTGACACATCAATATCATTATATGTTGTATTAATTTGTTGAATCAATATTTTTAACACTATCTCTAACATTTTTATTATGAGGGACTAGTTTCGGGAGCCTATGCTTCCATTTTCAACCTCACGGGTCCAACTTGTTGTTGGTTGCGTTTGCTTGTGTTCTCTTCTGGCCAGTTGACAACTTAGTTAAGAAGTTCATCATTTTGCCACCAGAGAAGAGAACACAAACAAATGCAACCAGCAACGACAGTTGGACCCATGAGGTTGAAAATGGAAGCATAGGCTTCCGAAACTAGTCCTTCATAATAAAAATGTAAGTGACATGTTAAAAATATTGACTCAACAAATTAATACCACATATAATTTGACCGTCACTGTTACTAAATTCCTCCAAACATCAATCAATCAATATCAAAATCAATTTAGTGTGACATGCTTCAAAAGCCATGCTGTGTTTCCATAGAAAAACCTTTAATTAACTTGGGAAAGTGTGTGTATAACAAACCTGTAATACCATCTGTTGGTGCCTAGGTAAATTATATAAAGATGATGTCCATTATTGGAAGTTCATCGATGCTTCCAAATGAAGTGTTTTCCCAGTTAAAAAGTTTGATCCCACCTACAGCATATTAGATATATTCCCATTTTTTGTATTTAATATATCTGAATTATTTTCTTTTTATTCAATAACTTTATAACTGTTATAATATGCATGTTGTTGTAATTTAGGCAATCTGAATCCACACCCAGTGTTTTCCCTCACCTTCTGATGACAAGAGACAATGGAGGCAAAACTGGACAAGAATGGACAAGATTGAAAGTGAAATAGTGAGAGTGAATTCCATAATGGAGAAGATGCAGATAGAAATGTCCAAGGTGAAGGAAATGTGCAAATTTAAGGAACAAGAAATATGTGGAAGAGGTTGTCAGGAAAATGAAAGACCAAGGACAATGCCTTAATGCTCTGAAAGATTTGGGAGAATTGCTTAGGCTCCTGGAAGGAAAGGTCAATGGCAGTACCAAGGAGCTGAACACCATTGCAGAAGAAATATTTAATTGGAGACTTAAGGACTTAAAGGTCGAAATGCAACATAAGTGCTTGCATCATCATCCAAATATGACAGAATGTTAACCTTTGAAATATTCCAACAACAATTTGCCACCAACAATGCTCACAATTGGTGATCAGCAAAGGAAGAAGCTGCACAGCCAACCTCTAGAGATAGAGGGCAAAGATTGAATGCAATTCAACATCAGCAGAGTCCGGAGACATCCGAAGTATTTGATATGATAGGGACAGAGGATCAACCCAGAGACATCAAAGAAGATCTTTAAGTTATGTGTGTTGGGGATGTATCTGACCAGGACACCTAATGAAAGACTGCCTCCCACCAAGTCAACAAGCAGACAGGAAACATAAGGTCTGGGTGACGAGGAGCATATCTGGGCCATCACTGCTATCCTCTCATGTGACACTGTATGGCTTGGACAGGAGAATAGATGACAGCCTTATTGCAGGATAGATACAAGTGAAGCTGTACCAGATACTAGTGGACAGGTGCAGTCTTGACATAATCAGATCTGATGTGGCAGTCAGTTTGCTGTCATGGAGACCAAATCAGCCCAATCAGATAGTGAAAGAATTGGGCATGAGCTGTTTCCTATGGAAATGGAAGCCTTGCTGGAGTGGCAGAGCATTATAAGTCTATAGCTATTCTTTGTGAGGTATCTGAGGATGTGATATCAGGATTGGATGCTCTTAGGAGCCACGACATGGTTGACATTGGTAAGTGAGTGTTGTGACTCTGCAGAAACAAGGTTATGGTCCAAAGCCCTAATGAATATTCTGGAACATGCTGAGTGATCCTGAAAGGAAAGGAATGAGATGTTATGAAGGCAGGTCTGGAAAACGAGCAGTTGATGAATCTTGTTCACTGTGTTCATGATGTGCAAGGGATGGCCCATAGTAGTAAGTGACAGGATGCAGACCCATTATGACCACCAAGCCAAAAACCAAGGCTTCCAGAGGATAATCTTATGTAGTTGTACCGCCCTACCTGAAACAAAGGGCATTACACTAAGTTTCAACACCAAATAAGGACCATCCATCATAATGAAGAGAGTATGACCATAGAGTGATTCACCTGCAGGTTGGCAGTGAATGCATGCCAGTCCATACTTGGCCACCTGAGTTGGCTAATGACCAATCCCTCAGAACAATTGAATAAAATACACAATAGCCATGTAACAAAGCTCATTATATTCCACTTTATATTCTCCAGAAGATTTTCTGCACCAGTTTTGATTAATTTCCTTTTCTTTAATGTTCCACCTAGTATATGGCACCTACATAAGAGCTGTGAAATTGAATGTTTTTATTTATGGATACCCTTTAACTTTTGCTCTTCTGAGAATCCCATTCTATATTGGGCGTGAAAAACAGCTTCATTTTGCTCATAAGCCTCTTGATTGGACTTGAGGTCCTTTTATGTGTTGTACATCTATGACATGTGACAATGGTTTACTTCTCTTCCGAAGGAAGCCATGCTAAGGACTTTTACGCCTGAAAAATCCATTGCCCTTTGCCGGCTTTGAACCCCAACCTTAGGAACCAAAGGCTTGCTTGTTAACTCTAGACCATGGAGGTCAACATTAACTAAGGACAATTGGGCAGTTAAGGAGTACAATTATGAAGTGCAGTTAGTTAAACAGTTATGGAGCTGATGAGTGAGAACAGTTTACAGTCCCTAGTGCAGTTCAGCTGTGAATTATTATGCATCAGTGATTCAGTTATAATTTGATTTGACAGATTAATTGTGATGTGTTCTGTGTGACAACAGTGATTCAAGTGCAATGTGTTGTTTTATATTGAATACCTAAATGATAAATAAAGTATGTTTAGCAATAATTGCTGGTTTCATTTGTTATAATATACTATATTCCTAATAGTTTTAGTTTAGTGTTAATGACAGCTTTAGTTATAGCTCTAGCACTTTCAAAAGTACTCTACGATGTGCGAAATACTGCAATGACAATTACTACAAGCACTAGCTCAGTTTTTCAATGATTCTAAAATATTCAATATAAAGTCTGTATAGTTAACACATATGAAGTTTGGCTGCCATTTTGAGGAACCCTTATAATTGATTTATAACACAAGCCCTACTTTCTTCTGTCCTTCCTGCAACATTACCTCTTAACACCATCTGTTTCCAGAGTGGTTTTGCTCTCTCTATAAAACACAGGAATTCAGAATTTTGGCAACGGAGACTCCATATGGTATCGACATTGACTGTCCCCTCTATAATTAGGATTACTATTTGTCTTCAAGAACAAGGATAGAAATTCCCTTTCTCTGGGGCATATATATATGGATTTATGACAGTCATTAGCTCTGGTTAGGCTACATTCCCTTTGTACAGCAATTGCACTTATATTGATTAGACAGACAACATGGAGATGTCAGCTCTAACTGCTGAAGTCTCTGGTACCTTAAGGGAAAGAGAGAACTATTGGATTTTGGTTGGTGAAGACAAGAACATTACTTCACTCTGATTATGTGCAGTGCGCCTATAGTTAAGGTACACATATACATTTTTAAAAAAAACTTCTACAATTCTTGACTTAGTTCTACTTGCATTTAAATTCCGCTTTTGTGAAATTATAATTTACATCTTGTTTTTTGGGTCCAAAAACTTTTTATTTTAGATCTATGTAACAAAGTAAATTTATAAACTTTTTGGAATATGTACTTTCATTATAGATTTTACAATCAGGCACATTTTTAAGCTCAAATTTTTATTTTTATCAATGAGAAAATGAATTATATCACTGCTCATACTAGTGGTTCCCTTTAAACTGCAATAAATAGAAAACTCTACATCCTATTCAAATAAGTGACACATGGTATGAAAGTAAAAGATAATTATTGCTATAAATGGTGTTAAATGAAAAATATAATTTTGTTTCCAAAAATATTATATTAAATACATATGTGTGTACCTCATCTCAAAAATAGTGCAATTTTAATGGATTTAAAATTGTCAAATAGTGCTTTAAAAGCATGCAACTATTTTCTCAGCAAGCTGAGCACATTTAAAGATGCTACAAATACTTGCCTAGATCTGAAACTTCCCTTCGTTGAACGATGAACTTTAGTGTTGGACTGTTACCATCAAAGCCTGGGGTCCAGCTCACATTAACCGCTCTTTGTGAGACAGACTCCAGGCGAGTTGCATGAACATTGAGTGGTGCAAAAGGCAGTTCAATTACACTAAGATGAGCAGAGCGAGTCTCATTGCCACCTGGTGAAGATACAGCACAAGTGTACTCTCCCACATCTGCTGCTCTTACAGCTTGGATCTCCAATGTACCATCACTCTGAATTGATATACGCTGAGTGCTTCCTGTGTTGATAAGTCTGGAAAGCAACATAAGTACTTGTTTAATACTATTTCATAATACACCAATTTACAGCCCTTTCTCTTTTGTCAGAAATAGTATTTCTGGATCTTTTTTTACCGTTCATGACAACATTGTGATAAGTTTTACCTTCCATAGATGCTTTATTATTTTGTTGTGCTTATCAAATGCTCTTTTATTTGTATATTATTTGCAAAATTAACATCTTTCACTGGAACAAATCGTGGATTCAGAGATAAATGTGCAAATGATGCACATTTGTTTCTGCACCTGACCCATTATGGAATAAGGGAACTTATTCATAATTACTGCATTAATCACATACAAATCAGAATTTTTCTGTAGCGACTGATATACCAAGTAATGGGCCATGAATGGGAATTGGTAAGGGTGTCTGTTATTGCTCCCTCTAGTGAACATGCAACAAGACATACTTTGCACCAGTACAAAAATAAGTGAACATGTCTGTTGAGCAATGCATTATTTTAAAATTTATGGCCAACAACGACATAAAACTATCCAAACTTTTAAGAGCTACAAGCAAAGTTCAGGGAAGAAATGCTTACTAAGACTCAGGTGTATGATTGACAAAGACATTTCTGTCAGGAAGGGAAGTTGTAAAAATCTAACCTTACCAAAAGCAGCCACAGTATTGCTGCAGAAAACTTTGCTGCTGTTTGTGACATTACAGAAGCAGATGGGAAATGTATTGTATTGTACTTGCCACAAAACATTGGTCCATCACTACACTCTTGAATAAAAAAATGTGAGTATGGAGAAAGAAAGGAGAAACTGCACCAGCCAAGGCTAAAGACACTGTCATTGAAAAGGTGCTTGAAAGCACTAAACTTATAGCCAAGATTTATCTCCTTTGGTTATCATTTGTTTGAATCTGTTAAAGAAGCATTGGGAGGATAGCAATTTGACAGTAATGAAAGTGAACAAAAGTTTAAGTGAAACTGACTCTGCACCTGTTCCCATTACTTTTTTCGAGAAAGAAATACAGAAACTTCTATATAGCAGAAGATTATGTAGAAAAGCAATACACTATTTTGGTATATTTTGTTAATTAATTTATATTTTACCAGCTCATATTGAACTCATCTAACGGAAGCAAATACGGTTGCTTGGTTGGTTAGTATCTAATGCTGAGCAGTTGGCAGTGAAGCCATTTACTCTCTTGCATTCCAATATTTTGATGTTATGTTATCATGTTGGCTAAAATTTCTTTTTCCAAGGAGACATCATTTTTCTGGAATGTTTTCATTTAACTTTTTTGTAACTGTTTAAAATTAGGCACCATAAATGTGGTTACATCTCTTAGTAAAGAAAGATATGGACAGGAAAGAAAATGAAATGATCCCTAGGCCTCGAATACTCTAATAAGTATTTGTTTCTGTAATTTCTTTTTTTAACCTGTGCTCTGGAAATTACAAAGAAGCACATTAATTTAAATCCAAAATTAAATTAAAATCACTGATACTATAAATGTTTGGCTCCCTTGACTAAACATGTGGGGTTATATAAATAAATGTAATGGAAAATTCCCAGCAGAGATACACCAATACAAATTGTGTTAAAAAATTACTGTTTACTAGCGTTTCAGCATAATCCTATTCATGATTATTTTTTAACTATTATGTTCAGTCAAGCCTAAATTTGCTGATTCAATACATGAGATACATTTGCATGGCATTATTTTCATTGTAACATAAAGCTGAAATTACAATGCACTTAACACAATGTGATGTAACATAAGTTAACAAATGATGCTAAAGATGAGTTTCAAATGATGTTAAACTAATGGCATATTGTTAATCCCAATTGGTATTTGGTATTTGGCTGATATAATCTGTCTTATTATCATCCACTCAAAAATAAAATGACATGGCTAGGACTCAAAGTCAATTTTCAGCTCTCAATGCCAATGCTCTTAATATTCCGATACTATGAAAGATAGCATTAATCCTTCTTATTAAAAGTTTGTAAACCTTTGATTCAAGTTTCCAGGTAAACAAGGCATTTTCAAACACTTGAGATATTATTATATAATGTGACTTACAATGCTGCAAGTACTTTGTGCTTTGCTATTAAGGCTAATTTATGTTTTGATAAATATTATTTCACACTGACCACATGTAGGCACCAAGTTAAAGCAGATTTGAAAAAAAAGTTAATACCACAGCCAAGACTAGAACTACATTGAAAGAATGTGACATAATTATAAGGTTATAGCAAATTAAAAATTTGTATGAAAGTAAATAGGGAAAATTAACCTCTAGAAAGCTTTCACACACTTTTTCTTGAGCCCTGCACTGGTAGAGTTTTAAATGGTCTAAGTGAAGAAGGCATATGCTCTACTAAAGGAACAACTGAGCATATTTGTCGATGCTCTAGTTTTAACAATTTTGCATTTAACAATACTGCAATACTTGTCCTCTATGTCAACCTCATTTAATCATAGTATGCTTAAAGTGTGGTTTAATTAGAAGTAAATCTAAGTCATAATGGTTAATTTGTTAAATATGAAGGACATAATCGCCACAATGGCTTTTAATTTAACCATTGGCTACTTGGAAAAAACAAAGGTGAAAAGCCCAACTCTTGGATTTATAAATCAAATTAAATTATCTTATTTTGTTAAGACACTGTCAATTGTGACTATCATATCAGTGTCGCCAGGGTGCCAAAATTTTATTCTGCAGGAGTTCATTTACTCCCAGTAAAACATGGAGCTGTCTCTTTTAAGTTCACTTAAAAACTATTGTCTAGACTGGATTTGAACCCATGACATTGGGATCAGAAGGCCAGGGCTGTTCCACCTGGATTGATAATTTGCCACCTGCATAAATGACATGAAAAGCCCTGTTGCTGTTAATGACAATACAGATCAAATCTTTGGCCACAGTAATTGAGGTAGGTTAACAGGAATGCTTTGTCAGCCTATTATTGGATTTTGTAAACTAAATTTTAGTGGACATTTTAAATGTCAATAAAAATAAAAATTACATAGGGTCTGCACAATGTTTTCAAACTCATTATTTTTTAATACCCTAGACAGTAGCAGTATCCCTGCAAAATGGAAACAATAAAGCAGCTCAGGCAAAATACAAGCAGATCTGATTCACCTGCCTGAGTCATAAAAACCTACAATAATTATTTATCAGTCACTGACTAATCAGATACTAACTTTCCTGCACCAAAAACTGGTGCAGTGAGGTCCGACATTGAAACTGTGTCAAAGGGGTGTCAACAATGGAAACCACTATCAACCTACTTACACAAATATACAAAGTCTTGTACTTACTCTGCATTATGGTACCAATCTATGTTAAAGGGCACTGTTGGGTCACTCGATACTTTACACTGAAGGGTAGCTGTGTGTCCAAGAAGAACTCTGGTGTCCACAGGAGGTTGGATGATCTGTGTTCGCACTAAAACCAACACAATTACAATTAAATGTCTCCTTAAAATACAATAAAATGATTTCAATTAGAAGTTATATTTTATATGAAGCACAGAAAACAGAAGTAGATACTTTATAATTAGTTTAGCATTATTCAAGTATTTACAAAGAAGAATACAATTAGAAATATTAGTTATCTTTGTGGAAAGCTGTCACATATACACAAAATGGTACTAGTTTTTAAATATTAAAATAATAATTTTATCATTAAGGTAATTACTTATATCTGATAGAAAATATAGCACAAAACTTACTTAAAATTCTTTTAAAAGGGATACATTTGTGTACGAGTTAATTACCAAATAAAGAACATGTTTCTGTTTGTATTTGATCTTTTATTTATCTTTTTACTAGCAAATTTAGGTTTTGTCACGCAGCAGCATGTTGCATATTTATGAAGTAAAACCATTTTAATTTCATGTTATTCATTGTTTCATTTCATAATACTTCACAGAATTAACAAAAATGATCATAAGGAATATCCATCTCCGAGCAGAACCTACATGAGCATGGCTGCTAGGCTTTATTTTAAGTTTTAATTCTCTGGACTGACACCACTTTTAGAAATAATCATAACAATTATTGATCTCATGTAGCACTTCTGATCAAACATTTTATCTAAATAATTTACAGTACTCCCTGTTATTCTTGGACAGTATTTTTATTCCAGGTTTAGGTACTTACATCAGAGAATAAGAAATGATTTTGGCTTTAAAAATTCTTACATAAACAAATTATGTATTACAAGAAGATAAAGAAGAAAAACTCATTGTAATACTTCCCTTCGATTTTATCATAAAGAAAAGGCTAAGTAAAGCTCTCCCTATCTTCCTACATGTTGTGTAGTGATGTAATATTATATTAAGCAATGCAAGTAACTGCACTATTGGTATTATCTATATTTAGTGAATTTATTGCACTATTACTTCTATTATGAAACACTATAAAATAGTGTAATAATATATTAATTAGGTAACTGTAAGAGGCCATTCACAATGGAAAAATAGATGTAAACATAGTAACTTAAGACTTAACATGTAAACTTAGCAGTATGAGAACATTCACAATGAAATATGTAACATAAATAACCAATTAAGAAAGAACAAGTGAAGGTCAACTCACAGATGAGTTAAAATGGCTGCCTTTGAACAAACAGCAACAGCATTTATACATATGTAAGCTACAGTATCTAATTTACTTGGAGCAGTATATTTAAAAGTTGATCCTCTTAGCAACAGTGGGTTCATTCCATTAATCAAAGAAAAATTGACCAGAGGACTTCAATAATCTATTATACAAAATTCATAAATTCTAAACAAACCAGCAATGTGGGAATGAATAGTTTGTTTTGTGTCAAAGTAAACGAAAGCTAGCTGCCCAGTTAAAGGAAAGCTCACAAACAAAGCACCATCTACATTAAAATTTATTTTACTGTAATTTTTATAGTCAACAGCTGATGTTTGATGAGAATCACTCTTTGGTTAGCTTTTTATGCTTAATGGTGATTAAACTTAAAAATTTGTACCTTGAAAGCTTCCAAGTTTGTCTAATTCAATGTTTATTTTTATGTTTACATGATTTGTTCTGTAAGGTTTCATTACAATAGCATCTAACTTTTAAGTTTATTATGGTTAATTTTCATTGTGAATGGGGTCTAAGTAAGAATCTATGCTTTGACTTTAAAGCAATGGGAATGAAGACGGAATTTCTCTAGCCCAAGATCAGAAATATTGTAAATCCCTGCCCTATTGTATCTCTGAAGAAAAAATGCTTTCAATTGCTACATATTTGCCAAAAAATGATAAGCTAATAAAATAATAATAACAACAACAATAATAATAATAATAATAAATTAATTATATTATTATTATTATTATTATTATTATTTTATAAATTTCTAAACTGCTCAGTATTATGAGGAAGCATGTTATTTCACAGTGTTATGAATATATAGAGGTAACATCACAGTATTCCCAAACTTCTACCAGCCTTAAAATTTAATATTTCTTTAGCACAGTCGGTAAATAAAATTAAATCTTGACGATGAAGAACAATATTATTTGGAAAAAAAAAAAAAAGCATTGAGTTAACATGCATATTATGCTTACATGTAATGCTAGTGCATGAAATACCTTCAAATAATTTTCTAGAATTTAATTTATAGAATGCTGGATAAGTTTTATAAGGTTCATTTGCATAGTTCATTAAATTTCATTTAGAGAATATTCTATGAAATTTGAATAGCGCTATAGGGCTCATTTATAACGTGATGTAAACCTAACAATACATTTAAACATTTACATATATAATGCAATATTTGCATAAAGTATATTGTTTGTGAAGTAACTATAAATTAAACTGTTTATACTTCTACAGTATTTGCTACAGAGCTTAACCCAAACCATAAGCAAAATCACATGCATGAATTGTACTTCCTGTTTTGCTTGCATCAGTGACTGAAGCTGTGAGACTATTTTACTTAGTACAGCAGTGCAATTCCCTGTGGGACCCTCACCTAGAACAGTCAGATAGGCTGAGGCATGAACCTCCCCTGCCTCATTTGCACGAAAGCAAGTGTAGCGACCTGCATCGCTCTCCCTCACCGCAGCTATCAGAAGGTCACCTGGCTCCAGAACTTGCACTCGCCCAGAGATCTCCACTGGCTTTTTATCTGAAAGCAACGTACCAATACCTTCCTATCTACTTTTGTGCAAGAAAGTTTCATAATATGAAAGCCAAAACAATTCATTTATCTCCCCTTTTTACACAATAATTAAAAACCTGTGATGGGGACATTTTTCACAGGAAAACAGTAAAATGCTTAACACATTTGGTATTCTAGCTCAGAACATGACAATTTCATGTTGGATCCTGAATATTTTTAATATAAAATAAAGGAGGAAAGAACTATAAAATTAGTAAAATAATTATTTGAAATATAAACATAATTTAGATTTATAAGTTTGAAGCTTTTACAAGAACAATATTAAATGACTTATCCAGGGATCTATCTTGTTAATATTTAATACATTTAAGCTTTCAGCCATGCTGAGCTCACTGTAGAGTGAGTGGTGAGCAAATGTCTATTGGATCAAAATCACAAGCTACTTGCCCATTGGCTTATATTTAATTTTATTTATTACATTTGCACATCCTGTTTAGAAATATCAAATCTCACATACAGAGAAAATAAATTTAAAAATTTATTTAATCTCTACAAAATGATTTAAACCTACACTTTATGTGGCAATTAACTAATGCTCAAGTTTAAAATAAAGGAGAAATTATCTTTGGATTGGTACTCTCCTCTGATTCAGCAAATGAAGGGCACGCTACTTTGTGGACCAATCATTCAGGAAGACAAAACTCCTAGGTCAGTGGATAGAAGATAAGCTCTCCAACAGCCAAGTGCACATCCAACATAAAGTGAATGAGTCACTCAAAATGTTCCTTCCTCCAGGTATAATAATAATAATCATCAAATCAATCATTTCTAATGCTGTTATTTCAAATATTTCATAGCTCCCATAGTTCATAGAGGTCAATGAAATCCTGCATCCATGTATAATATATATGCATTTGTAATATGGCTGGTTCCTGTTGTAAATGGATTTTGCAATGGGTGAGAGATCAGTTTAAACACTACTTAAACTAGGCATAATCAGGTATTACCACATGTTTGAAACAGTACTCATTACTGGTTCTATTACAGCTATCAGCAACTGTATTGATTTTGAAATTATGTTTTATATGTATTACTGGATCACAGTTCTTGGATTGATTAGCTGGATATAATAATTTTAGAACATCTGTCTTAAAGTAAAACAAAACACACACAATTTTATACGATTAAATTTAAGAATTTTATGTCACATGAATCAAAATTATTGCAAAACAATGTTTTATTTAAAACTAACAAAGATAGTTTTTCATAAAATCTGTAAATGTAAATTATACTTTTATGCAATCAAAGTTCTTTGATTTTGTGGAAGGATGATAAAGTGCACCACGTCTTTATTTTCATAATCTGGGATCGCTGTACTTGACAGTGAAAGTTCAAAACAGTGGCTAGAACACTAAGCAGATGCATAAATAATTCTTCAGGATGGATGTGAATCCACACTATCATATCCCCTTAAATGCTTTTATGATGAGCATAGCTCCCATCTCTATTTATTTTATACAAATGAGTTGTTAGAGGATAATGAGATATTCATAGATCCATGTTTCATCTCATGTTTAGCAACTTGCATAAGTATTACCTACTAATGTAGGTAGTGAGTTGGAGAGTGTACTCCAGTTCCCAGCCACAGAAGGTGCTTGGGTCCATCAACATCATGAATATGTTTAAGAGCAACTATAAGTAATGGTCTGTAAGTCACTATGCCAACTTTCCAGCTGGAGGAAGCATGAGGCATCATCATGGATGATCATTCACCTCTACATACAAATATGGGAAGCTGAGGTGTTAAAGCACACTCCTCCCTGACTGCAGTTTCTTCCAGGTTTTCCTCAAATTGGTAAAAACCAAGGAGGTAACCTAAACTTCCAAAACTTCCTTTCCCAAATATTTTTTCATGTATCACACTAGTGTCACTACCTGTGGTGCATATGTAATAAACTTTGTTACTTTAATCCACCTCTGCATTGTGTATGTGGGCATGAAGTCAGCATATGAGTTGGGACCAAAGGCCCACAAGGGGTGTATGCCACAGTGCCTAAGGTACTTTGATATGCCAGTTTAACTGAAACCTCCCCTAACAAAATGTGATCATTTTGGAACCAAACATAGTATGAAACAGTTATTTTATCTCATGCAGTTTACACATAAGAAAAGCTTCCATATTATTTCCATTTCTAAAACACTACATCAGAAGCAATGTTTCAAATGTGCAGTGCAGTAATATATTTTCTAACTAGCACTAGGACAGCACATAAAGCCACTACTTATAAGTATCTAATGTGCTCTAAGCTCTAACACAGAAACACATTTATAAGTATTCTTTTTATACTTCTATAGTTTCATAAAAAAAGTATATTCTGGTAAAAATATATAAAATTGTCTAGAATATCAAAAAATGACAAGTCTTATCAACTATGCAACCTGGTGAGTTGATTTACTGTAAAATACTTTTCCATGGCACTGAGAACTTAGGCCAGTGGCATCCTTCATTTCAGGAAAACAGATATGATTTGTTTAACTTAGTAATTTCAAAGAATTTGTGAGCTGTAAAGCTGAATGTTAAGAGTTTCACATTGCATTTAAATAGAAGATTTCAAAAAAAAAAGAAAAAGAAAAACGCATATGGTACTTCTTTGCTATTGCAACAAATGGTAAAGTAGAATTTATTTGTTGTTTTTCTTCTTTGTTTAATAGAATTAGAGTGAATGAAAATGTGAATGAAATATAATCAAAGCAAATGAGCAAAAATAATCTTAAACATGTCAGGGCTTCCATGACTACTTAATTTATTAGCCAGATTTCCAAAAAAAACTATTTTGATGTGGCGACAAGCATAATTATTATGTGAAAGTGAAAGAATATGATGAAATGGGGTTAGACTACTGAATTATATTTGTAGCAAATTAATGCCGTTATTTTGTTCTTTTCCTCAACTTGTAATTTAGCAGCTCTACTATAAACATTAATTGAAATATGGAGTTGACATTATTAATAACTGGAAGTTTTTTAAGCAGTGAGCTGAACTTAAATTAAATCAGCATCAGTTTGTTTTCAATACACCTCACTCACTTGTAAATTAGGTATGCGTAAACAAACTAATGCTCATTAATTGGTATGATATTTTTAGAAAAACTATATCAATTTTAAAAATCAAAATAAACTTTTACAGTTAGCCTTTATTTGAAAACTATGTTTTCTTACCTTGATAAATCCAAGTAATGTTAGGAGTGGGGGCACCAACAGCTCTGCAGGTTATTGTTGCATCCTTTCCATCCAAAGCTGTTACATTCTGTGGTGGAGTCTCCATTATTGGCATGGCAGCTACAATAACATATCAACACATGTTTTAATTCTGAAGCATTGGAGTATCTATTTAACAATTAACTCTCTTGCAATTGAACATAATGAATTTATAAATCAAACAAAGAAATATTGATTTCTAATATAATTAATATCGTACCTTTCTATTTGATTTCATTTTAATATATGCAAGTAAAATAATATAAGGTGGACCATTGAGTTTATAATTTTCTAACTAAATTGCAATTTTAGAACATATATTTATTTCCATTTGCACATAATTCTGTTTATGTATACACGCATTTCTAAATTTCTGACCATTTGTAAATCTGTAAAACTCTAAAATGCACATGCTATAAGTCTTTAATGGAATTAAAATAAAATTATTAGTAATATCAAATATTCAATGTAACTTCCCCTTAACACTGAATTCTAAAACGGATTAAATAAAACCAGCGTATGCAATAAAAATAATTTATAATAAAAGGTTTCTGTACATTCATCTGCCTACATGCAAGAAGCACATTCTTAACATATAGTAAATCTTAAAATATTTATTCTACAAAATCACCACTTAAAAATAGCTAACTTTGAAATTTTACTCATGCAAATTAATTTAAAGAACAAGATAAAATGGGATAACATATTTTCTCATTTTGTACTCTCTTATAAGTAAATGTGCCACATAATGTAGGTTCTAATATATTGTTTTAACTGTGCAAATAAAAATATGCACAAGGTCGTCTTGTATTAACTTAAGAATGAGTTCAAGCTAAGACAAATATTTTTCTCTGTTCATGTCTATTTATGTACAGGCTGAGCTTTAATCCAGTTGTATTGATCAGCAAGGAGTGGAAACTCGGCGAAAAGTGACTTATAGGATCACAACAACCTTTTATTATATACTTTACTGTTAGGACTTTTAACACATTGTATGGAAAAAGACTGCATAATCATTGTGAAGAAAGCAAATGTCAACAATGAGGAGGCAACAGAAGTGAAAACAAAAAGAAAATGGAAATGACACAGGCAATCAAGTTTGCACTGGAAGATTCATCAAAATGAGGCATGTGCTCACTTTTCACACATATATAAATTTCTGCTGCTTCACTGCACAGAATCTTGAACTTGATTTCAAGATGGTTAAGAAACCCAGAATATGCATGCCCCACAAACTGATCCCAGACGAGTAGGAAAATATCATTGTGCCTCAATGCTATTTTAATAATGCTGGGAAAGAAGAAAAAATGTGGTAAGGCACAATGTTGTTACTAATTGATGTCCATGTACCTGCAGATTCAGGGGCACCTAAAGGATACCTACTTAGAGAAGCAAAAGTGTCTAAGTTGTAGCTAAAGCTAATATAGAGGTTATTGTAAGGCCATGGATTTTAACAATACTGCATTTTAGAGACTCCTTTCAGCAAGATATATGAGAAGTTTCTGGCTGAACAGATCCTGAAAAAGCTTAAAAATGTGTTCCATCATGATAATACTAGATCATATACAGCCCAGATATTATCTGTGTAGATTTTTGTGGTTTATTTGGACAATTAAAAAGTAAGCTAAGGTGTGTACATTGTAAAGATGGGATTAGTTCAATATGGAAAGGGATTAAATGAGTGGGCCTTGGTGAGTGATGTAGCAAAACTAAAGGAAAGATGGAGAGTATAATAGAAGGTTCTGGCATATAAGATTACATGAGTGATGTACAATTTTTTCCTTTGATTTTATGAAAATCTTTAATAAGTCAACTACAATGTTTTTATTAACAAAAATATTTTAAATATATAAGATTTCTTTTCTTACTAAAATTCTTATATCTGCAAGTCTTGTTGCATAATTATATGAAATTCACTTAAATGACAATAATTAGTAATACTAATAGCATTGCACATGAGTGCCCCAAACAGAATTTTATGAGTGCCTCCCATATACTTCAGATTTTCAAATTACTTGTGAGAGATAGCCTGAGTGAACAAACTACTACACATTTTTCTTTAAAGAAATAGTTTTTCATGGTATGCTATATAAAGCTAAATCTGTCACCACACTAGGAGGATTTTGTAAAATGAGTTTCATTCAAGTCATTCTGAAATATCATATCTATGCTGGTTTATGATCTTACATTACTTTAGTATTTATAAAGTAAGTGCTGCCTAGTTGTATCCTTTGTGTAATAGTATTTAAAGTGTTGCTTCACCTCTATTAGCTTCTTAAATTATGCATTAATAAGTTACTAGTGAATACAGCAATAGAAACATATAGATATAACATCTTGTGTCTGATAAAAGATTTACACATATTAGAACTATAGTAGAGCCCTGGTAATTCAAGCTAACTGGGGCAGAGGCTACTTCAAATTACAAAAAACTTACATTATACAGAAATATCACTAAATCAATGGGTTAATCATGAATAAAAGTTATTAATAATATTGTACTGGCATATACAGCAAACTTTTCCAAGTTGAAAAAATAT
Organism: Hymenopus coronatus; assembly: GCA_030762935.1. Taxonomy (NCBI): domain Eukaryota; kingdom Metazoa; phylum Arthropoda; class Insecta; order Mantodea; family Hymenopodidae; genus Hymenopus; species Hymenopus coronatus. The sequence continues at coordinate 59,308,886 of CM060888.1, read as the reverse complement.
AAGCTACACTTTAAAGAAATTTCCCCATCTCAGGGATTCTCACAATGGGAAGGTAAAACATTTAAAATTAATGTGACAAGGTGGGCCCATCAGAGTACAGTATGCACAGGTACATAACATCTACAACAATGTTCAGTCTGATACAGCATATTTTGAATGTGCATATTTTAATGGCCACTCTTGCTGAGTAGGGATTAATGTACCAATACAATATTTTTTCTGAAAGGATGGTATGCACTACACAATTAATTGAAATGTGGTCCAAATTAGTAAAGGGTCGACACAGAAAGAACAAGCACACTCTTTCAAACCTAACAGTACCAGTCAATAGAAATGCATTATTAGTCTGAGGCCAAGTTATTCTTGGCATTATGAACAAAAATCCAGTTTTACCTGTATTGTACATGGAAAATTGAAATAAAAGTTCAAAATGTAACACAATCAGAAGTGCATAAAACATACATGTGGACAATGTATTAAAACAGGAGTTTATTCTAGTTTTATGTAAAATTTTAATTTTCTTAAGACCACTTTGAACTACCTCAAAGTACCAGGTCTTGAATTACCAAGGTTCTACTGTACTTTGCTTTCTTTATGCTACATGTAATATAACAATTATCATAATCTTGTCATTATATCTATCCAAAAACAAAAGCAGCATTCAAAGGAGCTATGATAAATAGCCTTTGTTTTACTAGAAGGAAATCAGGAATTATGATTCTTCTAAACGTCAATAAAGACAAATTTTATACAACCATTTAGTTATTAGTCAATCAAATCACTCAATCAATCAGCTTTCTGTTCAAAAGTTCAATGCAATCCTAGCCTCCTACATTCCTCTATATTTTTCACTTTTCTCTTTGGATGTACATAAGAACTATTAATCAGCTTCTAGTATCTGCCCTGGGTCACTCTCCGTGGTGTAATGATTACCATGCTAACTTCATATACCCAAGGTTGCGGGTTCAAACCTGGCAGAGTACGATGGATTTTTTCGGGCGTAAAAATCCTTAGCATCGCTTCCTTTGGAAGGGAAGTAAAGCCATTGGTCCCGTGTCATAGATTTACGGCATGTAAAAGAACTTCAAGCCTGATAGAGAGGTCTCTGAGCAAAATTAAACGGTCTTTCACGCTGAGAATCACAGCAGTTAAAGAGCGTCCATAAATAAAACTCCATTTCATTTTTATCTGCCCTGGGATTGTTTTCTAAGTTAGCATCCTTGCCAATGAACTTCTTTGCATCCAATCATGTCATCTATAAACAGAAATGCATGCATTTTTGCTGATGTAGATTTTTTCTTATAGTGAGACTATGCATTTGGATGTTTAGGAAGCCACTAGACAACCAACACTAAATTAAGGGATGTCCTTCATGACAGTGGATATACAGTTGACAATGGAGATGAAAGTCTTCAAAACGTATTCTGAATGAAAACTTAATAAATGAAACTAACACTTTATGAATCTACCAATAATTTTTCATATATTACCAAAATTTACTGTTTAAATCATTTCTAATAACTTAGCCTGTGATCATTTACTGTAATAGTTAGCATGAGGCATAACGAAATTAATTGAATGTGCAAATAAGTTTAATATTGAAGTTCAGTCAAATTTTTCCTAAGGAATTGAGGAAAATTAAATAAAAATATTAGCAAACGTCTTGATCCAACTGGGATTAAACCTCCACACATGCAGCGTGAGAGGCAGAACATCATTCTAAACCATGACTCGGCTGACTCAGAATTATGCATACAGGAAACATTTTTTATACCTGTACAAAAAGTCCAACAACAAACTGCTGTTACAAGGAATATGCTAAAATATACATAATCTGATGAAGAGCAAACATTACTGATGAAATCCACAACTCCATATTTTCATCTTAAGAAATGCAATTATATTATTTTAAATTATTAAAATTCTTCTTTTAAAATAAATGTTGTTTCCTTAAATATCTATAATACCACCACCAAGTTTTAAATGACATCACTTCTTTCAACTCAGAATAAAAGTAAATAACATCTGCCTTGTCTATATGTAGAAAGCAAAAAATTAATAAAATAGCAGACACTATCAAAGTAATATAATTTTACAAACAAAATAAAGAGGTTTCAGAGTGAAACTATCAACAGAAATTCTGAGCTAATAAATTTGTGCAATACTAATCTATTCAGTTTTTGTGCACTACTATTGAGCTACTGCAGGAGAGCGAATACAGGCAAGTTGTGCTGTGCAATATGGGGTAAAGTATTGTATGTACTCTTACTCCTGATGCTATAAGGGCCATAAAATCCTCTAAGATGGAGGTCTGATTGACGCATGTGTGCAACCTTTGGTACAGTCCAGCGCACATGTCTTCTACGACACTCTGTGATGAGTCAAAAGAGAGAACACAAATAACAGCCCCCAAAAATAACTAAAAAGTCGGCAATAACTCAAATCTTTTCCTGCTCTACAAGAACAATATTCCAAATAAATAACAGTCCACTATACTGGATGAGTCACCTAAAAATTCCACTGCTAATACCTCTGAAACAAAAATATAATAAATTGAAAAATGACAGTCACATGAAGGCAGGGGAGGAGCTTATTAAAGTAGATGATTAAAAAATGTAAGCCAATATGATTTTTGAACATAAACCCTTGTGTTTTTAAATGGAAAAACTATTATTTTTTATATAATTAATAAACTAGAAATTAAATTTAATAATATTGCATTGTGGTAGGTTAATTGTACTCCAAAACATTGTAACCTGAAGTTGACACTTCAGATATAACAAAATGCATTGATGTTGCACGTTGAGGTTCATTTGTGTTCTTGAATCACAAGCAAAATTCATAATTGCAAATTGATGAAGCATTACAATGCAATAACATTTATTCTCAATATTTTTTCTGTTAGCACTGCACAGGAAATAACAGAATTTCTGATCTCACAAAAGGAGAATAATTAAAGATTCAGCTCTCTCGTTATTGTATCAAGCATAAACTTCATGTGGCAATTTATGAGGATTTGACTGACCTATTGCAATGCAACAAACACATTAATGTAATATGAATATAAAAATAATAGTTGCAACAAATCTTCACTTATCTTTTGGAATCCTTGCTTGGACTAGTTTTGCAATGATTTCATTGCATTATCAACATATCCTTTTGGTCTCTTTTTTGATGTTGTTTATTTACACTGTTATAGTTACTGCTACTAGGTGTATTGTGTACTAATGCATTGCTAACTACTGGAATCAAAACAAATTTGGTAAGAGTGTCAATTGGAGGTATATCAAAATTCATTGCATGATTTCTATACTTTAATATAAATATTTTCTCCCAAACCATTAAATCTATGGGCCTATTTAAGTGTTTTAATAATTTAACATCTGGATTTATTTCATGATTAAATTTCCAAAAATGTTCTGCTACAGCTGATTTATCAATTGACACTCTTACCAAATTTGTTTTGATTCCAGTAGTTAGCAATGCATTAGTACACAATCCACCTAGTAGCAGTAACCATAACAGTGTAAATAAACAACATCAAAAAAGAGACCAAAAGGATATGTTGATAATGCAATGAAATCATTGTGAAACTAGTCCAAGCAAGGATTCCAAAAGATAAGTGAAGATTTGTTGCAACTATTATTTTTATATTAATATTTGTGTTATTCTTCACTGTTACTAGCTTCTTTTTACATTTATAACATTAATGTAATTTTCTGTTATCAATTGCTCAAAAATAATACAGAGCTTCCATTTAAAGAATTACAGGTTTATGTTGAAAATAATATTTACTACTTACATTTTTGAATGGCCTTCATCTACTTCAACAAGCCTATTCCTTGCCTACATGTCTGTGAAGGTCATTTTTCAATTCCTATTATTGTTTCAGAGATATTTGAGGTGGCAATTTTAAGTGACTCAACCTGTACATACCTTTAACATATCAAAATCACAGACTATCTTCAGCTTATGCTGTGCTAATAATTTATCTGTAAAATTGCATCAAATTACAAAAAAGCGTGAGCAAATAACTTACCAATTTTAAACTGCAGGTGAGTAACAATGTTAAAATATACATTATAGACATTTAAACAAACAAAAAGAAAAAGTGTGGTATACATTTTAAACGCAACTTACTTTCACAATGTTAAACTACCAAAAGCATATTACACAAATCAACAATATTATTAAATTACATTACTTTATCTTTTTTATGTATACACTATGTTATGCCGGATACAGTTTACAATGCTATTATTCCTGTGATAACAAGAACTTACTTTTTACTTTGAGCCATGTGTACATAGAATCTTCACCAGCTTCATTGGCAGCTAGACACTGAAACATCCCAGAGTCTTCCATTCTTAGCTTCTTAATTACTAGTGACCCATCTTCTATCACTGAGTACCTAATTCATTTTACAAAGAAGCATAACATTAACTTTCAATAAGCAACTAGTGTAGAATTTTAATTACAAGCTATAAACAGTAAGCAAACATATAAATTAAAATACTCAATATAATGAAGTGAATGCAGATACTGAAAAAGCCTAGTGCATGCTTCTGTTAAACTGAATCAAGAGTGCTTTTGGAAACAAATTCCTTGCACTTGTGCAACCTGGTTGGTCATATCGGACAATGAATGAAATTGGTGAAATGATGCTCAAATGATCTCGGGGTCCATGGAGCTTAAAGTTACTCGACATTCGTCTTCTCAGGACAAGGGAAAACTCCAAAATAACCTTATTTGGGTAACCCACCCTAAGCGAGATTCGAACTCACGGCCTTTTGAATGTGAGGCAGACATGCTACCACCACACTACCCAAGTGGGCGTGCATTTTTAGGATTGTGAAGTTTAAGATTCATCTCTCATTTTTCTTCACAAGAGCTCAATGAATGTAGTTTCAGAGATGATAAATATAACACTATTGGAACTTACATTCCCAGGCATTATCATTGTGTTATTTTTGTTCACACATCAGTTATATTGTTCTCAACAGTGGGCTTTTAGCTAACTACGACAATATATGTGAACAGATTTGCCTTTTCACATGCTTGCATTGTACTTATCTCCCTGAAATCTGGGGTATGAGGTTCTTTCTGCTACACTTCTGAATATCTGGGAGGGGACAATCTAGAAATAGCACAACTTTGTGATGCCAAACAGCTGCCACAAAGATAATCTTAAAAATAAGAAGATAAAATTTTAAATACCAGGAAAAGAAAAGAAAGAGCTCCTAATACAAGTTCAACATTTTTCTACCTTGCATCTGATGTGTACAGTTTAACGTTGTTCTAGATTGTAAATATTAAAGCTCAAAATGTTTGTTCAGATGCCCAATGTCAAACTAGTCATTGATTATTAAATAATAAATGTATGCAAGTATGCACACACACACACACACACACACACACTAAACACGCACCATACACACCAAGAAACCTTCTAGGATGAGGAAAAAATGTTAAGCCCAGCCTAGAACTTAATCCTCATACAACAGGTAGATGCTCCATAAACTGCATTCTAATGAGCTATTGTCCAATTGCTCAACAATTCACTGAAAAGTATTGGCACTCTTTGGTGTTCACTGTTAATTGGGCACACTATTCTCTCTGCACCAAACTCCAACTTTCAGTGGGTACATAAATATTTCTTGAAAGCAATGTGAAATTTATGCTGACCAATGATATGCTCTGTGAGTATATGTAACTGTTAAGGTGAAGTCATGCTGTGAACCATGAAATGGATGATATGCCAAGAATTTGAACAGTTGTCATCTGGAACCAACAGCCTCTGGCTCAAGCAGCTTATGAACAAACATTACCCTAGAGCCTTCTTTGCAGCCTCTCTGACACATTGCATATGAGTACCCATCTTCTTGACAGATGCCTTAAAGACTTACAGGGTGACTGTTGTAGTCACATCTGACTGTCCATAGCAATTGACAGAGGTCTAAACGAATGATACTTGCCAGTTTAACTCATAAAATTTCCAACTCATGTACACCAGTTTCTGTCTGGACAATTGTAAACTAAATTTCCTCAAGTACGCCCTTTGCATGGCTATGACTGACTTTGTTGTTCAATAGTTATTAAGAAAAAAATACCCATTGCTGTAATTCTGCTTCATCTTGAATAACACTGACAAAGTTAATGGCGCCCGGAATGATCAAATGACAGTAACAATGTACACTGGAAATTGAAACTCCATCTCTTGATAAATGTCTAAAGCTGTTGGAAAACATACAGTCTAAATTCCAAGACCCCCCAACCCCCGCTTAATGTGATAGGTAAATGAAACATTTTGTTGTATTCCTTTTCAAATGATAAAAGAAAGAAAATCTTGAGTTTTATGTGAATTCTTTGCATTTTAAGCATATTATAACCTCATTACTCCAAGGACAAAGTATTATTTTCTGTATAAAATCCCTTGGAATGGTAACAACTGTTGAAATACATTGTCTGTGACTTAACACTAAAAATAAAACAATAAAGAAAAGGCTGCATTAAAATGTTAACTGTAAGTGTTTTTTTTTATTCTTTTTATTTTATTTATTTTTTTTTTTTTTTGAGAATAAAAGTATAACACATAAAGTATAGACATTTAAATGCAGCCTTAAGTAATAGTGTGAGAGGAATTAATTATCAAAAAGAGATTAAATATTTACAAAATTAGGAGAGTTGATTGTATTTTGAAGAAAGAAAGATAGCAAACACAAGTGAGATGGTTTCATGCAGAAGGCATCTGAATATTTCTGCTTTGCAATTAATCTACTCTAATGTACCCCTGCACATTAAACACAAGTGCGCACATATCTAGATATATGCCTCCTTCATATGTGTAGTTCATCGCTAGTAGCTTTGCTACTTTACAACCGTAACCACTGAATGCAATTTCTGGCTCAAATATAATTTACACACTATACATCCTACACATAAACAATGGTGAGCTTGTCCAAATTATTTGTTTTCTTTTGAACATAAAACTGACCTGTTGCCATGTATTGTTTCCACACGGACTGTGTTTCTGTACCACACTATATTTGGCTTTGGTACACCTACAGCTTCACAAGGTATTGTCATTGTTGTGCCATACTCTCCTAATGTTTCTGGCCTTACAGTACTGGCAAATGATGGCTTTTCTGAAATTCATAAAAAAAAAAAAATAATATTTCATTAGAAAATTGCCGTTACATCATTATCACTATATAATTGTATTTATGTACTTATTTACTTTTCAAAGGAGTCTATTGTTTATTTCTATAAGAAGATGGAACATTAATACAGAGACAAATGCATAGTGAATATTATTCTAAAAAAACTTGTTTTTCTCTAGTGCCAGCATAACATAGCTCTTCCCTATTTTTTTTTTTTTCGCCAATGAAGAAAAAAGTTCTGTAAAATCTATTAAATATTATTTCGGTCCAACAATGCATTTAATCTGAAAATATACTAGAGTCACTTTGAAAGCTTTCAGGTACAATTAAAAGCAATTTTTAATTTAGTTGAAACTTTCAAAGTATTCCCTGTTAAGCAAAGTTCTTGGGGAGATCCATAGTGATTCCTGACAGTCCTGATTAGAGGTGTGTCTGCCTCAGCCAATAGCTTCACGCTACGTAAGCTATGATGTAATCCTTGTTGCAAGATGTAACAAACATTCCTCAATGCAGTTTTAGTTGGTGCGAGTATCCACTAGTGCTGCACTATTTTGCTTTGTTAGAGACTTTTTTACATGTTATAATGTAATGCTTGCCGTGTGATAGTATGCTAGTGTTTATTTGTTTGAAAATGGCTTATTGTCCTGCCATAGCCGTGGACGGGACGAAGTGCCAATCGTGTGACGGAGCAGCCACAAGATAAGGCATCTGTCAGGGATCGCTATGGATCTCTTCGACTTTAGTTCAAACAACTCAAACATCTCTCTAACCAAGATTTTTTTAAAAAGATCATTCAGAACCTATACATAATCATCAACTGCCTCTTTATGCAATAGTCACCACAAATCTTTTCTTTGATTTTTATAAAAAAAGCAAATGACCCAAAGAGCTAGCTGCAGTATGTAGACAGTCACTTATTCTAGCCAATATGCCTACAGAGACAGACATGGTTAAGCAGCTGGATGCTTTGTTTTACAAGCAGCAATGGCTAATGGTAGCTACATAGTGATTTGTACATATCATTCTGCAGCAATTATTCTACTGTGAAGTTCAATAACAGGTTTTTTAATGAATTCTTTCCTGTAATTTTGCTTTTTGCACTTGTATTAGTGCATCATATTCTGGAAACACACTGCTGCATGATGTTAGGACCATTACACGCTACACTGAAGGATATTTGCAGATATTTTATAATAAAATTATTCAGAATATTCATACCCATTGTGTAATCCAATGGGCAATGTTTATGTGAAGAGGTTCGATTCGAGACTGATACCTGTCAGCAATCAAATTGCATCCAATATTTTGGGACAGATAATTCTGCAGCTTACTTATTTAGCAGTCATATTCAACTTACGAAGTTGCCATAAATAAAAGATTACACACAAAATCTAATGATTACACCATAAATAAGAATAAAAGTGTTTTTTTTCTGGAAAATATTTGTATATCTCACAATACCATTTAATATATACATTCCAAGAATGTTTTATCTTTCACAAACAATGTGAAAGAGCTAAGTATTAGTAATAATAAAGCATGAGGCTCCTGGTTGAAGCAGCAATCTACTGTGCTGAACACTTCGACAATGTGAAAAAAGTAGGTATTCATTATTGCTTTATCTGAAACTTTGCACAGATATATTTTCTTATATATATTTTTTTTTTTAATCCTGATTATGAAACTATTCAGTTGTCAGTAGATATTCATAGAATAGAAAAGACCACTAAGATCCTTTCCTGGGAACTAGAAGCAGTTGCAAGCATGGAATTTGCACAAATAAGACCCTGTCATATAGAAAAGTTTACACATATGAGCATTACTTAAGAATGACTAAAACAAATACAGTATGAACAACTAAGAAAAAAAATATGATGGTGTTGTTGTTTAAAATATAAGTATTAATACTGCACAAATTGTATTTGTATTTTTGCTTCTGTTAAATCATTAAAGTTCTTAAGCAAATTATCAATCTATTATAAATACCTAAAAGTCCTATATTGAATATTATAATATCCTAAACTATTGTGTATTATTTATTTATTTATTTACTTTTTTTGCAAATCTGTTTCTTGCCAATAATATATCTCTTTATTCTTGCTGTATCACCAGGCACAACAGTTGTAGTACCATCAAAGTGTCCAATGACTTCCGTCTGCAACCTGTATTTTTTTTAAAAAAATGTATCTAAAAAGTAAATAAATGTGGTTCTAAATATGAACCCTGTGATATTTCTTAGGTTATATATTTAAAGACTGATCTATTTTTTTTTTTTTTTTTGGTTAAACATTCCAGCATTTTTTATGCTTTTGAGGGATCAAGAAAAATTGCTGCCACCAATTTCTTTCTATCTGTAACTCAATTATATATTTACCTTTATTAAATAATTTTCAGGTCATGGCAGCCTTGCAAAGGTCCAGTGCCCACTAGGCATTGTGATACATTTGACAAATTACAGTAGGTAGCAATCTGTAGGTAACAAAACCAGGATTTGATTGGAGGAGGTACAGTGCTGCCCCATAATCCCCCCATATCAGTTGGATGACTGCGAATCACTGCTGTACACTTTTGGGCATGAGGTTGGCACTCAAATTGGTTGGCAAAGTACATCACAGTTGTTGTGTCACAGGTATTAAATAACTTACAAAGTAACTCTTGTATAAATAAATGTATTTAAATTCTTACCTAAAACAGTTATTGTAGCACTAGCCGTAATTGTGGGGAAGCCTCCAGTGCGAAGACGTACTTGGCAGGTGTACTGCCCTGTGTGTGTCAAGTTAGCACTAACAAGGGAGAGTGTTCTGTTCCATGGATCCTTGAAGGCATATGATATCCCTGAGCTTTCCACGATTATACCATCTTTCAACCATAACATTTCCAGCTCATGCAGAGGTCTGCAAGAAAAGGAGAAAAAGTATGTTTATAAGGACAATAATTTGTGTGACATGACTATTGTGTTCAGTAAAAGGTAGGCATGGTCGTCTCCTTAGCGCGGTAGTAGCGCAGCTGCCTACCAAGCGGGAGACCTGGGTTCGATCCCCAGTACCGGCGGGATTTTTCCCCCGCTGGGAGACCTGGACCGGGGTGCACTCAGCCTCGTGAGGTCCCTGGGGGGCCAATTGAGGAGCTACTTGATGGAGAAGTAGCGGCTCCAGGTCGGGAGGGGCTCGAGGCGCTGACCACGTCTCACCCTCGAATACTGCACCCCATCCATGACGTCTGTAGTGGACTGAGATGGGGGACACAGCAGCCGGGCGGTAGGCCAAGGTTCCCCGTGAGCTGTCGTGCCATGGAGTTATATAAAAGGTAGGCATTTCAGCCACAGTATGTATACAACTGCACAGATAGCAATAAATTTAGCAGGTTATAGTGATGATAATGGTGATAAGTTGTAAAAGATAAATATACCACAAAACTTTTGACATTTTATAATTAACAATAACTTTTATCAAACAGCATATCCCTGTGAGAAAGAATAGGTTACTTAAATTCACATCAAGTCAGAAGGAATAGGTTACCTGATTTTTAAAGTATTTATATTTAGACTATGAGAAAATGTGTGGATGATCACACAATGAAAGTTATGCATTACAGGCTTATTTTCCTCATCTCAGTTATTGTTTGAAAGAGTGGGGAAGTGCTGCACAGATACATGTGAAGTGTATTTATGTTACAGAAGAAAATTCTTAGAATTATGTTCAATACCCAAATGCAATAACCTCAAGAAACATGTTTATTAAGGAAAACATACTAATTATTGTATCAATATATATCAACCATGTTAATGTAAATACTCCAAAGATATATTGTAACAATATAACAATTTGTGGTGCATGTCAAAATAAGATGACATAACATTATACACTTTTACAGAACTACAATGAATAAAAAGCAAGAATGATTTGTCCTTAAAGAACTGCTGATCTGCAGCACTCCCTCAAGACTATTTTAATATATTTTGCTATTTTTTTAGATGACTCCAACTGTGCCAGAAACGGAAAACTCCTATTTCAGGGTAACCGTGTGTTTTTAAGAAGGTAAGAGGATAGAAGGGAGTTGAGGCTTAGTTACAGTATTACTTTGAAATAGTCCATATCGCTACAGATTTTTGCAGAATGGTCCGAAAATGAAAAGATCTTTCTCACCCACTAGTTCTACTGTTCAGGCACTCTTTAATGACTATAATGGTATGGCATATGGATTCTTTAGTTTGTTACAATAATAGGCAAATATGTTTGAATATTTTATAGCATTGTATAGTATAGCAATTTTTGGTAGCCAAATTATATTATATTTCTAGGTAGTAGAATATCTTTTATTTATTGAAGGTGACTACATTAACAGAGTCGTTTTGAAGTAGCACACCAAGGGCATGGTAGCTGTTTCCAGATTTTAGAGAGAGAGAGAGAGAGAGAGAGAGAGAGAGAGAGAGAGAGAGAGAGGGGGGGGAGAGAATGTTTAATTTTGTGATGCACTTACTTAGTGTGGTTTATAATAAGCTACCATCATAGTAAGTTCTGTATAAAATTTTTAAAAATAAATTTAAACAATTCTCATTCACATTTGTTTGTACAAAATATCTTGTTTAGCTTGATGTAGATAGAAGGATAGTTTGTTTGCAAGACAGTTAGAGAACGTAATGTGAATACTACAAATCAGAGTTTTTCAAATTGTAGGTCATCTTTCCTTCTTCTATCTTTTTGTAAATGAAACACATCAGACTTTGTGGTCTAATGACAGCGATAAAATGGTTGTTGTTGTTATTATTATTATTATCATATTATTATTATTATTATTATTATGGATTAAAAATGTAGGTGTTCACAAAATCAGCAATTTACCACCGCCGTCACCACAACATCAAATCTAGTAATATTAGAAACAATTATAGTGCCTAATAACAAGAATTATAAATTTGTTACACAAATCGTCACTCACCCAGAATTGTAAAGATGTTAAATTTCTTAGTCTCTGAGAGTTAACAGTAATATAACGTGATGAAGGAGTGAACTCCTTTGATGCAGTTCATGTGAAGAATGGTATTTACAGTGAATAATATTTATATTGTTTAAATTACGCAATTAACATCAAATTTATTTGTACAGAAATTCCACGCGCCGGTTTTTCAAATGTGCAAACTTTTCTATCATTCAGTGATTAAAGCATTTTATGCTGTTGGCCAGTTTCTTCTCAATAGCAAGCATTGCCTGCGCTGAAAGTCGGTCTTCACCCATCGTACTTCTAGTGAAGGTTTTAATTCTTTTTATTTTGGAAAAGCATATTATTGGTTCTGATGTAGTCATGGTCGTAATAATAACAATCTACACGTAGCTCAGTTAGTTGCGGAAAAGTTCCTCGTTGAGGTTGTTTTCTGTTTTGAACTGCTTAACTCTCACATAAAATGCAAATTACTAAGAAAAATAATGCCTCTCACAAAGACTGCAGTTGCACTTCCGGATATTTTCAACTAAATCTCAAAGATAGCAGCACCTCCCACTGATAAACAGAACCCTGGAGGTGTTAATGTGCACGGTCGCACTGTGCTCATTTCTGGCTGTAAAATTCCAAGCTCTTTTGTTGGCCGCGCAAGCGCAGAGCTGCTAAACGTTAGTAATACGCTAGCACACAAGGCCTGTGCTACAAGCGTTGTTGTCACATACTCAGGTTCTCGGCTGTGTGCAATCTGAAGAGCAGAGCGTGGTATATTTAAACAAGTGGCACCAGATAGCGCATTTTATTAAATGTTTCCTGAAAAAGAAAAAAGAGATCCACTAAGAAATTTTGGAGGTTCACGTGCTCTTGTGCTCCTACACAGCAGCCGCCGCTGATTATTATTATTATTATTATTATTATTATTATTATTATTATTATTATTATTATTATTATTATTATTATTACAGATTTATGTAGAACTACATAAGCAGCTTGCTGAATTGTAATGATTATTAATTTCACCATGGAAAAAAACAACAAGCAAACAACAACCCACAACACAATACAAAGATTTATGACACAGTTACCTTGCATTAGCTATGCACTGTAGATCAGCAGAAGGTTCTCCTTTGATCACATGCATATCCTTAGGTTTGACTATAATCTCTGGGGCAATTTCCGGAGGTGCTTCTCCTGTCACTGTGAGTCTGATAAAAGCACTGTATTCTTCCCTTCCAAGCTGGGTATTCACAACCTGCGCCCTAAAATTTACAAAAACATTTTAAATAGATAGCTTCAAATTAAACAAAAGCAAATGCAAGACATTTTGAAATTTTTGGAGCACTGCTCTCTTAAAATGCAAAAGAGCATCTCAATATAGAGTAGTTTGCTTCAAATATGTGTAAAAAACAGACTGATTCCAGTAGCCTAAATTGTATGCAACAAACAACAAGGTAATTTCCTTAAATGTGCTGTTAGGTACACAGCATAATTATCCTTTAAGTGTGTATACCTTTTAACTCTAATAAATATGCAGCTGAATAATGATAATGATGAATAACCTGTGGCTTACCTGTAAGCTTTTTGATCAGATTCACTTGCATCCAATATAACCAATTCATTATCAGATGTGACAGCATATTTTCTGTCATAGAGCTGTCCTCCTTCATCAGTTATCCATGTTACAAGAGGTGCTGGATGACTCTCTATGGGTGGCAGGTTCAAAGTTGCCTTTTGTCCTGTTTCCACAGTAACTACCTTCTCAGTTGTATCATTGAAAGTTCCCATATCTGTCAAGTAAACATATAACAGAGGAAGAATAAGTAATATAATGATTACAGATAAATAAATAGCTAAAACAGTGGAGCAATTAATTGATGTTGAAATAAACAAAATTACTTAAATGACAAATTTGATAGCAGGCATCTAATTGTTGCTCTGTTTCAATAGGTGTCTAAAGTTATTCAGTGTATTTAAATGCCAGCATCCATAGCTACATCCTGTAGTTTTAGCTGCTGAGTGCCGAGTATCAGAAAATACTCTAACCTTCTGCAATAGCTATGGTTTCTACAATCTTTTCCCATAGTAATGGGACAAAGCTATGAAAAGCTTAAATTAGTATGAGTTATACTTTATTAACAATAGTACACTGCATGTCAGAATTTTAGGAAACTACTTGAGATATCAAGAACTTGATGTATGATTCACATTTTTTGGAATACTCTTATGTCTTGATTTTGATACTTTATTAAGTTTTCATATACCTTAATTTTATGGGCATTAATTTTTCTTATACCAAATATACTTTTCGAAGATTTTTATACATTATTTCCAATTGATGCTTTTGCGGTTGCTATGAGACTAGAGAAACATATTCACACCTTTCCTCAGTTTTAGAGGTGACCAGCACATGGTCAACAAATGTCAATCATGAAGAGTATATGAACTGTGACAAATGTCAGAAGTCTTTCATATGGAATTCCCACTTAGAGCAGCATATTCTGATACATTGACATAAGACACAGTAGTCCCAATAAGAGCAACATATTCCACTACATTTTGATATATAACCATAGAAATGTTGCAGACATGAGGAATCTTAAAATTGAACCACAGCTTACTGCAGTATATTCTGTTAAATTCAGACATAAAGAAATAGAAATTGTTATTAGTTTTAACAAGTCATTCCAATTGAAGTGCAGCTCTGATCAACATATCACAATACAGTCTAACCTATGGAACATGAACAACTCATTTGATAGCTTGTCAAAACTGACTGATAAAATTAAACCAAGTTTCCAATCAATTAGGAACAATGGCAGTTGAGGCAGGAATTTCAAATACCTTGCATTGCAGAAATAGCATAATATCATAATATGTAATAATGTTTACATCCTGTAAGTCCAGCCAGCATACTTTTTCCAGCCCTCAAAATCGGGACAATTTTGATTTTCCAGTACATATGGCGAACCTAGCCATAGCAGTCTTGACCTACCATCAAACTTGGTTCTTCATGATCATGAAACAGAATTTTGCAGTCATCATGAGTATCTAATACAGAAAAAACTTCCACATAAGGTTTGAACTATGGATCTTCTGATTTCCATCCAGTTGCTCTAACCAACTGAACTACCATGGCAACATGCCAGATTTATGACAGTGAATTTCCCAACTGACTCACATTTTTCCTGGTAAACCACAAGGATTTTTAAGTTATATTTGAGATAACATATCTCAATGGTACTTAGAGCATTCAATAAGTCCTTAGAAAAATATAGAAATACAAATTATTTTTGGTAGATTTTTTTTATTTTCAACATAATCTCCTTTTAGCTCGATACACTTTTCCCAGGTTTTTCCAACTATTTTAAGCCTTCCAAAAAGTAAGCTTTCAGAAGGTCCTCAAAATGGACATCTCTTTGGGAAATGACCTCTTCGTCAGATGTGAATCATTCTCCACCGAGCCACTTTTACAGGTTTGGAAATAAAAGAAAGTCAGTAGGGGCCAAATCTGACGAATACGGTGTATGTTGTAGTAATTCGAACCTTAATTTTACAATTTTCGCCATCGAAACTGCACAAGTGTGCACCCTTGCATTGTCTTGAAGGAAGAGATATTTTTCTTTGCCAGATGAGGCGTTTTTTCTTGATTTCTCCGTTCAACCGGTGCAATAACCATACATAATACTCTCCATTTATCGTTATTCCTTTCTGCAAGTAATCAATGCAGATCATTCCGCGTGCATCCCAGAAAACTGAGGCCATCACCTTGTCTGCAGATTTCACCACCTCGTGCATCCCAGAAAACCGAGGCCATCACCTTGTCTGCAGATTTCACCACCTGTGCCTTCTTCGGAGCCGGTTCGCCTTTAAAACCCACTGTTTGGACGTAATTTTGTCTCTGGAGTATAATTGTGAGTCCATGTTTCATCCACAGCTATTGTCAAAGTAGAAAGTGTCAGGATTGCGACGGAAATGTGCCAAACCAGCTTTCGAATCACATATTGCAAACGCAGGAGCGGTTGTGCCATGAACTCTTCCAACTCGGCTTTTATCTCTTTCGGTGTTAAGCCTTTTAAACAGAAGTGTTTAATCGCCCCCCCTATCTTTCTAAAGAAGCACAAGATTGTTGTTTACATCACCATCAATGAAACCACATGATGGACGGAGCTGAAACTTTTACTGCCATCTAGTAAGAGACAACGGTTACTAAATACCTTCCCCCCCCCCGATGCTACGAATGTAATTTTTTGGATTTTCTAAGGTCTTATTGAACGCCCCTTGTATGTTGTAAGTACTTCTTATTGAACGCCCCTTGTATGTTGTAAGTACTTCTTATTGAACGTCCCGCGTATGTTGTAAGTACTTTTAAGTATATGACTTTACAAGTCACTTTATTTGGTCATCAATCATAAGTGATTCAATTCATAATTAAATTCAATGCCATGCTGGCATGTTGCATGGTAGCTCGATTGGTTAGAGTAACTGTACAGAAGATCTGTGTTCAAGTCCTACTATGACATTGAATTTTTCAGTCTGATCCACTGTTCAACCCTTGTGCTAAACATGGCGTTGTGTGAAAGAACAATTATCATTATGAGGACAATTATCATACTATGCCCCATTACTTTTAAACAAATATTAAGCAATGTGACTTCATAGGATTGTAGAAATAATTAACTAATATCACTGGACATGTTTCAAATCTTTATAAATATTTTCAACAACCTTTAAACAAAAAATGCTCTTGGGAGCATGACGTTTGTATGCTTTAGAATAAGGATGTAAAGTTTCAAATATAACTACAACAATGAATAACAGAATTACTTACATGCCACAGAAAGTGCAATCTTCTCACTGAAAATTGAGCCTACATCATTCATTGCCACACATTGATAGCTGCCCGCATCGTCTCTTCTTGTTCTCTGAATGCGGTAAAAATGTTCGGAAGAAAAATCACCCAACGCCACACCATCCTTCGACCACTGATACTTGGGTTTGGGATAGCCTGTTAACAAATACAAATATTAGCATATACAAAAAATTGATAGTATAGACTTCAAATATCTCTAGCAGACAAGAGATTGTAAATACAAAATATATGCTTAAAAAAATGAATGTAAGACTACGCATTGACAAATTGATACCTATTAAAATTTACTTTGCTTTAAGTGCAACATATACTTCCAGCTCAGTATCAAACATTCATTTTTTTAAGTTCATATTTTGCATTTCTCTGGATTAAAACTACAAGATTATTCAGAAAAGGGAGCTTATTTCAAACGTTTACTTCAAACCCTATGACTCAAAAGACATTCTAGACATCAATGGATCTAGGCAAGTTAAAATGTTTTAAGCAGGCTTAACTTCCAGTGGTATAATGCAGTCGTTATTTTTTTTTATAGAAAAACGCTAACCATACAAAATATTATTTATGCAAATTATGGCTAAAGTGGAAGTTTTTTACGAGTGGTTTTTTTTTTTTTTTTTTTTTTTTTTTTTTTTCCGATTTTCATCATAGTGCGGCTTACATTCACGAGGCTGGTTCGATTCCCGTGACCGGCCTTAATGCCGATGAGTTTTTTTGTTTTTTATCGGGGGCTTCCCCAAGACTACTTTCTTTATCATTACATTTAAACCCCACCTTTAACTGGAACGATCATATCAGATATTCAGTTGCTATTGGAAGGATAGGACAGGGCACAAATTGTACCTACGTCCCACGAGGAGGCGTCCCCGGGAGGGAGGGATATGAGGTGAGAGAACATACCGGGCGGTCACAACCAGGAGCAGCAATGACAGGTTCCTATATTATCCAGATTGGTGCACCCCGACAGTCGGGCAAGCACACCGGGGCGCCCGCCCTAGAAGCGGTCCTCATCCCCGCAACCAACCGAAGCCGGGGACGGTGATAGCCATTTTGAGTGTCCTTTTTTCCCCGTCCCGCCACACCTAGCACAATCGCCGACACTTCCAAAACTGAAAGAAACCAATGGGAATGAAGGAAAAGACATGGAGGAACGGAAATTCGGGGATATAAGAAACTTACCCAGCATTCGACTGCCGACATGAGAAACCCCTGAAAAAAAAAAACCCATGGGTCAGGTAGGCCGGCCACAGAACCGAATCCACGACTTCCCGAATGCTGGCCACAGACAAAACTGCCTGAACCATTTCGCTTGGTTGTGATTGGGTTTCTGTTATTTTTCTTTGGATACATTAGATCACGCACGCACATTCAATCTCTATTTATACATCCAAACTCGGGGCAGAATAGGGAATACTCTTGGCTAAAGAAAAATTTCCACCCAAACGGGGATCGAACCCGGGAGCTCCCTTATTGAGCTATTAATTTACTATTTTTTGATATTCTTGTTACAGCTTCAATGCCATAAAGCTTTAAAAGCTTTCTCGATCCAGCGACATGCAAGACTGGACAGATTCTTTTATGTAGAAGTGGAATCTGTTCTTTCCTTATCAAAAAATGTAATTATAATATTACTGGTATTACCGTCTATTGTGGTATTACCTACTAATTATGATCAATTATTTAGAAAAAAATCTAAATAAAATCATTTTAAAAAGAGAATTTTTCTTTTAATATTAATTACTATAGAGACTAACAGAAGTCAATTTTACAAAATCAAAAGTGTAAGAGGAATTTCCGTTATATTTTTACTTTCTCTAGCCCCGTATGTACAATGTACATAAGGATAGAGAAGTATTGCATTCCACCCAAAAAGTCGATGTCGAGATTTCACCGGAAATACATGTTTAGGACCCCCTGAATCCAAAAAAAAGCATTTCCAGAAAAGTCCGTGTGTGTGTGTGTGTGTGTGTGTGTGTGTGTGTCCGTGTGTCTGTGAACACGATAACTCAAAAACGAACAGTAGCTAAAATACCAAACTTGGTATTTAAGTTCAGTATCTTCCAAGGATGCGACCCGAAGATTTTGAGAAAAATCCCCCCATCCCAAACTACCCTTACATGGAACTTTTTTCGAAAATTTTGATTTTCTTAAAAATGGCTCTAACGATTTCGATTAAAATATCGTATATTAAAGATATTTACCTGACAAATGAAATGTATATCTTGAATTTTCTAGGAATAGCTTCTAAAGACCTGTTTATTCTGGATGAATTTTGCTTAATTTGGCATAACTAGTAAACCGTAAGAGATAACCAAAAACTTACTATACAAAAACTGTAGGCCTTGTTAAAATACACAACTTACGTCATGTATATTTTTTGTGTGGAGCTTACCGTTTTCGAGGTATTCATTGTTATTAGTTTCAGTTGTGAAGTACTTCTACTTTTCTCAGACGGGAGTGTCCGTTTTTCTTTTTTTCTACTCCTTGCCAAGAAAAGAAGCGATTTGTAATGACAATCGCATAACGACAGCGTTTAAAACATTTGACTATCGATTTAGCCTAGTGTATTCCCTTATTTTCTTCCTACTTATAAGGAACTAAGTAATAACATTGTGCCGAATACCTCGATTAACAAGGTGAAGAAAGAAGAATAATCTTATGTAAGAAGTTTGTAGAACTGCTATAGAAAGTCATGTGAGTGTAACACATCAGATTTTTAACTTTGTTATTCAAATGGCAAATATGTAGCCAGTTATTTGTTCCAAAATCCAAAACATTGCTCTGCTGTTGCGAAAGCTAATTTTAAGAGCACATTTAGCACCGTTTTGTCCATATGTATATAATGAAAATTCCAGAATGCTGCAAAATACTGCCTCCTACAGTGTTAACAAACCATGTTCATAGATGCTGCAACACTGTATAGCTGTCAAGTGATAATCTCAAGCAAGAAACGATCTATTAATTGTTATTACATTAGGTTTATTTACGTTCTGTTAGTTCGTATACATGTAGGTATATTGTATTCTGGACCCCAATACAAAATAAATTATATTTATAATAAATAATACATTAGTACAAATATGTAACACAGTTACTGTACTTTAAGTTAATAACTTAAAGGTTGAAGTTTTCTTTTGTTGCTGCTCTGGTGAAGTATGTTACACACTTAGTATCTATAATTGTTTAAGATAATATTTGCAAACTTTAAAACTACTTCTTTGACTTTCTGACCAAAGATGCACTCATCTATGTCACCACAAACACCGTTGATCTCTAACCTCTGTGTACCTAGCAAAGTAAGAATGTCTCTTTGATTAACCTATTGTAAAGAATTTACTTGCTAAGTCTGAAATATGCCAGCAACATAAAAGATGACCACAACTAAATCACTGGGTGCTGAAAGTCCTCATTGTAAATAGTCAAAATACGTATCACTAATTTCTGTTTCCTTTCCCTCCCTTAATAGACCAATACAAAGCACACACCACAAAAATTTACAGACAATATGTGACGCATAACCACACACCTACAACACTTCTGGGCTATTTGATACGCTATAATATTCTATGTAACTAAAAGAAATAACGGATGAAAATACTGTACTTGAGTCAGTATAGCTTACATTTCCATTCCAATCACAACCTTGTTTTTACCACCAGATATGATACGACTATCAAATCGTTTTACTAGAAGATCAATTAGTAATTTGCTTGGCAAAACATACTTACTACAAGTTTGTTTAGGGCAGTATCAAATAAGACAATAACTTTTGTATATATCTGCAATGCTTTAAAAAGCTTGATAAGTCCGCGAAAGTTTCCAAAATCTATTACAATATAGGGTATGTGCAATATAATACAAGAGAATACTTACTATTGCAGCTTTCTATCACAGCATGGAATATTATACGTGAACGAGAAAAAAGACGTCAGTTGTAAATACAGGTGATGTAATCGTAATATTACTGTTTTTGAAAATAAATTCACAACATGCAGCTTCAAAGTGTTTACTCTTCTGCGCATTTCTCAGCCTACGTACAGTGTTACCAAATTCGGCTTGTATACTCTAGGAGGCAGTGCTCAGACGGTTTCGCTTATGCCCCGCATTTGGAAGATCGCGGATTCGATTCCCGTCGATCGCCCACTCTGTCGACAGGCGAATGCTTGTGGTGGTTTTTCTAACACCATGAATTTTTCCAGTAGCTAACTCCCCTCATTTCTTTTCATATCACCGTTCTAGTGTGGGGCTTGGCTGGGTAGTTTGATGGTGTGTGATATATGCCATGCAATTGTTGCCTCTTCTTCTGGTACGGAACCAGAGTTTTCGGACCAGTTCGCCAGGGAGAGAGGTGGGGGTGCAAGTGCCTGCCAGAGTGTCTCCATCTATGAACTTTAGCGCTCCGCAATATGCGTACCTGCGGCTACTTGGTCTGGGCAATAACTCCTGTCATCTCATCTCTTCCTCCCGGAGATTGCATACGGCACAACAGCCCTCTGGTATCTGCTCTTGCGAAGGAATAATTAACAGCAACAACAACAACAATAATAATAAAAACTGTTTGAGTAAACAGAAAATACGTTGCTGGACTCCATAGAATATTAAAGACAGTTTGGATATAGAGCCTACAAGAAACGAGCAGTTTTTAAGTCAAACTCAAAGTTGATTTAATAAAAAATTAGCGTTTGTTATCAAGAAGAATGTTTTAAAATACTACATGTAAACAGTTGAAATTCTATGTATGAGTTCAAAGGAAATTTGTCGAAAGTTTCCGAATTTATAAAAAAAAAAAAAACACACACACAACAAATTAATAATCAAAAAACATTAAATTCAAGGTTTTATATGGAAACCCTCCTAAAACTGTACACCACTTAGGATAATACTCATAATAATATATTACACCAGTGCTACAATGTTTCCGCCACCAAACGAACGCACTTGACACTTGACGCTATGCAGAGATACTTTTCTTTTAGGGGCCCTTTTACTTTCTGTATCACGCATATAGCAGGTAGAGAACGCACTGCATTTCACTAAAAATTCGATACTGGGAAATACATGTTTTGAGAATCCTCTAAATAAAAAATCTGACGTGTACCATTCATATGACTTTCTCTATATCCCTGCAACAAATTATTCTTAAAAAGCCTATACTTCTATTTACTTTATGCTAATCAGAAAAAATTAGCAGAAATAGTTTTATTACTTGCTTCCTTGTAAGCAGAAGCGAAATAAGGGAGTACCATAGATTAAAGTGAAAGCCAAAAGCTGGTTGCTATGTGACTGATGTTCCTTTGTTTGTATGGACAGGAGTTGACAAATTCCTGTATGAGAATGTATAAGATTTTCAAAGCTGAAACCAAGAAAAAGGAATATCTCAAAAACGATCAACTCCACGAAAAAAATGTATATAACATAAATTGTGTGTTTTAACGTGCTCTACATTTTTTGTGGGTTAAGTTTTTGTCCATCTCTTACGGTTTAGTAGTTATGAAAAATTCATCCAGAATAAAGTGATCTTCAGAGGCTATTCCCAGAAAATTCATGATATACATTTCATTTGTCAGATAAATATCTTTAATATACGAAATTTTAATCAAAAGCGTTAGAGCCATTTTTGAGAAAATCGAAATTTTCGAAAAAAGTTCCATGTAAAGGGTAGTTTGGGGTGGGGGATTTTTCTCAAAATCTTCGTGTCGCATTCCTGGAAGATACTAAACTTAAATACCAAGTTTGGTATTTTACCGACTTTTCGTTTTTGAGTTATCGTGTTCACAGACACACACGGACACACACACACACACACACACACACACACACACACACACACGCGGACCTTTTTGTGAAAATGCTTTTTTTGGTTACAGGGGACCCTAAAACATATATTTCCGGTGAAATCTCGGTATCGAATTTTTTGGTGGAGTGCAATACATTCTCTATACACTATGTACATAGTGCCTATAGAGAAAGTAAAAATTACATGTTGAAAGGACGCGACACAAAGATTAAGTTTAAAATATTTTCATGATAAATTACAGGTGCATCTTGAATTTTCTGGGAACAGCCTCTGAAGTCATCTTCATTCTGAATGACTTGTACGTAACTGGCAAACCGTAAGAGATAGACGAAATCCTGCTACAGAAAAATGTAGACCTCGTTAAAGCCACAATTTGACTTTTACCGTTTCAGAGGTATTACTAGTTATTAGTTTCATTTTTTCAATACTTATACTTTTCACAAATGGGAAGTCGCCATTCTTTTTCTTTTGTTACTCCAGAACATGCAAGTGAATGTAATTTCATCAGATCAGCTCTTCGAAGATTTAACTATCGCTTTAGCCTCAAATATATTACCTGATTCCTTTTGTACCTTATAGTAAATATAGTAATTTCTGCTAATGTTTATCTTGATTACCATGAAGAGATAGAAGAACAAGCATTTACAAGAGTAGTTTGTTGCAGAATAGGTAGGTAGAGAAACTCATGTGAAGTAGCGCTTCAGATTTTTAAATTTATTTTACTCTTCCTTTTTGGGGATGCGATTGAAAGAAATATCCTGATGTGTACGGTGTTGCATGAACATTACAGTATTTAATGATCAGAAAAACGTTAACTATATCCATTTCTAGAAAGCTCTGTGAATAAATTTCAACAGCCACTTCAACATATTAAAACCATAAGAGTATATGATGGAACGAATATTAAATAAGAAGTGTGTAGTAAGTATACATCATATTTAACTGAGAACTGTGAGACAGAAATATAAGCAATAGGCACAAGCAATACCTACAGATAAAAACCACGTGAGGGGATTTAGCAGAGGCGGACTGGTCCTGTCGGGTGCGGTCTGTTTACTTTCTCTATACTCAATATGTACATAGTGAATAGAGAATGTATTGCACTCCACCAAAAAATTCGATACCGAGATTTCACCGGAAATATATGTTTTAGGGTCCCCTGTATCCAAAAAAAGTATTTTCAGAAAAAGGTCCTTGTGTGTGTGTGTGTGTCCGTGTGTCTGTGAACACGATAACTCAGAAACGAAAAGGCGGTAAAATACCAAACTTGGTATTTAAGTTTAGTATCTTCCAGGGATGCGACACGAAGATTTTGAGAAAAATCCCCCCACCCCAAACTACCCTTTACGTGGAACTTTTTTCGAGAATTTTGATTTTCTCAAAAATGGCTCTAACGATTTTGATTAAAATATCGTATATTAAAGTTATTTACCTGACAAATAAAATGTATATTTTGAATTTTCTGGGAATATCCTCTGAAGACTACTTTATTCTGGATGCATTTTTCATAACTACTAAACCGTAAGAGATGGACAAAAACTTAACCCGTAAAAAATGTAGAGCACGTTAAAACACACAATTCATGTTATATACATTTTTTTCGTGGAGTTGATCGTTTTTGAGATATTCCTTTTTCTTGGTTTCAGCTTTGAAAGACATACTTTTCTCATACAGGAATTTGTCAACTCCTGTCCATACAAACAAAGGAACATCAGTTACATAGTAACCAGCTTTTGACTTTCACTTTAACCCATGGTATTCCCTTATTTCGCTTCTGCTTACAATAAAGCAAGAAATAAGACTATTTCTGCTAATTTTTCTCGATTAGCATGAAATAAATAAAGGATAAGCTTACTAACAATAATAATTTACAGAGATATAGAGAAAGTCATGTGAATGGAACACATCAGATTTTTTATCGTACAATATACCAGGAAAACAAAGAGAAAGTGAAAGTGAATATCAAGGACAGGAAACTAATGTCATTTACTCTTAATTACGCTGTTCATGAGATCTAATACATTCGATTAGTTCTTAGCCGATAGTAAAATTATGTACTTTTTAAATCCATTACTGAAGGAATAATCTGTACTAATAAGTTGTCGCCTAAATAAAAATCATATTTAGAAAACGGTGTCTCGCAGTGTTTGTGAACAGCAAAACCTAACGACATGACGGATATATACCAATCTCCCACAAAAAACTAAACCTTACTTGGATTTTTTTCTTTGCTTTTTTTCAACAATTATTGAGTTGATTTGATGTTCCTCTTGTCCTTCAACCAGTTTAGGCCGTTTAGCCTGTTCCGGCTCCTTTTATCATTTAATGGTTTTGGCTAAAATATGAATGACGAATAAAATATACATATTGAATTTTCTCGGAAATCTTATGTATTCCTCTACATTAAGATGGATTTTGAGTAATTTTATATAACTAGTTTACCATAAAAGCTTACTATACAAAAAAAAACCTATATTTCGGTTAAAGCACACAATGTATGTGAAATTAATACTCTTGTAGCGTTAAACATTTCCTATATATTCGTTCTTATTTGCTTGAATTTTCGAATATTTTATAGCCATGCAATCTTTTCTTGTGGTTATGCAAGGAAAGGTATTTCTGGGACATTATGCGCTTTTAAACATCTGACTATGGCTCCAAAATAAATAAATGGCGTGTTATTTATAGTCGCTCTTTTACTACTGTAGTTCTCAGTACTGTAGTCCCATTCTAAATTGGTTGTGAACAACCACTTAATTTTGCTCAGAGGTCTCTCTATCAGGCTTGAGGTTCTTTTTTTTACGTGCCGTAAATCTACGACACGGGACCAACGGCAACTAGTCCAGCCTTCATTATCCCCTTTGTACCCACAACGAAATATGTAATGTAATGTAATATTTATCGATTAACATTAGGTAAAGATCTGATATCTTTCACTCACATGTCTTTCTCAAGCTGTTTCACTAACAAACTTCCTTTACAAATATTACAAATTTCCAATATGTGTGACGCGCGCTTTGCCGAACCTTCGGACTTAAAACATTTTCTCGCTGTCTTGTATGATTTAAAGAATTTCCCTAAAATTTACTTTCCGCTTGAGAAAAGTTTAAGTAGTTAAAAATTGAAACCAGTAACAAGGAATAATTTGGAAACGGTTAACTCTACGAAAAAAAAAAAAAAACATATATGACATAAACCGTGTGTTTTAACGAGGTCTATATATTTTTGTAGGTTTTTTTTTTATATCTCTTACGGCTTACCAGTTACACAAAGTCATCCAGAATAAAGAACTTCTTCAGAGGCAATCCCAGAAAATTCATCATATACATTTTGTTTGTCATGAAAATATCTTAAACATATGCTGTTTTAATCAAAATCATTAGAGCCCTTTTGAGAAAATCAATATTTTCGAAAAATGTTCCATGTAAAGGTAGTCGGGGGGGGGGATTTTCTTGGAAATCTTTCGTGTCGCATCCTTGGAAGACTCTGAAGTTAAATGAAAAGTTTGGTATTTAACGGATGTTTCGTTTTTAAGCTATGCTACCTCGCTCCCCCACATAAACATTTTTATTCGGGGGCCTCAAAACATGTATTTCCGGTGATCTCGGTATCGAATTTTTGGGGTGGAATGAATACCTTCTCTAGCTATGTACGATGTATATAGAGAAAGTAAAAAAAGAAAAGGTTTTTTGCATGAACGTTTGTAGAATAATCAGTAGCACACACACACACAGACACACACACAGACACACACACATCTCCTTAATTCATGCTATTTATAAAATACTTTTATTTGTTTTTACACACACACGCCTCACTTTTTATATTACTTATAAAATATAATGCTTCATATATGGTCAGACAAGGCGGGTGTTATATTGAATTTTTTTCTGCACCCCGCCACCACACCGGAAGTGATCACCTTGCACATGAGGGGCTTCCCAAACGCGGGAGGGCGGGCATGCTGGTACACAATGGATGAGGTTGGGTTTCACATCCCCAAACTGATCACGGGTTGATAAGACATATACACACACACACTTGCAATAATTACCTCGAACGATGCCACCAAAAATGGCTATGGAGCCTACTTTCGTCTGTGAAAATACCCCCAGTGTTGTTGCTTCTGTAAAAGGGCAAAAGTTAATTGGGATTTCCTGGTCTTGCACTGGGTCAAAAACCCTGACTGAAATGACAGGCGTTTGGCTTTACCTTTAGGGCGAAATTGGGAGAAAAATAAATTCACTCTCCTCGTTTCCAGGTTGGGATTGCCGGGAATAAAAGGCGTAAGGAATAAATGGGGAGCAGGTGACGGGAATTTTCGTATTCGTTTTTCACAAGAAAGGCTGCAAAGCCTGAGATGATGAATCTTTTCAAGGTATCGGATATAAATCCCTTAGAAGTAAATGAGCTAAAATCAGGCAGAAGGTTCAAACGGAAGACAGCAGTATCAAAAAAATATTAAATTAATTTTTAGAAACGTATGTGATAGATTCGTATGACCTGTGTTAATTATTCAACAACTTTTTTTCACAAAAGCTTATTCTTCTGAGATAAACATATGAAAAACGCTTTTATTACACATTTTCTTTTAAAGATAATGGAAATACGAGAACATAGAAGTCGTAAGCGCTAAGAGCTGATGGCTAGCTATGTGATGACTTTTAAATTCCGTTTTGTTTGCATGTTCAGCAAGAAAGAAAGAAAAAAGAAACAAATAAAAAAATTCCCATTTGAAAAAAGTATAAGTATTGGAGAAACTAAACCAATAAGGAATATCTCGAAAATAGTTAGTTCAAAAATTAAATAAACAAAAATGAAAAGTGTATGTCATAAATTGTGGGCTTTAACGAGTTCTACATTTTTTGCGCAGTAAGAACTTGTCTCTTAACGTTTACCATTTTGCAAAAGTCATTCAGGACTTAAGAGGCTATTTTCAAAAAAATTAAGATATATATACACACACACAAGATATATATACAATATATACAAGATATATATATATATATATACATATATATACACATTTGTCATGAGAATATTAAAATATAGTATTTTAATCGAAATCGAAAAATTTTCCATGTATATAGGTGGGTTGGAATGGGGGATACGCTCGAAAATCTTCGAGTAGTGTCCTTGGAAGATAGGTACTGAACTTAAATGCTAAGCTTGATATTTAACCGACTTCAAGAACATCCCCCCATCCCCAAGTACTCAATACATACAATTTTTTTTCCCAAAATGATATTCTCAAAAATGGCTGTAACGATTTTGATTAAAATGTCATATGTTTAAGATGTTTTCATTCAAAAGAAATGTATATCTTAAATTTTCAGGGAATAGCCTCTGAAGACCTCTTCATTCTGGATGACTTTTGTATAACTTTTATATAGCTGCTAAACCATAAGAGATATACAAAAACTTACTACACAAAAATGTAGATCACGATAAACCACATACTTTATGTCATATATGTTTTTCTTGTACAGATAATTGTTTTCAAGATATTCCTTGTTATTCGCTTAATTTTTAAGCCACTTAACTTTTCTCAAACGGGACCTTAACTGTTTCACATAACGACAGCTTTTAAAAGATTTGACTGTCACTTTACCCGAATACTTTCGCTTATTTCCCTTCTACTTACAAAGAAGTAAGTAATAAGACCAATTCTGCTAATGTTTATCTCGATTAGTATGATGTAGATAGAATCTTTTGTAACAGAAGTTTGTTTGTGAACAGCTAGAGGAAATCATGTGAAGAATGGAATTTTAAAGATATCACATAGCGATCCGCTGTTAAAACTGTGATTATCGCTTAAAGCCTATTGTGTTCCTTAGTCCCCTTGAACCGAAAAAGAAACAAGTATGCCATAAAATAATATCTGCAAAGTTTATTTCGATTAGCATGAAGCAGATATAAGAATGCGTTTTTGTAATAACTGTTTGTTACAGAATAGGTAGAGAGTAATGCGATTGTAACACATCCGGTTTTTAACACCACAATTAACAAAAGAACACACATAAAGGAAGATCGTTGAGTTGGATCAAAAGAACGCGTCGAGCCACGCTAAAGCAAGAACAGCACGAGTGCAATTAACTCAACATCTACCCTATTCCCTATGAGCGAACAAAAAGCTTCAACGGCGCCGATTTCCGAATTGCTGCAAGTACTTCTATATAATGAACAAACGCCTATCAGTGGGGAGTAATTTGGAAAAACAAATAATAGTATTGTCAATCAAATATACACGTAGGGTCTTTTTCGGAAAGGGGAGACAGTGAGTTATACATTCCCTTTGTATTTTATACAGATACAGATAGGAGGGGACTTAAAGCAAGCGATAAAACCGCCAAAAACGCAATTCTGAGAAAAAGTGCTGCGAAGTTTGGATCCTCCTGTAAATTCAGATGAAATTAATCATTATTAATTATTCCTATAACTTCATACTGTGGACTGTTGTACATGTGTATATAAAAGTTTTAAGCAATAATAATTATTCATTTTGGCATAATAACTTTGGTGGGGGGGGGTGCTTCTGTCAGCACTTGGAACCTTTTACTCTAATTTACAGGTTTTGGTTAATTTAGTGGATAGTAAAATAAAATGTATCTATATTACTTTTATAATTTCAGTTTTTTTATTGAGCCCCCTTTAACATCTAAGGACATGTCGGGGGCTTTGCATTAGAAACAACTTGCATGTAGGTTGTTTGCGTTGGATTTAAATAGTTTTTTATTTTCCTCAAACACACACACACACACACACATTCACTCTCATATACATACTTCCAGACTCTGTGGGGCATAGAGAATAATTCTGGTTAGAGAAAAATTCCCAGTCCCAGCCGGGAATCAAGCCCGGAACCTCCGGATGAGAAGTCAGCTCGCTGATCACTTGACCACAGACGCAGTCAGTTTCAGAATTATTTAAATTTAAAGCAGGGAAAATATGGCATGGAGTACCCCGTTATCAATTGATCCAGGTGGCTCAGGCGTTTCTTCTGGGACTGGTATTCGGGACATCGTGGCGGTGAAATAATTATTGAGTAATATGTAGGAAATTATTATTAATGGGGCAATCTTTTGGATTGATAAAATAATGAAACAATTTATTCATGAAAGTCCTTCAACTATTGTAGGTAATCATCAATGAAAATGTGCACATGACCCATGGGTTTTTCCGGGGTTTTCTCCGACCACTAGGCGAATATTGGGAAGGATTCTTCATTTCCCCGAACCTGTCTCCTTCAGGGTTATAAGTGTCGATGAGTACTGTTGCCATTTCGTGGAGGTGACTGCGCTCAAGAAATACAGCTCTCTGCGGCGGGATGGCGCTAGTGGTTGTCATCCGGGACTGAGTAGCGGGCTCGAGATGAAAAACTGCTTAGGCACTCTCGACTCTTTCCTTTCCAGATGTCGGCATCCCTTTGAAATTACACTCATCTCATCCTTCCTCCAGAGGTCTGACGTACAATAAGCCCACGGCTGCAGTATGGAGTACCCTCCGTAATGGCGCGCGCGCACAGACACACACATACACACGTTATCAGTCCATGTGTAACAGAGAACCTCGTCCACTGACCCATGGGTTTTTCGTGGTTTCAGCGTAGCAGGTGAATGCTGGCTTTGTTTATTCGACCACACTTTCATCTCCTATACCCAATATTACCTTGCAATCTTTTCAGAGTTCAAGGACTAGGCGACGATGTTCGACGGGTTGCGTCTGGACGTTGGCATTAACACTGTAAACCTTCTTCTTGTCTTCGTTGCGGGGGCTTCCGTGTCAGCAGTTGTCTCCGGGGCCCTTCGAGTGTGGAACTCCCTCACAATCCCACGGGTGGTTCAGGGGCTTGTGAAAGTGCGCCGGGCGTCGTCGGATGCGTCTATCTGGAAACCTTAGATACCCTACCCGTGCTTGCGCCTATCGCTAACCAGGTCTCTCCCCTCATCCCTCCCACGAGTCATGTACGTTGCAAAGGGTTACACTGACCTACATGCGGTGATCTTCCTCAATGGTTAGGGACCCCATCCGCGGTAATTCTTATTCTCCTTTTCTCGGCACATCTTTTCGCCAATTTGGTGAAGTGGTTCTGAGACAACACATAGGCTGCAACAACTCTCAATCACTTGCATTGTTCTACTGACAAAGGTATTGGATCTTCCCTTACACTTGACGAATACTAACTAAATTGTCTTATTTTGGCGCTTGTACACTTTTACTTCTAACCCTTTCAGTAGTGTTTAACGCTCGATTTTACTACTTGTGCACCGCAGGCATGACACTGGTGATATATGGAGTGAAGAAGGAGCACCGCTGGAGTGCGATGGCGGGGGAAACTGGAGAACCCGGAGAAAACCCGCCCCTGTGCCACTTTGTCCAGCACAAATCTCACATACGGTCGCTTGGGATTGAGCCCGGGCCGTCTAGGTGAAGGGCCAGTAGTCTGACCACTCGGCCACCCTTTCACTCGTACAAGTATTCGTAGCTTATTTCGCTAAAACACATTAAATCTTAAAATAATGTAACTTCTTGTCCGCTTATTGGGTCACAAGTTAATATTTGTACATATGATGCACCCAAGAATACATGTTATACTGTCAACATTTGTATCTTTGCTAAACCAGTTATCAGAAGTCTGCATTGTTCACAGAGTATGGTATAACTGTTTACAAACATCTTCCGACAGCCACGTCCATAAAACAGAAATATTATTTCCTCGAAATGCCTCCCACTCCCGTTTGCTTCACTTTCTCCTCTTATATATCTTTCTCTCTGGCAATCCTTTTGTTTCATTTTGTCATCTTATACTTGCTAAGATCCAGTCTTTCCAATTCCTACTCATTTGTTTTCATGAACATTAGGTATTATTCTGTATATTAATCCGATCTTTTGTCCATTTCACATCCTATTACTATACGACGCTAAACAAAGATTTCAATAATCGCCTGCCTTTTTCCTTTGCCTTTCAAAGGATTTAAATATTAAAAAATAAATAAATAAAATAGAAGAACCTATTCCTCTGGATCGAAATAGTTTTAATTATTCCAAAGTGACTGTCTGAAAAACATTTAGGGACATAAAAATGAACCAATGAACGAAGTTAAAATTGTGAAAAGAAGGAGTGGTTCGGATACCGCCTCTAAGAAGAGTTTCGGCTCGTTTGGTAAAAGACTGAACTAACTAGAGCATAATTCGGCCTTCTACAGGAATGGGTGAAGGATTATTTATATATCTCGATAAACTGCATGACGCTACATTTACGAATATAATAGAAATTTCATCAGCGACATGGACACAAATGTTTAACGATGCTGCCGCTACTAAACGGCAATATGAATATTAATAAACCGATAAGTTGCAATACTACTCTTCGGCAGTTCGGCCATATTTTGGGGAAAATAAAGGACTCTGTCAATTCAGTGACTAGGATTATGCTCGAAAAGCACCTGTAGAGGGTGGGCGAGAATTTATCAGCCTACCAAAATAAGCAGATCCTTACCATTATGGGCCATATTTTATGCACATCAATATACGTATGAGAAAATTACGAATGCTAGGATTATTTTCTGCTTCTATCTCCCAAAGCAATTGAAAAGTATGCCAAGTCCCTTAATTTGCATCGCCAAATTAGCAATTATATCTGTTGGAAAACCCGCTCTCCGATTGCGTTATCTCCCTGAATGAGGCAATCCGTTCCTTTCACTGTTCCTGCGTTATATTTCTTTAATAGGTGCATCCAAAAGCTATGACACATCTGATTTTCAGGCATTGTTAAGAGTGAATCCTTTTCCTATAAACGTCAGTATACCCAGGTGTTACTCGAAAAATTTTTCCCCCCGGTTTAGTTTACTTCCCCCCCCCCTTTTTCCCTTTTTCATGCCTTTAATTAATTACATAGTCCTATGGGCGGCATTTTCTGTGGAATTATATCATATATATATATATATGTATATGACACACACAGACACACACACATTCTTCCAAACTCTAGCAAGGATAGGGAATAATCTGGACTAGAGAAATGAAAATGTTCCTACCCCATCTGGGAATCGAACCCGGGACCTCTCGTACAGTAGGTGCTCCCCCGATTGAGCTAGCGGGCAGCTAAATTGTTCTTCCTTCGTGCTTTGAAGTATTCTTCTGCCTTTCCGAAATATCTTGGTTTATGACTTTGGCTTCACATTTTTGCTTTTATTTTGGACATGGATTAGATTTGTTTCCGCTGTTATTCACACATTATAATATAGTCATGCATTGGAATATAGATTTTTTCATAAAAATTATACACATACTTGGAAACAATGAAAATTAATTACTCACAAGTGAAATAATGTTTCTTAGAAATAAGTAATATCATTGTATGAGATTAGTTCACAAGCAACGCACGAAACAACAAACATGTAGGCAATCCTGCTCATATACCAAAAATAAAATGTGTTCCAATGTCTTTATGATTTGTTGAGAATAATCATCGTTAATTCATATGAAAATTAATGAACACAATTATTGCAAACATAATACTTTTAATGTAATACAAGTAATACTAGTATTTTTCTATTCAAATAAAATCCTTTCAACTATCCTTTCATTTTATATTTATTTGTTACCTCAATTTTAATTATTTCATAGATCTATATGAAAACATAGAACATAGATTAACTTGAAACCTTCTATCTAATACTTTTCTATTAAAATATACAATGTATAATAAACCCATTAATACAATTCTACTTCTAATTGCCCAATTGCTCCGTCACGACGAAACTTCAATTAATAATTAATACTACAAATTACTTTAAAATATAAAATAACCTTAGGGTTACTAAAATAAGAAAATGCGTGATCATTAAGAATTCTCGCTCTTACAGAACCATTCAGTACAGAGCAAACAAATTGATCGGCAAATATTGAAATAGAAATTTTTATCAGCATGTTATCTTTGCTTATGGTTTCAACATGGAGTGCAAAAGAGATTTTGTTCATACTTAAAAATAAGCACAATGCTATGACCTGCTGTTATTAGTTTGAACTAACAAGGTAATGCACAAACTAATTTTTTTTTCTAGTTATCTCGGAACTAGTATTTCTGTATGAAGTGATTCAATCAAATTTCTTTTATTTGGGATCCGAAAACTTAATGACCCTTAATTTAAGTATACAGAAGAAACATGTTAATACACAAAATGTATATTTGCTATTTATACAGAACGATGGGCCGAATAAAAATGGTTGCTAGCATGTGGAGCCACGAGAAATCACCAATGAGAACCAGCTTGAAATTGCATGGCATAAAACTCCAAAGAAAAACCTACATTACAAACCGCAGTCAGTTATCAAAATGTAAGGGATCCTGAAGAACAATGCAATTACTATTTAAAATCACAGAACGCGAACCTAAAATATCTGACTCAGAATTAAGCCTGGTTCATAATAATTAATAGCCGAAAACGGAAACCAGAACGAGAACGACAAAGTTAAAACACATCACGCTGGAATTACTATGCTTTCACAATAAAAACACGTATACCGGGAACAGCAAAGAAGACTTAGTCAAGTTGTAACTTTCTCGTTCTTCCCGGGGGCGGCATATTAGATACATAATGTGCATATTGGACTCCTCCATGTAAAACAAGTGCATGAATCAGCCGCTAGAGCTTTCTTTAGTGACAAGCAGGGAAAATGAATCTGGAAGAAGTCCCAGTAAATATTCATTTTGATTCATTATGTTTTAGAGCTTCTAGGAAAGCATCCCTTGTAGTCTACTACTACCTAAAAACGATAGCGAAACCTACAAAGAACAGCCAAAGCAAGTAGAAATTAATAAATAACTATAGACAGCAACAATTAACGTTAATGTACGCTATTAAAAAAAGAATAGAGCTTGTTACGATTAAAGGAATTAGAAATAGTAAAGGATGTGCGTTTAGAAAGTGTTTACTCAATGAATTTTGACGTTGGCTAACCTCCTTTTGACAACAGGTGAAAAAATAGCATCAATCAGTTACAAACGAATCTACTTTCTAGTGTGCAACCATATGGTCATCAATATTGTGACTGTCCAGTTTCTCTACGATTCACTAATGCTATCGTTTCAGTTTTTGTCATTTCACTAACGTGATCCAGGTCAGTTTTTACTGTCAGTTCACTTTTCCTTGGGACGTAATGAAACACATGTGAAGCAGCCTCTTCTTCCACCCGCTGAGGTCGAACACAGGACCCCTATCTCGCAGTAGCAGCACTCACTTTGAATCTCAGTCACCTCACATACTGAATTATCAACAGTTTATGAAGCATCAGAAACGCAGTCACTAACTTACTAATTGACTCACTCGCCAGCACGCCTGATTCTGTATACACGCTGGAATTTTTGAGAGAATTATATGTTCGCGGGAGTCTGTGAAATCAGATTATCTCTAGATAGCGAGATTTAAGCTGGGCGAGTGGCTACTCCGTCTATTTATCACTCCTTATCTCTTCAACCAGTCAGTTGGTTCTTCAATCGGTCGGTTGATGGCGTTTTCTACCCGATAATTGAGGTCCATATGCATTCAATTCTCGTTCCGTGGCAATGTGATCCAAAATGTGATGTATTGTTTGATCCCCATTCTCGTTCCGTTCTCGGGTAATAGTGAGAAGGTAGGCTAGAAAGCCAGTGCTGATTGGTGAATATGGCACGCGCTAGGAAATCCTCTCGTGTCAGCTCTTCACTAGAGTCGAGAGCTGCTGTGACGGACCACTTTGCGCGCCTTCCAACAAAAGGCTACAGATTTCTTCTTTATCCCTACCGGGTAAGGTTCAATGCTCTTACGGCTGCCTGCGAAAAACTGCTGTATTTTACGTAGAGCGTAAGCCCACCAGGTATCTCTTATTCCCGTTGCAATATTTTGCTACTGATAGTACCAACGTTAATCCACTATAGTCCTCAGAGTAGTATACTACACAAAAATTCTCGTTCAACAATCAGAAATTCATCTTTATACGATCTATGAGGCTAAAGAATATTGGCATTTTAGAATGTTTGTTACCTATAGGTCCTACATTGCCCGCAAGTGACCTTACTAATTAAAATGTTTCCAAAAAATAATGTTTCTAAATGAGTAGTTATGTGTAGAGAGTTTTTATAATGAATAAAAAAATGGAGCATACTTTTAGTCCCCCTGCCCCGTTTTTCTATAAGCTCAGATTTTACTAAAAAATTAATATTACAAAGTTAAAAATCTGATGTGTTCAATTCACATGACCTTCTTTACCTGTTCTGCAGACAAATACACTTACAAATGAGTTTTATTTTATTTGCATAATGTTAATCGACATAAACATTAGAACAAATGACCTTTATTGCTTGCTTCCTTGTAAATAGAGGGGAATACACTAGGCTTAATTTACAGTCAAATCCTTTAACTGTTCGTTATTTGACACATTTGAAATTCGCTTCTCTTTACGAGTCAGGAGTAAATAAAATGATAAATGAAGGCGAATGAGGCCTACCTGTTTAAGAAGAAAATTTAATTTTTTAAAATTGAAACAGGAAATCGGTAATTCTATATATACACATTATATATACATTTTATTTGTAATGTAAATATCTTTATTATACGGTATTTTAATCAAAACAGTTTGTGCCATTTTTGAGAAAATCAAAATGTTCGAATCTTTTTTTCCATGTAAAGCGTAGTTTGGGTTGGGGTTATTTTCCTCAAAATCTTCACGACGCATCCTCGGAAGATATTTAACTTAAATACTAAGTTTGGTATTTTAGCGACTTTTCGTTTTTGAGTTAGCGTGTTTACACACACGGACCTTTTTCTAAAATCTGTTTGGATACAAGGGACACTAAACCGTATATTTTTGGTGAAACCCCGGTATCGAATTTTTGGGTGGAATGCAATGCCTTCTCTATACACTATGTACATAGTACGTGTAGAGAAAGAATAGGACTTAATCGGCAAGGCAGTTAAATTATGTCAAGCTAGAGTTTCGTGTTCCAAACTGCTTCTAATGGGAGATCTGGTACTTGTGGAACCTAAATCTGCTGAACTATGAAAGACTAAGCTACAGAAACACGAGAAACCAAATGCTATGGGCTAGCAAGATTCAATGGAAGCGCTGCTAGACGGAGAGCACAAGATATCAATCCTCTTCGCAGCAGCATGCCAGACTTTCATTGTATTCAGATATTGATTATGCCAAACAAAGTAATATACACAATAGGACCTGTAAATAATATTTTCCCAATAAAAAAAGTGGACTGATGGCTCGAATGGGCCTTGAAATGGTTAAACGCCTTCGAGATATGGAATAACATTTACGATCCAAAGATTTAAGAGGAGGTATCCGTCTAACTTAATTAACGTTAGAAAATATAGTATTCTTTCACAAATCACTCGGTAGCAACAGCATTTATAAATTTATTTTACTTCGGCCTGATTAACTTTTCCTCTCAAATGATCCACTTTATGAGAAAGCTTCTAATGCCAAAATGAACACCGCGAAGTCGAAACTGCTCCCTCTTGGATCGTGGCCGACTGATCACACATTGCTCGATATCCCGATACAATATAGTGTCAAGATTCTCGGCTTCTTCTTCTCCAAGCCGTTTACATCGATGATTGATCGCAACTGGGATCACAAAATAAATTTGATTAGGCTGAATACCACTGCACATCTTGGCAGAAACTTGAATCTTCTACAGAAAGTGTGGCACATCAATCAGTTTGTTTTGGCAAAATTATGGTATATGGCGCAGATACTACCAATGCCTGAAAAACACGTCTCCCGAATTGAGCGACTTATTGGATACTATTTATGGAGAGCACAGCCCTTTCGTATAGCTAACACCCAATTGTGGCGAAAACGTAACGAAGGCGGCTTAGGTTTAATTGCAGTGGGACCTAAGAGTAAAGCGCTTCTTGTTAAATCTATTATACTTGCCACTAGGGGATATGGAGAGGAACAAGAAATAGCATTTTGGGAACCCTTCAAGAATTCTCTTGGAACTCCAGTTCGGGCTGCTCCTGCGGGTTTTAAGAGAGCACTCCATGTTTTGGATGGCATTGATGTCGATGTCCTACCTCAGCAACCTAGAGGACTATCAACTGAGCTATACAAGCTTTTCCTACAGCGGCTGCTTGCACCAATTCATGTGGAGGATAGGATGCCCAACAGACCCTGGTGTCAGGTATGGCGGAATATCCATTTGCGCAACTTATCTACGGAGTGGACTACATGCGCATATTTGGTCATCAATGATGTTGTGGCTACAGAGGATAAAAAATTCCGATACAACATGGTGAGGACCCCCACATGCAACATTTGCGGTGTGCGGGATACTCTACGCCATCGTTTTGTTACCTGCACAACAGCACGACAGATTTGGCACTGGGTTGTTTCGCAATTGCACCGTCTTGCTCCTTCGCAAAATCCCAACGATTATGCTCGCATATTACTACAACTAGAGACTCGAAGTACTACCGACCGCTTCGCACAGGTGTGGCTCGCACTTGGCTTTCAGCATTATATGCTGTCTGAAACGCATCCCAGCGTCGACGGTTTACGCTGTCATCTTAGAGCAGCAAGAGAAGATCTGCAAAAACATAAGCGTCTTTCACGGCAGTCGGCAACAGCTTTTGCCTTGCTCATTCTATAGCGCTTACAACACCTTCTTATTTGTTACCATCTTCCTGCACATGTTTAATTTAAACGCACAGACAACATTGTTCATAACTATATATATAAAAAATTGTGAACTGATATACTGTATTTATAATATAACTTATACCTTTTGTAATTAACAAAATGAATAAATAAATAATTTAAAAAAAAAAGTCAGATTATCCAATGCTGAAAGCTACTATAAAACAAAAAAAAAAAAAAAAAAAAAAAAAAAAAAAAAAAAAATGATCTGTGCAACGAAAATAAGTTTGTGTCTTATGAAAAAATGAATGTTGTAAATTGCTGTTCCAACTCTACTCAGTTGAGTCAAGAGTCCTTTGTTGGAGGTGATGGCCAAAATGTCTCTGGCGAAGGCTATAGCACAAGAGCTTGCACTTTCTACTACTTCATTCCAACACCTCAATCAGGCCTGATGGCAGCGTCCCTCAATGCTGAGCTGTATTGCACACTACAGGAGGCCCTTGTGAGACGTGAGTACTCGGTTGCTCATTGGCGCCCAGGTGAGAATTACGAGAGACACAAATATCCACGAGAGTGAAGCCAAGCTAGGAAAGCAAACAAGAATGAGAAGAAGAGATGAAACCGCGAAAGTGAATTCGCAGCGAATATGCTACCTACGGCACCACAGATGTGGAAACACGCCGGTCCCCATTGCTGCGCTCGCTAAAGTGTCTAGCTTTGGTGCTCCATGGCGCAGGGAATCGCGGGTTCGAGTACCGCCTTGGGCATGGGTGTTCGCGTTCTTGTAAATGTGTGCATATCTATAAAAACGGAAAAACTAATAGGAAAACAAATAGGAGAAACGTAGGGAAAACAGAAAGAAAAGAAACAAGGACTTGTGATACTTGTAAGGGTAAAGCATTTGGGTAAGCAATTTTGTGAAGGAAACGTTCCAGGTCTAAGCTGAGGAGTGAATGAGGAAAGAAGAAAATTTGGAAAGAAAGAAAAAAAAATCAGGGAGGACGGTCTGGCGAGATTTGAAACGTGGATCTTTCGAACATGAGCCTCTCGTTGCCGGAGAGCCATCTGCCTCGGTAAGAAAAAGGAATGCAGGTTAAAAAAAAAAAAAAAAGACAATTAAACCTTCAACTTTTGCTCTCCTTTCATGAACATTTGCATCTTTTAGGTAGACACGTAGAATAAAGAAAACGTAAGAAGGAAAACGGAAGCCTACTGAGTTAGAAAACAAAATATATTGTGTTCCACTCACAGGACTTTCCCTATCTGTTATGCAAATAAACGTTTAGCTAAATAATGCTAATTGGTCTTATTTCTTACTTCCTTATAAGTATAAGGAAAATATGAGAATGTACTTGACTAAAGGGACAGTCAGATGTTTCAAAAGCTGTCGTTATACGGTTCCATTGAATTTGGGTTCTCTTTCCAAAACCAATGAATAAAACAAATGATATATGAAACGAACGAGGGCTTCCCGTTTGACAACAGTTTGGGTATTTTCAAATGGAAACCAATAAAGAATATCCCTGAAATGGTAAGCCCTACAAAAATGTATATGTGTGGATGTTTTAACGAGATCTACAATTTTGTGTAGTTAGTTTATGGCTGCTCGGTCTACCAGTTATGCAAAAGTCATTCAGAATGAAGAGGTCTTCAGCGACTTTCCCAAGAAATACAGGATATACGTTTTATCTCCTATGTAAACATTTTTAATATGCGACATTTAATCAGAATCGTTAGAACTATTTTTTAGAAATAAGGGGTACTTCTCAAAAACTTCGTATCGCATACTTGGAAGTTACTAAACTTAAATACTACCAGTTTCATATTTAATCGACTTTTCTTTTTTGAGTTATGCTGCACACACACATACACATACCTATTCTAAAAATGCTTTTTTGGGGGACTCAGGGATTCTCAAAACAAGAATTTCTGGCGAAATATCGATATCGAGTTTTTGAATGGAATACAATACTTTGTCTACCTGCTATGTACGTTGTATATATGGGCTAGAGGAAGTAAAAATATTCATGGCAAAAAATGAGGAGGAAGCAAATCAGCAAAAGGTTACTTATAAAGAAAAAGAACTGTAAAGGGATGAGGGACAAGGAAGGAGTCAAAGAGTTTGCAAGCGGATCTTCAAGATCTCCAAGGTGATAAATTCAGAAAGCTTCAACACAAGGTGGGCGGTATAAAAACAAGATCTGGTTAGAAAAACACAAACCAGACATTTGCATTTACTTTGCTTGATGGAGTCAAGCTAAACACTGTACTCCGGGGTGCCATGTTTCCCTTATGAAACAAATGAAGCCTACCGTTTACCTCAGAATGTCGAGTGTTTATAAATTAAATATGCTTCGGTGAAGGAAAAGAATTCGTAAACACGAGGAAGCAGAGTGAAAGAGGCAGGAGAAATAAACAAGGCAGCAACTATACAACCCCGTGAACCTCGCCTCGTGCAGACAAAATAGCCCCTTTAAATATTCAGAGCTTGCAAGATACGGAGGTCTGTCTTGTGATCAAGCCCGCATTCACCCCACGCAAGAAAACCGGTCCAGGAATCATCATCATCTGCTCGTCTAATATTTCAGGTCTCCAGCTCACGTCATAATGAAGTCTATTCAACGTCCGGTAACGCAGGATGTCACTGCTTGCAGTGGCGCAGCTGGTAGCGAGCTTGTAAACTAGCAGACCGCGGGCGACAAATGTAAACGTCAGTGCCTCATTGAGTGTATCAGTTCTGCAGCAACCAAATGTGAACAAAGCCCCATAGGGGCGGGGGGGGGGGGGGCAGACACGCTGCCTCAACTATTTTAATGAACGGGCTTGGACCCCCTAAAATTACAAGATAGATTTCTCATAAAAAAGGATAGCAAGAAAAGATTTAAATGGATCACACAAAAGTTGTAGGGCTGGCCCCGTAGCTCAGTCGAAAGAGCACCCGCCTACTGTGAGAGGGGTCTCGGTTTCGATCCCTGGCTGCAGGGTGAAAATTTTTCTCTAGTCAAGATTATTCCCCATCATCCCTAGAGTCTCGAAGTATGAATGAGAGTGTAAATATTATGTGTGTCTGTGTGTGTGTGTAAGGGTGAGAGAGAGAGAGAGAGAGAGAGATAATGAAAACATTAAAAACAGTAGAAACCGAACAACAAGCAGTACACGAGTCAACTCCATTGCCTGTAGTTTACAGGGAAATGGCTCGATAAGATCCTGCAATTAAAGGGAAGGGGAAAAAAAATCCAAGAATCGTCCTTAATTCAAATGCAAAATTTAACTGTTAGACGCAATGATGATACAACCTTAGTTTCAGTTTGAATCAGAATCAGAGCACACAGATAATAAATTTCTCTTCTCTTTCGACATATGGTAGTTTCAGTATTTACTATAGAAAATTCTTTGCAGCTTAAGGGGTGATT
This sequence comes from Hymenopus coronatus, assembly GCA_030762935.1. NCBI lineage: Eukaryota > Metazoa > Arthropoda > Insecta > Mantodea > Hymenopodidae > Hymenopus > Hymenopus coronatus. The sequence continues at coordinate 59,267,081 of CM060888.1, read as the reverse complement.
AAAGCTATTTTCTAAAATATTTTTTGTACAGATATTGCACGAATCAAAACAAGCATTCATACTAAGTTTCATTCAAATATGTCTTTTCATTCTGGATATATTACTTAATTTATTCGATTTAATTAGCTAAAATCAAAATCCTTTTCTGCAGGTATTAAACTAAAGGCACCACTTTTTTATTCGCTCTAGCCCGCACGTACAATGTATATAGTGGCTAAAGAAGGTATTGTATTTCACCAAAAATTTGATATCGAGATTTCACCGGAAATATATATTTTGTGGTCCCTGAGTCCGAATTTTTTTTTAGAAAAAGGTCCGGGTGTGTAAGTAGAAGCATAGCTCAAAACCAAAAATATCGTTAAATACCACACTTGGTATTTACGTTCAGTATCTTTCAAGGATGCGACACGAAGATTTTCAAGAAAATCCCCTACCACCCGTTACATGGAATTTTTTCGAAATGTTTTATTTTCTCAAAAATGGCTCTAACGATTTTGATTAAAATGCCATATATTAAAGCTATTTGCATTACAAATAAAATGCATATATTGAATGTTTTGGTAATAGTCTCTGAAGATGTCTCCATACTCGATGAATTTTGCCCAATTTTGCATTGGTAAATCGAAAGAGATAGACAACAACTTACTACACAAAAAATGTTATCTCGTCAAAACACACAATTTATGTCCTTAAATTTTTGTTGTGTAGATAACAGTTTTTGAGGCATTCCTTGTTATTGGTTTTAAATTTGAAATACTTATACTTTTCTCAGACAGGAAGCGTCCGTTTTTCTTTTGTTCTATTCCTGGCCAAACATAGAAGCGAATTGCAATGACAATCGTATATCGAAGTTTTAAAACATTTGTTTGACTATCACTTTATCATAGTGCTTTCCTTTAGTTCCCTTCTACTTATAAGAACTTCCTGCTAGTGCTTATCTCGAAAGAAAGAAAGCTGATCGTAGAAAGAAGAGGCATATTTTGTAAGAAGTTTGTAGAATAAGTCGAGAAAGTCATGTGAGTGTAACACATCAGATTTTTACTTTCTCTACACGTACTATGTACATAGTGTATAGAGAAGGTATTGTATTCCACCCAAAATTCGATACCGAGATTTCACCGGAAATACATGTTTTGGGTCCCCTGAATCCAAAAAAAAGCATTTTTGGAAAAAGGTCCGTGTGTGTGCGTGTATGTGTGTGTCTGTGGACAGCATAGCTCAAAAACGAAAAGACCGTTAAATACAAAACTTGGTATTTAAGTTTGGTATCTTCCAAGGTTGCGACACGAAGATTTGCAAGAAACTCCCCCACCTCCAACTACCCTTTACATGGAACTTTTTTCGAAAATTTAGTTTTTCTCAAAAATGGCTCTAACGATTTTGATTAAAATATCGTATATTAAATATATTCACCTGACAAATAATATGTATATCTTGAATTTTCTGGGAATAGCCTCTGAAGACTACTTTATTCTGGAGGAATTTTGCATTACTGCATTACTGCATTACTGCCAAACCGTAAGAAATGGACAAAAACTTACCACACAAAAAATTTAGGGCACATTAAAACACACAATTTATGTTATATGATTTTTTTCGAGGAGCTTTGAAAAACTTACTTTTCTCATACAGGAATTTGTCAATTCGTGTCCATACAAACAAAGGAATTTGTCACATTTTAACCAGCTTTTGACTTCACTTTAACTTATGATACTCCCATATTTCGCTTCTACTTACAAGGAAGCAAGTAATAAGACTATTTCTGTTAATTTTTTCTCGATTAGCTTGAGGAATAAGCTTATTAACAATAATTTGCTACACAGAAGTAGAGAAAGTTATGTGAATGGAACACATAAGATTTTTGAAATTATATCCCTTAATATCTTTGTAACAATTCGTCTGTTTGGCATTTGGCTCAAGTCCATATGAATAGCAAAAACAAAAAACAAAAAAAAAAAAAAAAAAAAAAAAAAAAAAAAAACAAAAAAAAAAAAAAACTGCAGTACTATGGGAAAATTTTTCAGATTTTCTTCTATGGAAGAAGATAGATTTTTGAATATGAGAAAATAACAATAACTTTGAATCTGCGAAAAATGACTAAAGTTTAACGTAATCATTTTACCAGTGTAATACTTTTTAATAGCGCCCAAAACATATGCTACATCCGTCCTAACAAAATCAAACATTTCAAATATATACTTTAAAATATGGTGTATTTTTTGCACCAAAAATCCAGCAATCACGTTTGCCCAAAATAGCTAAAAGCTCTTATTACTTTCAATCAGTCTTAAAAGTAAGGTGTGATGCAAAATGCAATTGATTTTGTATGTGGTGAGAAATCCACTTATACGAACCGCGTTCCTTCGTTTATTAAGTTCAAGACTGTCCTCACATGTAAGCAGTGGCACGTATTTAAAATTAATTTTGTCATCCGTGTGGCCTGGGATTGAATTTCCTTGTATTCGCGTAAAGCCAATGTTTTCGTGAACAAGCCATGAATATAAATTTACATTCAATTTGAGAGGAATTTATATACAGCAATAAATTATGCCCGTTCTTGCAGCATGCGGCATCTGACAGGAAGTGACAGGAAGCACAATCACTTATGCTATGACCTTCGCCCAGTGACGTATTGCACTGCAACCAATCTCCGACGAGTGTTGAGTAGTGAGTACTCTGACAGCCGAGTAGAGTTGGAACAGCCTACTGAAATTGATGACGAAAGAAGTGATGAACAAGATAGAATGGTAGAAAATGAAATACCACAGCATTCATCTGTCGACCTGGAAAAACCACGAAAAGCCCTGAGTCAGAGTGAGCGGTCGCCGGTGATCAACCCCGCGACCTCCCGAACATGAATTGCACATATTACCAGGGCGCCAT